>CM041538.1:8012879-8490379 GCA_023238725.1 Scortum barcoo | reverse complement strand
TTTGATGGGAAAGGGACAAAGGAGAAATGTGGGAGGGCTTTGTCTATTTCCAGCAAAGACAACAATAAATTCAAAATCTGTTGCAACACAGAGTAGATTTTCCCACTTACACTCTGATTGTTGGCCTGAGTGCTGAAAACAGACAGTCAAGAGCCGGATCACTGAAGAATCAGCAGCCTTTCTGACAGGACACCACGCTGGAAGAATATTTTGAAGCACTGATAATCTACAAGAGACTTGGCCTTTAATCAAAATCGTTCACTTTGTAGGCTCAAAAGTTGTGCTTGTGAAAAATCTCGACTTTGAAACACCCACTGAAAACAATGGAAGGGAAAAAGGCTTAGACATTCACAATCGTGTTGTTATTACTTTAGCAGATCCCCAAATGTATTTGGTGGCCAAAGTAGACTTGTTAAACTGGCAGCTTTGAACTAAACCCCATTTACAGGAACTAATCTTCAAAAGACAGAATTCCTCAACTTCAGGCTACAACAGGATTATAGTTTCTATAGCTGCTGATTGTAATTACAAAGCAATACAAGACGAAAAACAGCCAAACACACTTCTTTCTGTGTGTTATACAAACACAAAAACTTCCTGAATGACTAAATGAGAGGGAGAACCACAAATCAGTCCTGAGCCCTGACAAGCAAAGCCTACACTATACTACATTCACACACACACACACACACACACACACTCAAACGGGTTCACTTAATTCAAACTGAACACAAATCATTAGATGCTCCGTATAATTCAATTTCCTGCAGTCCAAACATCTCTGAATTATAATTCCACAAGCAGAGTGAAGTTTGTACTCAAAGCACTTTCCGCATTAGACAGTACTACAGGAGAAATGTGCCATTTACATCATTTGCGTGAGCGTGTTCGAGGCATGAAATGAACAAAAGAGGAAAAGACAGAAAAAAGAAAAAAAAAAAAGATCTGAATGACCAAGCTGCCAAAAATGATTTTGGAATCACAAAACCCGGGGAGAGAAAATACATGTGATGACGTTCCAGAGTGATAAGTTTACACAAATGTCTCCGTGGAGCTGATGGTCCAGTGGTTTCGCAGCGCAACCATAGTACCATGTGGGCGACAGAGGAGACATGGATGCACAAAAACATTATCAAGAGTGATAACGAGAAAGCCAAGTTCCGACTAAACATCCCACTCACAATCACTACATAACTGTGCTGAACGAACTAAAAGATGCCTCTAAATACTGACATGGCATTACCGAAGGCCCTGTATAAGTCTTGAGTCTGAGGAGAGCGGGAGCTGGTGTGGAGCCACCCCGCTCTCTTATTGTTGAGTAAAACACACACGGCGTCGCCAAGAGCAGCATGTCAGTCAGCCGGGCGAGAAGGGCCAGGCGGAGGAGCCACTCGACAGCCAAAATGAACCATAAAGGCTGAGAGGGGAAGAGTGTGTGTGTGTGTGTGTGTGTGTGTGTGTGAAAGACAGAAGACAGCCAAGAAAGTCAGAAAGCGAGAAAAAAAAAGAAAAATAGGGAGAGAGTGCCAGCATTTGTCTCATGCCAGCCAGATAAGAGAAGTGCCAAGGAGTTTTGATGTCATGCGGACGGCGGTGGGGTGACGGAGGGGTTGATTATTCTCTGATCCTCGAGCAGGCAGAAAGTAGGTCTCTGCGTAGTACTGAAAACACACTTTAAGGTTCAAATATACACAAGCTTTTCTTAAGAACACAAATCATTTGAGTCCGAGGACGGCATGTCCTTGATTAGTAGTTCTGACCTTTCATTGACATTGAAGTTATGCAGTAAGCGAAGGCACCTTATTAAGACTTCTTTTCATTCACTTCCAATTGCCTAAGCCGTACAGAAACAGACCACAGTTAATGAGTTTGTACAGTGTGAATGACAATGGCACTTTGCCTCGCCCAGACATACTTCGTTCTTACTTAGGGAATGTACTGAAAAAGATGACCATGCAAACAGGAAAAATAGGATGTAAATGCACAAAAGTTAACTTCATATGGAGAGAAAAACACATACTTGATATTACTGATAGTGAAAACCTCCACTCCACTGAACGATAAGCTACACAGATTTTTTTGGAAAATAAATACTAATGTTTTTGGCAGAGAAGCTATAAAGTTTGGGGTATTTAATATGTTGGAAGGAGCGTGTGGTGTGTGTACAAAGACCTAATTGTAGGTGGACAGAGATACACCCGTCTGCAGGCAGTGGGGGTTTCTGAAGTCCTTAATGCAATGCAAACAGGGTTTAAAAAGATTTACTCTGACACATATAGGGGAATTTAAAAAGCCATGTTTCATCCTAACCCCTATTAAATGAAATGTAGCGTGATCTCCACACATTAAGCCGAGGCAAAGCAAACCGTGGAGGATGCTCGCAAAGCAGCACTTTGATAAAGCTGCAATGAAGAGTGGTCTCAATGAAATTTAGAGCTCTTTAAGCCTGTGCTATTCCCCGCAGTCCTCAACATTAAACCGTGCCAAGCCCATATGGGAAACTGATACGCGGTATGTGTGGCTTATTCCATTAGACTCATTAAAGTGTCACTTTGTCATCAGCACACTCTCGCACTTACAGCTTGCCTTACAACTGCAGCAAAGGACTCATTGTATCGTGTGTATAAAGTACAGCAGAGAGCATTTTTTTTATGTGGCAGGCATAATTTGTCTTCCAGACTGCAGTCGAAAGACATCAACACAGAGAGTATTGAGTATAGAAAATGATTTAATTTGTAGACGGACATGCGAAACAGGTCAATCGATGGAAAAGGGGCAAATATAATTCCAGTCTATTAATGTACCATACACTTTTGACCAAATGAATGCTACCTTGCTGCAGCTCATTTCCCCTCTCAGTCCAGGCTCTGTTAAAATCATTTAAGTGCCGCATCTATATGCTGGCTTCTCAACTGCAGCACTAAAACCTAAACTAATGTTTTTTTCGTTCCTTTTGTTAATCCAGCTCTGCGTTTTCCTGAACCCTGCAGAGGTTTTTCTCTCTCTAACAGACTGACCTCCTGTGCAGACAGTAAATTGCAGGAAAAGGGTTTTCACGCTTGGCTACAATTTGTAGTGGTAGAAACTTTATCAAACGACTCCAACGAGGATCTGAGTGAACTGTGCTTAGCCTTTGATTAAACGCTGCCTCTCCGAGGGACTCTGACCGCTAAAAAGCAAGCACGCTCCACAGAGCCCGATTTGTGGAAATAAGAGCATTTTTTCTGCCAATATTACACAAAAGCAGAAAATGCACACGCAGAAAGGCTTTCGTCAAGTACATCCACAAAAAAGGAAAACCTAAATCAGGCTCTCCTTTCAAAATTCCTCTGTCGACCGAGCATTGACGACATACTGTAGTATCAGGACATTCCAGCCAGCGACTCAGTGGAAAACAACTGTACCATTTACTGGCATCACCCACCATGAGGAAACTTCATATCTTGTGAATTCTGTCTTAATCAATAAAGTATTGCTGCTTAGGAAACAATAACCACAATATGGGAGTGATGAAAGAGTCTGCACAAGTCAGGAAAAAAGCATTGAACATTAGTCATTTGATATCTTGTGACTTTTGATATCATTTAAAGCAAACCACCCGCTGGCTGTACATCAGTTAAACAATTAGCACACAATATTCTCCAAACAGTTTGCCCTATGGCAACACTGAGGCACACCAAGCCTTGGCAAACACATGTGCTTAATAACAAATGGGAAGTAGGTAATTGCCAGTGCACGACGTGGTTTACACACCATTGTTTTAAATCTGTGACATAAAACAGAGTCGGCATGTATGATTTATGGCTATGTGCTGATTAAATTAATGTCCATGGCTTCCCTCCCATTTCACACGCTCAAAATGGAGTTGAACTGTCTTAAAAAAAAAAAGGAAAATCAACCCCTCCTCTGAGAAAAAAGGCCATACATCTGTTTCACACATACAGTTCCTGCCACATTCTTCTGTGTCTGCCAAAAGCTTTTAGGGATGCACAGCACTTGATGCCTGAGTTAGCGTAGCGTGCACTGTGCAGAGTGGGAGTCGAGTTTTAAACACGCTGCGGCCATCCATCTGAAAGAGATGTACCACTCAGACCATGACAGAGCTCAACATTTCCCAGAGCATCTGGATAAAATGTTGATAAACGGAATATAATGACACATAAAAAGGAGAAATTACAGCAATATCACAATGATGAACAGCACTGAGAAAAAATAAAAATAAAACAAAAAAAAAATCACTAGACGGAGTGGCTGATTTGCACCATTTTTTTTAGCAAGCATACAAAGCAATGCATACAGAAAGTGCTCCCATAAACTTTGACATCTATCGCCTCCTTGTAAATTTCTCCTTTAATATGAGTCAAAGAAAATGCCAAAAGACATATAACTGTACAGATAGACATCTCAGTAGCAGGGAGAGCAGGACAAGCTCCTACACACTCAGCCTGTAGAAGCCAGGGTTTTTTTTTCCAGGGGTGAAGTGCCTTTAGTGTCAACAGTGTGTCCTGCTGAAAACTGCACTGAGGCAGTTCCACCCAAACATGATTTATAGCCTTCCCGAGTGTTATTAAAAGGCTAAATGCAATTCTAAACACATTTCACACAGTCGCTGCCCTGCAGAGGACCTTTTATGTTCAGAGGTGACTGTCCTATGTTCAGAAACATTTACACAGTTTATATAGTCGGAAAACATTGCTTTCAATTTATTTTTATGAACATGTCACAGATTATTACTTCGAAGCTAAAGAGCGAGGGCTGAAAGATGGAATGACTTTGACCATTTTAAAAAGATGCTGCACTTATCTTCAATAAAATGTGCATTTACTTTCACTGTGGTAATCTGATTGCTCCACTTTCAGAAGAAAGAAATCTGATTTCCATGCTGCAAAACCTGGGTTCAATTTCAGGTTAACTGATTTTGAAAAACTCCAGTAGGCGCAGGTAGATAAAAATTTCTAGGCCATACCAACCAATTGTGCATGGAAAAGACCTCCAGAGGAGGACAGTACACTATAAGAATAAAATCAAGTGACTGTTTAGATTAGCATCTGCAAAGTAGATAGTGATGCCTAAACTGTTGTTGGCAATGGGAAGGATTAATCTGAGGGTTGACAAAAGTGCATGTAAACTCAGGCTTTAGAGTAATCAGATGAACACCAGTACAAAGCCATTTTCTGACTCCCTGCCTTGACCTGATCACTGATATTAATTTTGTGAGTGTGTTAAATGTAGAAATAATTTAGCACATTTAAAAAAAGTGACTTGAACTGCATGTTGTGAGTCACTGAATCGGTTTCAAGTCGTGTCAGAAATGGAGAGCACATACAGCTCCTTAAAATACACCAACCAACCATACATGCATTTATGTTTTTATTGCTGGTTTAAACATCCTTTGGCAAGACTGCCACGTAAACAAGATTCTCCTGCCGTTTCCAGGGGAAGCCCCGATTGTTCCTGGAAATGCTCGCATTTGAACCACAGTGACAGACAAGTGACCTCTGACCTCTGACTGGAAGCTCCCAGCCTGACCAGTACAGCAGACAGCAGCAAATAAAGACAGACGGCTGCGCCTTTAAGGTTCTTTCTCGCCACATTTGCTCGGTTGCCTCCACAATACAGCCATACTATTATTATTATTAGCTATCCACTGGCGGCTGATCTCGTGGTGCTGCACTCCTCTCTTCACATTTGATTAAAGTTGAAGCACACTGTTGTTTCTCTCTGACCATTCCCATTACAGCAAGCCAGAGTTGAGACAAGACGCCCAATGATATCATCGACAAACGTGTCCTGCAGCTGCTTCAGTGGTGGTGAAAAGGAGGTTAAGTTTGTGGATGTAATGCAAGTCCAAAGAATCTTAATGAGTGTCATCTTCTTGTCCATAACTGTTAAGGCTGCAGCGAAGCTGCGAGTATTTGGATGAACAGAAAAAGTCAGAATCAAAATCATCATAGAGAGCAGTTGCAGATCATCCCTGAGAGCTTGGAGATAGTTTTCTGGTTTCTAGCAGTGGGCCGGAGTGCAAAAGCGAATCAGGTTTGCCTCATGAATATCAGTATTAGCATATGAAATTAAATCTTCTGGTTAGATTCTGCCTCTAAACTGTCGCAGCTAACATGGAAAAAGATGCAGTCATTTCCACTTGTCTATTTCCAGATATGAAGTAGCTGCAGAAGTGGGGGCTTGGCTCTCCTCCACTCCATATTCGATCACGAAAGTCCATTTGAAGAGGTTATAGTGAACTCATCCAGTTAAGTAATGTGGATTAACATTCCTCCCTGTCTAAGAGCAAGGAAGAGAGGCAGAACGATACAGAGAAGAAGCGATGGCGAGAGAAGGGCCACGGCACAAAGCTTTACCCTCAACACAGCATATACCGTACACCTCCACTGTAAATAACAGCCACAAGCATTTAAGGAGGACAGAGATAATCCAAACAAGCCCCCAGAAAAACCTTCCGGAGATCATTCATCACTACCCATCTAGGATGGGGGGATTGTGTTATGCTTACTATACACTCAAAAGCCAGAGAATAGAAAAAAAAATAAAAGCATTTTCCACGGGGCAGCTTCATAAACAATTCAAATTTAATTCAAACTGAATTCAATCACACTTGTGTTAGTCATCCTAAAGCCAGTGAAGTATACCATCAGGCCACACTTCCTTTAAGATGTTTATACCACACACTCAGACACATATAGTTTAAAGACAGTGGAATTATAGTTCCTACCGTTGTTGAAAAGATTTTTTTTAACTCTTAACTTTTGACCACAGCGCACAGACAAATAAACTGCTGATTTATTTTAGATTTAAGAGTTTGTTTTGTAAAAGGCAATGAAGATAAATTGCAGTATTGTCTCCTTAAGGCCAGGGACAGATCTTTTTATTTATTTTATTTTTTTTTTTTTCAAAAAAAAGTTGTCCATGTTGCTGCCACCACTCTCTTAACCATCAGACACACTTAATGATTAACAACTGTTTGCCTTCTCATTAAGGCTGCATGCATCTTCAATCTGACCCTAAATCACTGAGGGAGGGGGGGGGTGGCACAATAGCTATCCAGCTGACTCGTTAAGAGCCCCCCTATTGTCTGCCACTGGAGTCAGGTCTTTGCCCGTGCAGAGGCTTCAGGATGACAATGGGACGATCATCTGAAAACCAACGATGATTAACATAAGAGGAGCGGCTGAAGAGGGGGGCAAACAGCTCTGCTTTGTGCGGATGGAGCGAGAGTCTGAGGACTTTGGGGAGGTGATTTCGGGGGCAAACAAACAAACAAACTCTCTCTTAAAATGTATATATATGAGATGAGCATAAGGATGGGTGGCTGCAGATCACCCGATGCGCACGCCAAAGGCCCCAGCAAAGTTTTTTAATTTTCCAACATTTTTTGACAGAATTAATGAAGCACAGGTTGAGTAAAGGCAGCAGAGAGGCAACAGCACGGGCGGGATTGCCGAGGTGAAGGTGATAGGGGGGGGTAAAGACGGCAGAGAGACTCACCGGACGCGCTCAGGTCCAGCACGCTGTGGAGGAGCAGGGCGGTCCAGAGCGCACAGCCCGGACATCTCCACGGACGCCGGCTCTCCGCAGCCCGAGTTGGATACATTCCTCCGGCTCTGTGTGTTCAAGCTTCGCCCTCCTCTCACATCCACTGCGCCCAAAGATTAATTTCGAGCCCCCCTTTTTCCGAGTGATAGAGAACCCCCCCAAAAAAAAACTCATACAAAAAACGCAGTGCCTCGATGAGCTGTGCGCCTTTTTTTTCTTCTCTCCAATGCTCCAAAAACACCTCTCCACTTTTTTTTTTCTTTTATTTTAAAACTTGTGAGAGTCTTGGAAGAAGGTTGTCTCCGTCTCTGCTGGTGTCTGCGTCTCTCCTCCTCGCTGGAGCCCGGCTCACTTCCTCTCTCTCTCTCTCTCTCTCTCTCTCTCTCTCTCTCTCTCTCCAACAGCGCAATCCTTCCTGCAGACTTCACCAGGGAGGCTCGTGCCCACAGCAGCCACATGGCTCTGATTAGCCACGTGTCGCCACCCCGTGTTCACTACAGGAACTGTGAGAGGGAGGGAAGGGGGGTACACTGGTACACGGCTGTATACAGGGAGCCACAATCAGCTTCACTGGCCAAGTGTGTGTGCACATAGGAGGAATGTGTTTTTACTTTTTAGTGCGCTTACACAGAAATGCACTGACAGCAAGAGCAGGGACATCGAAAGTGGACAAAACCTTTAACTGGGAATGTGCTTACCTGAACTGAAAGGGCAGGATCCGCTGCACCTCAGGAACCTCTGTGGGGTCATAAGAAAGATTTGATTTTCACTTCAATGGAGAAGCCCTGAGAACAGTGGATTTCTAAATCTACATTTCCAATCTGATGAGAAAAAAATTTGTGATATACTTAAAGAACAGATAAAAAATGGACGTGAAAGTTTTTTGTGTGTGTCAGCCATTGATTCTACAGTCAAGAAATTAACTCCCACAGTCAACTGAGCAATGTGTAGCTATTTACAACAATGACTAACTACAAGTTGTGACATTTAAAAAGTATCAGAGGCAAACCTGATAAAGACTGACTGCAGATTTTAGGAAAATGTCAAGAACACACAAGTATAAAAAGTATGAATGAAATAAACATCATGAACTTCAGATTTTGTCACGCACCCTTCTTTGCGCTCCAAGACTTTGTTAAATATGCTCCCAAAATGTATGTGGGATTTAGGGATGATTTCAACATGAAAAAAAAATCAGGAAGTGTATCTCTAAGTATCTAAATTATGACCAAAAATGGATCAAGTAACTCAAAGAAAGTCCCTCAGTCCCCTGCAGGCTGAGAGGCACTAAAGAACCACTTTGCTCAGGCTGCCTCTGGTACACGATTTACAAAGTCCAGTATTTACAAGGAGGAAAATATTCTCTCATGAAAAAAATCACTCAAATGAAGTAAAAGTAAATTCACTGTGACCTTGTACATTTACTTCATTGCACTCAATGTATTTCTAAGAATATTCCCATGCAGGCTCAGCTTTACTGCAGTAATTATATAACATCCACTGCAAAATGTATTGTCATAAAACTGCACTTTTTTGAAGCGCCTGTCTGAAAACGACCAGCATACATTTAGCCACTTAGTTTAGTATCTGGTGTGTTGAGGGGTATTGAAACAGTGTGATGTCACTTGCTGCTTCCTGTGTTAGCTTGACCCCAACGTATGAGAATAGGCCTGCTTTCAACTGCACATTCTCATTTGAGCAAAGTCAGAGGTGATATGAATTAATAAAACGGCCATTAATGGGGCCGAATGTATCTCTGGACTATCTGATAATGATCCATCTGGAGCCACTTAGAAGATCACATGCGGTGGCGGTGGCCTTAGCAAGTAGATCAACCTTTTTATAATAGCTAGGTTCATTACGCGGCGTATTAAAACCATATCCAAATGTTTAACTCTGTGAACTTCTTTTGATTTCCCTCCATTTGTTACACCAAGAGATGAATGATGGAGAGAGGGAGACAAGATAATAAAGTTTCTTGTGCCGCGAACAACCAGATATGTTAGCTGCGGCACACACACACACACTACATACAGGCACCTTGTATACAATTATTAATTCCAGAGCCTTACAGCAATATTAACCCAACTCACCTTTTCCTCTATAACTCCACACCTTGTTTCATTTTACTCTGCTCACTTCTGGATTTTGACACATACTTTGTCTCTGCATGTGAGTCTGCACACACGGAGCACTTTGAAAGACTTTGGGGGCAGGAAAAGAATGGTAGCAATTTAGCATCTCCGGTTCTCCCATATTGTGACCTACCCCTGCTCATTAGGGGGAAATATCATACTCTCTGAAGTATGTTTTGATTTAACTGTCACGGAGCGCAGAAATAGCATGTATGAATAATGCTTTGGACTGGATTATTTTTGATTGAAGATCTGAGGGAGGGTGTAGCGGGCTGCTCACGAGTGTCAGGGCTTCACCTCTGATATCCCTGACCCTAAATCACTGAGGGGGGTCCAGGGGTCCAGGACATGGTCCATGGTTGCCTCCTGAGGACTCCTAATCAAAACCTTCCATCCCCTCCTTGCATACTCAGAGTCATCCCTTGAGAGGTGCTGCTAACCAGAGCTTAGAGATAACACTGCACACGCTTCCTGCATACCATGAGATAGGATGAGGGTGTGTCCGAGTGTGTGTTGGGGGGAATAAAATCTGAAATTTTCCAAATTGATGGTCAAAAGGTTTCTGTGTAGGTTCAAGATTTCCCATATTACTGTATACTGTATGTCAACACATCTTTGCAGCGTCCCTGGTCCACCGTTACTTGAGCAGTTGAGGAAATTAAGAATATGGTGATTATGAGGGTTGAGGGATACAAAGCAGCAGGTTGCAATAGCTGCCAGTGCTCTGATCAAAACCAGGGCTGCGGTCAATTCAAGCAATTCAGCATGTAAACAGAGACTGCAGTTCATTTGCTAATGATGATTGAGCGTTCAGTCTCACTTTAATAGGTTGCACATAACGTGCCAGAGGTTGTGATTCTGAAAAGGTGGAATTTTCAGGAATATAATTTTTCTTGATTAACTGAATTGTAAATGAAATGGTCATAATATTGAATGTCATGTCTCTCAACTCTTAGCTCTGACTTCTCAAAGCTGCAGTCTGCAACTTTAAGGACGTGAAGTGGTTTGAATGCCTATTTCTGGTGAGCTTCTTTTGGAGCACAGAAAAAAGAAAAGAGGCACAGCTAAAGTGTTTGAGATTGCATGTGTAGACATGGCATGTGTGTGATTTCACATAACAGCTCAATGAGCACAACAAAGGGCTTTTGTGCTCCAGCGACATCACGTGCGGAGAGCAAATTCAAACAAAATAACTCTAAATAACTGTCAAACCAGATGAAATTGGGCATGACTGATTATAGTTTGGAGGAACGTGTGAGGTGATGTACATCATGTGTCAGCTGTGTTTCTTACCGAGGCGCGCCTTTAAATTAGCTGTTTAAGCAGCCAAATGAAGTTAACCTAAGCTGTGTTTAGTTGGTTTTCTCTGTAATGAGGACCCTCAGAGGAGTGGAAGGGCTTTCAGAAGGGGGAAGATCTCACCACTGAGTCAATCAAGTTGTGAGATTATTTCTGACGTTGGCCTATTTTTCCTCCTTGATGTCTATCGCCTTCATTTTGCCTAAAGTAGGATATGATTATTAAAATTGCAACCATGCATGGTGAAAGTCATCAAACTTCCACGATGGAGTGGATTATGGGTCTGAAGGTCCCTTTGAAGAGCAGATCCCTGAGGCTTTCTCCAGCGGCCACGGCACATGGACAGGGAGGCCCTTTGTTACAAAGCTGGCAATGATGTCCGAGTCAATGAAAGGGACTGAAAGGATGAGGGTGATGATGGCCATTGAAAAATATTTGCCACATCTTCCCTTTTTAGCGTTTCTCCAAATTCCCTTTCCCTCACATCCTCAGATAACTCGAGTAATCTGTGCTTCGATCTGATGTTCCTTGCATTCGTCTGAAAATGTGCTAGCATTTTGCGCATTCTTCAATCAGCGGATAACTTGAGACAGTTTCTGTAGCAGTTTAGACTTATTAAATGCCTGACAGACAATACTGACCACACCGCATCCTTTGCATCCCCCACCCCCACCCACGCCCGTCCAACCTCCAGCTCCATCAAAACCAGAGATCGACTCTGTGTTTCATATTGCATTTTTATGGGCTTACTTTTCAAATGCCTGTTGTACTTTTGCTCTATTCCCACAAGGTGTCTTTTGGCACACACTGCAGTCGGTGCTAATATACAACAAATGCGTGGATGGAGGGAACTTGTCCAAGCCAATGCTGAAGTCTCCCCGCTCTAAAAAGAAACAGGAAATCTCGTGTGTTACAGATACAGTTTTACAGTACACACACTGACCGCTGCAAAACATCCAGTTTCCTGAGATTTATCTCAAAAACCTTTCAGAAGCCTCTCAAGAAAATAGGAAAATGCATACACAGATGTTAAGGCAACTTTATATTCTCCAGTTCTTCTCTACAGGTCCTCCAAATATGTGAAGTTTCAGGTAGCAGAACAATAATTGCTTGTAGTTGAACATATTTAACACACAATGCATTACTGAGCTTGATTGTGCACTACATTTTCCCTTTTTTGTTTGTACTTTTAGTGCAGCACATATGGAATAAGGATAAATAATGTTAAATCACACATTGCACTGTTGCCTGTCTACAGTATATAATATATTTGAACATGTTCGGGTACAGTATAAAGCCTCAATGTCAAGTTTCTATTTCATCCTTACACTTCAGAGGACAATGAGCCATAGAAGTGTGGTGTTTCCTGGCATTTTTGTCTTCTTATTGGCCGGGAGCCAGAGGAAGAAGAATGGATGAGAGAACACAGAGCGGCCTGTGGACACAAGCCAGCCTCTGCTCCGCGCCGCTTCGGTTCGACTGTGTGGTCAGAAATGTTCCAAGTCATCTCGTTCGCTTTTTATGGCCTCACACATCATCCTGGACACTTCGGCTCCAGACCCAGAAAATTGAGAGTGTTAAGATGGCGATGACTCATGTGGAGCCTCTACATCTATTAATGCCAGTTTTTTTTTTGTTTTTTTTTTTTGGGATCGTCTGAGAGTTTGTTAACCTCACACACCCTGTCAAAGCTTGTTCACATTCACTGGGCGAGCTAAAGGATGATATCTTGCTTTAACAAGACAGACTGGTTTAACCTCTCTATTTCCTAGCTCTGGCATAATGTCACCCTAGTTTACAAAATAGCAAATAGAGAGTCTAAAAACAAGTGTGGTTTTACATTGAGGGGCATTTGCTTAGTAAAAACGATTTCCAATTTATAATAATTCTAAATTTCATGTTACATGCCCTGCAGGAAGGCCATGAATGGAAAATAGTGATTAAGCTTACCTTCAGTTTCAAAGACATGATGAATTTACGTGCAGGCAGTATTAACAGATTCAGCTACAGAACTTCACACATGCAGCATTTTACATGCAGTTTGTTATCGACCATTAATTTATTGTTGAAGAACATTCTGTACTGCAATGTAGAGCTCCAATGATTAGTCAGTCAGTGGGTTAGTTGCCAACTATTAAATGAATCACTAGCTATTGTGATGATTGATTAATCGCTTCGAGTCATTTTTTAAGAAAAAGTGTCCAAATTCTCTGATTTCAGCTTCTCCAATTATGAATATTTTCTGGTTTGGGTTGTAGACAAAAGATTTCAGATTTCGGTTCATGTGGAAAATCAGCTGGCTCAGCTGCTCAGACTGAATGTGGCTGAAAGTTTATGTAAGGAGTAATGAAAGTAACGTGAGTAACGATGAAAAGATAACATAAAGTATATTTCTCAGTTGGAAAACAACCTTTGTCAATACTTCAAAAGATTTGGGATTCGTAGCTTTAGAGCTCATCAAAGAACAGGAGCTCCAGCCATCGCCTGGGCAAAGTGGGTCTGGGGCCCCCTAACACTTCCAGGGTCAATGGCCTGATTTACAGTGATTTGGTAAATTGTAACTTTGTTTGGTAACATGCAGCACTAAAGCACAATATAATATCAACATGATGAGGGCCTTCAGGAAGGTTCTGCTTAAAGAGTCTTTAAGAGGGGCCCAGAGTGAAAACTAGTTTTAAGACCTTCCTTATTTCAGCTCATACCACGCTTACTTGGTACTTAATGCTAAATAAATATGTGTTGAATCTGATCACAACATGGATCCATATAATATTGCAGCCCAGGAACACTGACGGCTTACATGATGTGACAGAAGTGGGAGCCCCAGCAGCTCATTTTTGCCTCATTGAACCTTGACAACCATCATAACTTCCCGGAGAACAAAGTAATCCCACTAACAGTGTGTGTCCTCATTGGTAAAACAACATAACAGATGTTAATGTTCTGGAGCGATGACATTAAATGGGAACAGAATTATTCATTTTGGAAGAGACATACTGGGATAAAATGATGTGGTGTCATCAGGTGTTACAGAAGCTTCACCTTTCTTAACTCTAATACTGCATCACTTGACACAGAAAATTGTGCATGAGCAAAGGAATAGACCACAAGAACTGGAGGAGTAAAACCCGATGCAGAGCCACTGTTTTTCCTCGTCCTCATTCGAGGACTCTGATAATGATGTCTTTGTCCGCCGAGTTGCCCTCTTCTTGGAGGAGAGCAATGAGCAGGCTGCTCTAAAAACACAAGGCTCCATGCCAGCTCTAGAGAAAGCCATTTGGACATCTAATAGCTGTGGACTGGGCCAGCTTAATGTAAGCCTTATTGTGATTACCTGATGTAATGACAGCCAATCCAAATACAGCCTGTAAGCCATTACAGGCCCAACAAAAGGAACACATTATGTATTGCACTATGTCAGCCTGACAGCGTCTGAACAATGCAGCGTGAAAAAATTTCCACCCTGTTATTGCAACTCCTATGGGACCAGAAAGGAACTGTTTAGGGCAGTTATACATCCCAAATGCCACAGATGCTACCTTTGAAGGCCAGCAATAGGCCTTAAAAGCCCTATCCTTAATCTTAATGTAAACAGAGATTAAAGATTTGAATCATTTATTGGGATTTAGTGCTTAATAGTCGTGAAAACCATTTGAAATGTGCGTGTCAAAGCTTGCGTCATTAAAATTACAGGAAAGGTGAAAATAGCAGGAACGCAATTTCGTCACACATTTCAAATATCTGCTAGAAAATACAACTTGAACGGTCAATTAGTTCCAGCTCGAGAACTTTTGCTATTTACCATGTGTTTTGCAGGGATTAATGCAAACGGGCAGAGCTGACTGTGTTGGCCGGTGTGAGTGACACTGACATACTTACTGACAGAAATTACATGACAGGAAAACGTGTCGTGTTATTTAAGGCTAATTTTCCCTCCCCTGTTCAGAAACGAGCAACGCTCCCTGTGCTGTGCGTGGGTGCACCTGATTTTCCACCCTCGCTCCTATTAACTAAATTGGACCCAATTTACCTCCAGATATGGCAGCTGTGTGAGGAAAACATTAACACCAGTCCAGCACCTGTGGAGTTTCCACCTGTCAAACATCACTCACTCATTTCCCTTGTGAAAAACTACATTTCAAAGAAAGAAAGAACTCAGTTTCTTCTCATCTGTTTGTCTTTAGGTATTGCCTGTGGGATCCACCGACCTCTTGACACTTAGTAACTCCAATCGTTAATCAGGATTACAGTGACTATCTCATTCCACACGAGGACTTGTACAGAGAAAGATTTATCAGTTTGTGCTTCTCCGCTTGCTTTGGGAACTTCTTCGGAGAGGCGTCAAAGCACTTTATTCTCCTGGAGGCTTGTCCCACGACTTGGCTCGGGACTGGATCTTTGCATTCATCTAGAATAATTTCCCAGCTGAAAAGAAGCCATCATTAATACCACCCGACACTCTCTCGTTTCAGTGTCTCCTGTGAACGCTCACATTTCGAAATCCAAGTCTGCTAAGGTAATTACAGCTGGCTGCCAAAGAACCAGCTGGTTTCTTGAAGGAAATGGCACAGCATCTATTAATACCTGAGAGGATTGTGTATTTGAGTGCCTATGAAAGATGTCGGCACAGGAATAAGATGCATTACATGTTGTGCAACCAGAAATTAAAAAAAGAAGTAAAACAAGACAACAGGGCTTCTTTTATGTGACATTATTTTATTAATGGCGGATGTGTTGGTTCTCAAGGTTTTACCTATTCATGGTTCAGGTTGAGAGGCTATTTTGGTGGTTTTGGAGAGCAGAGGGAGGGGAAGGCACCAGGTCAGTATGGGAGAAATAGAGGGAGAGGGGTGAGGTTGCCCCAAGTTGCTGATTTGTGATCAGTTTGTCCATTTTTTCATTTAATGATATGGTTCAGGAACAGATCTGGACAATAACATCGTTAAGCATGATTCCAGAAACTACACGAGGCACACTCCTTTTAAGTTCTTCAGTGCACTTTTCAATCTAAACATTTAGTTTTCACTTGTTAGTGATGCCTAACCTTTCTTACTGAAGTGACAATATCTTTAAGTCTGGCAGGTCACTTACAAAGCATCAAGATGAATCATATGACACATCAGGCCAATTTTCTTCATTGTTTTAAGAGAAAAGCACAGTAACACTCACTCTAGTCTTGACACCTAGTGACGGCAGTGGATAACTTTCGGCGTAAGACAAATCAAGGGCACCTTCGTGTATTTTCCTCTGTTCAACTTGCATGTTGAGTTTCAGTTTTTCATCCAGCTCTGTTTCTAAGAGGGCCGGGAACTGAAGCCAAGACAGCATTCAAGGGCAGCTTCACCCCCCAACCCACCCCAGAGAGAGCACGGAGGTATCCTGTTGCTGAGGGTGAGTGGAGGCAGTGTGGCAGAGGAATCATGTGATCACAGTGGGGGCAGTGCGTCCGGTCTTCTCCTGGAGCTGTGAGACCTTCAGGGCGATGTCTACCAGGGGGGCCAGCATCACCTGCACAGGGACGACAAAAACACACCGAACACGTGACGACCTATGCATGTCTCGCTGTGCTCATACATCTGCCAGTACATGTGTTTTCTTAAAGACTTAATAATAATAGTTTCACTAAAGGCACTTTTTCCCTTGTTGGCTGCTGACTGTAGCTTCATTTTTACCACACAGACGTGAGAGTGGTGTTGATTTTCTTGGTCAGATATTACTTTAAATAAAGAGTCTCAGGAAAATACTTGAATACAAATGTTGACTATCTTGGACAAACATGAACGTGCCAGAAAAAAAAATTGATAGTTATTCTCAACTTTAAGACTGGACTTTACACAGTATAATGATTGTATTTCCCCCACCAAAGCGAACCAGGAAAGAGCAGATTATTCTGGTTTAACAAACCAACAAGAGAGAGATTAGTTGTTAAGTTCTTTTTTCCCTCAAAACCTGCTTATATCTAACTTTAATGCTCTCTGTGTGTAAATCAAACCTAACCAACATCATGCAACTGAACCATTAACCCGCCAGCCATTTATCTGTCAAGTTAAGATCATGAAGCAATATGTTTTCTGCTTATCTGTCAGTGCATGGTGTGTAAGCACTGAAGATAAAGGGTTTGAGTAGAACTTTTATTCACTTTTTTTCTGGTCTTGTCTCACTTTCTTGTTCTACATCACCTCCCTGTCCACACCAGTCAGAACGACTTTATGAAGTGTCTAGTTGTAAATCACACTCTGTATTTTTCCCTTGTGCTGTGTTTCCCTGTCTTCATGCAGGCCCTGATAAGCTGACATAACTCAAGACTTGGCCAAACATCTCCATCATCTCCCAAGTCGAGCACAAGCTCTGGAACTTGTTTTTTGGAGAGCTCCGCCCGGTGCGAGCTGGCTGTCCTGCAGTTTGCAGATCATTCTGGCCAGCCTGGGGGGTTTGGAGGCCTGTGTGAGCTAACCTTTGGCTGCTGTAACCTAAGTGGGATAACTAGTGCTGGTTCTGCGAATGTTTATTTTCCCATGTGATGACTTGATTGTCTAGTGTCTCTCTCACTGGATCTAGCTGGCTGGGGTTACTCCTTATTGTCCTGACCTGCGGGTCCTGGTAGATCTTCTGGGGGTCCTTCTCATAGCTGTCTATGTAGAGCCTGATGGTTGCTCCTGCGCTGCCTGTACCGCTGAGACGGAAAATAATCCTAGAACCATCAGAGAAGATGATCCTCAGGCCCTGAGAGAGTGAGAGCGAAACAAAGGAAGACAGTGAAGAGATTAAGATAAATGAGTTGAAAATGTGCAGGAAAACTGGAAAACGTGGACACATTCTAGGGATTGGATATATTCATGTTGGAGTTTTACTCTTGCACTTTAAGATGTGCAGATTCCTTGCATGTCTTCTACCATAAGCTGAAAGGAATGAACATCCCATCATGGATGGATTACTGAGAGAATGCAGAATAACATTTTTAGCGGGCTGCAGACTCTCACCTGGTTTTTGGACACACTTCCGTCCACAGGGTCTGTGTAGGCAAAGTTATCAGCAACAGCCACCTCATAGGTCTTATCACCGGATGAGTACTTCTTTCCTACGAAGGAAGGGTCGAACATTGCCGTCTCCAAGTCCTTGATCATCTTGTTGGCAGCATCTGAGTCGACCTCCTCGTAGTCGTACCTTGGAGTGAAAATGACGCAAAAGTATAATCTCATATTCAACTTGACTCTCAAAAAGTGAGTTCAGACAGCTATATGTACTGACTGTCTAGGCTTTCATCTGTTGCAATTCTCTTGTTTAACACTAGACGGTGACAAAGTACCATCCCTGCATCATCCCAGTTGATGTTCTTAAAACTGTTTCAACCACACAAAGTCCTGGACTAACAATAATAAAGGAAAAAAACATTAACACTGGCAACCTGAAATTCTCCTCTGCTGGGACTCAAGCTCGGATTTCATAAACATTCTACGGGGATCAATGCTGACCTGGTGAAAAAGTTCCTGCCAAACTTCTGCCAGTGATCTTTCATGATGTCTTCCACGCTTTGTTTCCTGGTGGCTAAGATTGACAACCACGCAAGCACCGCCCACAGGCCGTCCTTCTCTCGGATGTGATCTGAGCCTGGTTGGTTAGCAGAGGCAGAAAAGAGGGAATGAACGACTGAGCGAACGAGGAGCATTCCTTTCATTTGCTGGAGTTCTGGCTACATAAATGTGATGACATTCGCTCGCCTGTGCCGAAGCTCTCCTCTCCGCACAGTGAAAGTTTGCCAGCGTCCATCAGATTCCCAAAGAACTTCCAGCCTGTCGGAGTTTCGTACAGCTGCATCTGCAGAGCTTTAGCCACGCTGGAACAGGTTGGCACACACAATAAACCACATAAGAAAACACTCATCTGTAACAGTTCAGGACATTTAAGTTTGTCCGAGGGGGAAAACTTTAAATCAGCTGTTGTGTTGTGTGGTTTTTACTTGTCCAAGGCTCCACTTGTTGGCATGCTCCGGGCCAGTCCTTTGACACCAGTCTTCTGGAAGTAAGGGATGCCGGTGATGTTGGCAGCAATGACGGCCACAGAGTCTGAGGGGTTCACGAAAAAGCCGTGTTTACCCAGCACCATGTTACGGTCCTATAGATAGGAGCACAAGTGTCACAAGTAGTTCATAAACATGAATAATGACATTTTACCAGTCCTGTTATATACTATAATTTAGTCTGTTCCTTTCATGAAACATGAGATAAGCATTGGGGGGAAATTTCTACAGAAAAACAGCTAACGAAAAAAAAACATTTACTGTCCTCAGTAAATGTTGCACCAAGGTCAAAATGAGTTCAGTTCAGTACCCCACACCCCCAAGGACCCAGACCCATTATTTTGGTTACTGGCTCTATTAAAAAGAAAAACTCTAAATTAAAAACTCAATAGACCAGAGTTTAATTAAATTTATTTTATGTGAGCTGACATCATAGATTCAAAGCCAGTTCAAGTGCTTCACAACTCTGCTCTCACCTCTTCACAATACACTGTCTGCAAAATCTGCAGTAAAGTCCAGTTCCCAGAGAAAAAAAACTAAGAAAAGTTTGCTTACACCATCACCATCAAAGGCGGCTCCAAAGTCATATTCTCCTCCTTTCATGGTGTTGACCAGGTCGGCGGCGTAGGTCAAGTTGGGGTCAGGGTGGTGGCCCCCAAAGTCCTCCTTTGGGACACAGTTGACGGCTGAGTTGGTGGGAGAACCGAGCTCTTCACAGACTATCTTCTTAACATAAGGACCAACCACTGAAAAGGAGAGGAGAGGACCAAAATACTAAAAATGCATAAACTTTGTAAATCCTTTAACTGTGACACATGACAATGCGATAAAAGACACTTAGCGCAGATAATAACGAATGCTGTCAATATTTCATCTTAGGCACTCACATATCAAGCTTTGATATTTGTGATATTAAGTGTCTTTTCAGTTTAGGGATTCAGTTTCTAGCATCTGAATTTTAGGACCAAACCAGTATTTGAGATATATTTTGCCTGTCTCAAAAGTCTGAAGTTGTGCTGTGCTGTTTCCTACCTCCGTGCATAGCATCCAGGCGGACGTTGATGTGATTGGCTCCAGAGAGAAGCTCCTTCAGTGCGGCGAAGTCAAAGATGCCCCTGAGCATCTCAGCATAGGCCTCCACAGAGTCCACAATCTCCACTGAGATGAATAAAGAGGAAACAGAGCAGAGTTAAGATGCCAGTAGATGTCAAGATAATGACCTTAGGGTGGCCAACAAACAAAGGTCCCACTGGTTTTTTGGAATGTCTGATGGATTTCACAAGTCACCAACTCCATTCAAGACAAACCAACATTTGCCACCACTTTGCAAGTTGTTGGTATTAATTTCAACCCTGACAGCAAGGATGAATGAATTAATTAAAAAACTGTCACTGTATCACACTATTTTACCTCAAGGTGAGATCAGGACTCTACTCTTTATGCCACTATACCTGTGAAGGGCTTGAAAGACTCCACCTCAAAGGTCTGTTTGCCAATTTTGGACAGATCCACTTTGAGCTCTGGACAGATGTGATACTCCTGCAGGCTTTTGCTGATCTCAAATATTTTGTTTGTGATGCCCTCTGGAGCAGGTCCTGGCAACAAAGTAGACAGCTAGTTAGAAATGATGGACCAAAGATACACTGTGGCAAATATGGATGATGATATGGCTAAAAATCATGACTCTTGCACATTTCTCCTCAATGCTCGCAGCGCAACATGGCAGTAGGCAGAAGTCTCTTAGATCTGACAGTTCATGTGACAACTGAAATCTCTACTCACCTCCACTGGAGATGTTGTACTTAATGCCAAAGTCTCCATTGGGGCCTCCAGGGTTGTGGCTGGCAGTGAGAATAATGCCACCCACTGCCTTTATCTTGCGGATCACACAGGAGACCGCCGGGGTGGACATGATCCCATTCTGACCAATAACCAGATGGCCAATCTGCAGTAGGGCACATAAACGCACAAGGACACACAGATTAATGCACAAAGGAATGCACACACAGGTGGAGAGAGCACTTTGAAGTGCAGGAAAGTGTCAGCAAGTCAGTAAAGATTTACAGATTTTTGTTAAGGCCCTACACATCCTTTCTCACAAAGCCTTGATTCAAGTGTGTATGATAAGTCAGGATACATTCCTGTGATAGTCTGTAAATCAGAGTGCAAGCTCTGACTGAGATACTGACTCAATGTCAGTGAGTTAAAATCCATTTTAATGATGCCATTGCTTCAGATTTCTCTTTTCTGAATTGCCAATTTGCTTTACAATCAGGAAATAAACTGAGATTGAAGGCACACAGTAGAAATGCCAAGAAAAGTAAGGTACAATAATATAGAATAAATGTATCTGTGGCTATTTTTAAATTTATGTTACTACCTCGATCCAGGAATTTCTATTTAGGCATGCAATGGTTTGCTTTGTGTAAACATGTGAACAGAAGTGCCCCTGTCTCTGCATCTTTGGCAACCACAGTTTCTCCACAGCTTCATTTCCTAACATCAACCACTTGTGGAGAAAGTGCAAATAATATCTTGCAACTTTAACAACTTAAACAGACTGGCATCTGTGACCAACCCAGCACTTACCAACCTCTGCTCTGCAGCAGCTGCAGGAGGGGCAGAGTGGCCGCCTCATGACTGAGAAGGTCACACATTACAGCAGCCATGATGTCCAAACATGGCCGAGGCTCCCTCATGCTCGAAACTGAGTGCACTTTAGTTGGGATGTTAAAATGCTTATAAGCACTATATGTCCTATTTCTCCCCTGCTCTCTTTGACCATGCAGCTCCCATCTATAGACATATGCAGGGCAACGTGACTGTCTGCACGTTGCACAGCACGCCCCCCCCCCACCGCAGTCGTTTCAGTAACATCAGAGTGAAGGCAGCCAGTGGCATCAGCTCATTATGAAACACAGCATCAGCCTGTAATGCTTCCTTTATTGCAACACTCAAAACTCTTTTTGCATAAATGTGCATTCACTTCACTTCTTTCTGGGAAATGCACAAACAAGGTATTAAATGTCTCAAGCTGAAGCGGAGGGGCTGCAGCTCAGTGTCAGCATGAGGCGTTAAATGTCAAAGGTAATCGTCTGATATGTAAGTGCCGTCTCCTCCGTGCACCTCATCCAGCAGATCCGCTCGGTCCAGCTGGCTGCAGCGGACACAGCGAGGCTGACACCTGACCCTGTTCAACACGAAGACACTCCTCTGCAGCTCAGCAGAGTCTCATCTTTGTGAAATGAAGGCAATTATCTGATATCAAAGCAAGCAGACACAAGACTGGGTTCACTATCATGCCAAATGAATGAAGGGGGGAGCTTTTCAAACCAGTCTGATATTAATTTCATATCAGTGCATCAGGTCTGACTGAATGCTAAACCCTTTAATATGGCTAACACACCTGTGGGCGGATAATTACAGTCAACACACTGACAATACATTAGTAATGTTTTAACGTATTAAGTATATTATGACCACTCCAGCTCTCACTGTAGCCAACTAAGCAGCTACAGCTGAGCTGAAGTTGACACAACTTAGCCTGCCAGCTAGCTGTCATGCTAGCTAACTCGGCTAGCTGGGCTAACGTCAAACACAGAGGTGGACCTCGTCCCCTTCACGTACTGACCCCGTTGGCTGCGGCGATCTGGACGATGAGCTGAATGGCGTCCTTCATGAAGAAGCGGCCGTCCCCTCCCACCACCAGGGCGGCCGCCTGCCTCTCCGCAGGCTCGATGACGGATACGATGCTCTGGATGAAGTTTTCCGCATAGTGCTGGTTCTGCTGAAACACCGTCACCCTCTTCCTCAGGCCGCTCGTCCCGGGCTTCTGGTCCGCGTACGGCTTGGTCTTCACCGTGGTTACCTTCACCATGGCTCTCGGTGGGGTTTTTTTTCTGCAGCAGGAGCAGCGGCAGCACCTTCTCCGGTCGCCCCGTGTGATCCGCAGTCCGACCCGACGGGGAGGCGACTGTCGCGGCGGAGCAGCCGCACGTCCGCTGCGGACACACTCCCCCCTCACGGCCACGCCCCCTCGGTTTAAAGGGACAGTGGTGACAGTGGAGGCTCTGCTCCCACTCTGCAGCAGGAACATCTGACACACACCTGCTTTTTAAACAGCAGGTCTGTCAATGTATGTTTGAGGATTGTGAATAAATAGATAGATAAATAAATGGATGATAATTTTGCAGCAGCCTGATGGTGCACAGGGTCGTAGCCAAGGTTTCAGACTCACTAAAGGTCATGCCCCCCTAACCCCCCACCACCCCCTCATATGATGTTGTTATGTAAGTACTTGTAAGAGGTTTTTGTCTATATTGGAAAAAGAGGTGAAAAGAGAAGCGATGGAGAAACGAGGAGTGGCTTCATCCGTGATAGAAAAGAAAACAGTCCTTTCATTCATCTGAGAGAGGCCTGTGAGTCCGTGCAGCAGGGGTGGAGACGGAGAGAGCTGTGGCAAGAAAAAACAAGAAAAACAAAACACAAGGCAGGATAGATGGTCTGGCAACGGAAAAAAGTCGAGCCTGGCTCAACTTTTGCTGGATGACAACACAAAGTCATCCATCAACACACTGCAGGGGACAATCAAATACACACACACGCACACACATACACACAAGTTTCTGTTATTCTGAAAGTTTCTGATATTCATACTAAGTCTAAATGCATGCCTCAAACTAATACAGTATAATTGGTTAATGCAGACATTTGTGACACCGGCGGACTTAAATCAGTGTAACAAAAACATGCCAGACATATGCACAAAATGTACAGAAACCAGAGGAATATTATTTAGTTGTGTTTGGCAACGCAGAAAGATTAAAACTTTCTGGGAAGAGGTAAAAGTTATAATCAAGAGGATTGTTTCAAAATGAATCTTTCTGGACTCCAAGCTTTATATGTTGGGTTTATATCCAGAGAAATATAATTACAGTAAAAAATGATCAGGCATTTATTGACCTCAGTTTGCTTTACACCCAAGTGTTATGCACCGTTAAGGAAAAAGATTCACAGGTCAAGCACTACGGATGTTATCAGGCTTCCAACAGGAAGGATAACTTAAAGGTTAAACAGCATGTACTTGAGAATATATGAAGCCCTTTTGTCAGTTATATTAAGGATTAAGATTTCTGTGGGCAATGCAGGTTCAGAGCTTCTAGATTTGTTTTTACTTTTCTTCTAAATACTATTATATTTTGCATTTATTGCAATAATATATTCCATTTTTGTATGGATTATCAGGTCTTATAACAGGAGGAGCATTTTAAGTTCTTTTGGATTTTTTTCTTTATTTCTTAGTCAGTGCAGCAATTATGTCATATGAATGTAAATGGTTTCATTTCATGGTGTTATGGTAAAATATGTTTATGGTAAAATAAGTCAAACTATGTTTGTAACATGAACGCCATATTTTGACCACACCTCACAATCGTCTGCAGAAGATTAACTAATCACTGATGAACCTGATAAGTCTTTAAAGTCATAGATATGTTACTCAAATTGTACCTTTTTTCTATCTCATCCCCATTCTTAGGACATAAAGTGCTGCTGAAAAAAACAGCAGTCTCCTATTGAAGCATCTTATTTATTCATGTCTGAGCAGACTTTGTACCCTTAAAATTGAGTCCCAGAGTCGAGTCCTCAGAAGGGTCAATGGTTGCAAAACTTGAAGTCCAAAACTTTAAACCAGCTTGAAAATCTGAGTAGAAAGTCTCTAACAATTAATGCTCTAATAACCCAATACAGTTTGAATATAATACAGTTACCCTTACAATTACTCAGAGAGAAATATATTGCAATACAACATTTGTTTTGAATGAAATGGTAAATTTCACAGGGAGAGTATTGTGAAATAGTCCACCTCAAGCCACTGCTGTTTGTCTGTTGCATCAGTGTGTTTGATCATCATAAACAGGGCAAAGTTTAACCTCAGACAGCGGGGTGTGTGTATGTGTGTTGAGGATATTAAGCCTTATATACACAATATGCATATGCACATCTCAAAAAGAGCAGGAAAAATGCCAAGTACAAACCAAGAACTTACACTGAATTCTATCACTTTAGAGCACTGGTTAAACCTTGATCTCACTAGTAGGTGATTAATACCCCATTTCCATTTTTTGCCACTGGTGCTTCATTGTCAAATCCATTTTTGGAGTTTTGGGATTTTGAAGAAAATCATGTAACTGAAATCTTGGTGGCTTAAAACTTATAAAATATAATTACAGCATGAAAAAGAACGAAGCTAAATCCCTCTTTTCATAATGATTTTTCAGAATCGCTCTCTCACAAAGTAGATATATTAAAATTAGCTCACAAGCACAGACTGCCATGAGCCGTCAACTGTTACTAAACCTCTGTGTTGGGAGAAGGAAGAGCAGACAGGGGCTCAGGACATTAAATACATCTCACATGCCATGTGACATTTAGTTTGCTGGCTCTACTGTTTCAGCAGTGAAAGTCAAAGGGCAAATAATGGCCTGAGAGATATAAATAGGAGGTCAAGGCTGTTCTCAACTGGAAAGGCCAAGGGCAAATAAAGTTTAGACCTGAGTGCAATGCAAAGGAATGCATTTCACTGCCAACTCCAAATCCCCACGGCAGCACACTGTATTAAGAGTATGGAGAGTAGTGACCAAAAGCTACATAGTAGCATAGATTTAAGGCTAAAACAGACTGTAAGTACAAGAGGTAAGGCACAATCATTCATTTAAACAAAGCAAGAAAACCTCATTTGATGTTTAGCAGGTCAAAAGATACCTAGCTGAATTCAGCTAAAAATGAATGTTTCATTAGATGCCCAGGTTAAATATAATTGTTATGTAACAAAAGCGTTTAAATAACTATATTTCACTGTGAAGCAAGTCCTAACTACATGTAACAGGAAAGTACTGAAATAACTTTGAAAACAGCTTTTATCCATTATGTCAGCTGTCACTGTAACAAATGATACCAACTGGGTGTTCAATCCATCGTTGTTTCTGTTTATTAAATATTTAGCTGTGTGTTCTGAAGAGAGGTAAAAGACATGATCAACTGAACACAATTCAGCACTGCGGAAACCTGAAATGAAATGTTATAATGAAACCAGATAATGTAAACCAAACAGATATCAGTAAAGGGAAATATGTAATTGGACTATTATGATACAACTAGTTACATGTTTTTCAAAGTAAAATGTATAAAAAAATAAGAAAATAAAATATTAGCATGTTGTTTTGGCCTTTAAGATTACATGGCTCTACACTGTGACATGATTGTAGGATGTTGTTGAAAAATAGTGCACAAACCTACCTAATGAACATTATTATAAATAACATCTATTCTAAAATTATTCAAATTACTATGACAAAATTTATATAGATTTTTACATAAAGTAACTGCACAGCACCAGACATAGGTCAATTTGTTTGGAGATTTTTCTTTTCATGATTAGATGCCAATTTCCAATAACTTTGGAGAAAAGATAAATAAAAGGGCCGTGTTGGCATTTTAACCCTTGATCTATGCATTGTATCCATATAAAATTATAATAATTGTTAACAGAATTGAATGAATTTATCTAAATTCACCAAAACATGTCACATACATACAAAGGCACAACAAAAGCAGTAACATGATTATCAGCTGTGTTTTATGCTGACCATCTCTTGCTGCCATCAGTGGTTAACACCTCTGACACACAGACTCACTGAGCCTCTGAAACATCATTCTTGCAGGTGGGCCTGATCAAGCTGCTGGCTACTATCAGGCTGAGGCTCCCAGCTCCTGGTGTTGACATAGGAGGCTTCACAAAACACACAGGTGAGCTTTGAACATGGGGCGGCTAACAGTTGTAACGATTAGGCAGTTTTCCTTTTGGACCTTGTTACAGTAAAATTTTACCTATAACAATCATTTGGTCTGATCAGTAACAGTTTTCATATTCCCAGTGGATACAGAACAGCTTCTATTCATTATGTATCCTATTTAAATCACTGGTTAATGAATGGCCAATTTTCTGTTTAAGTAGCATAGACAAGTTTTGTATCCCAGCACAGCTTTATGTGCAGGGTAGTATGGTCTCCACACAGTTGTAGGTCCAATCCTGTTTCTCATTGATGGGCAGGATGTGTTGGCACACCTAGAAGACACACAACTTTGTGTTAGTATTTGAAATGCCATGTGGTCATTTCACTACATTGTATCATCACATCAAATAAAATAAATGCCAAATTATTACACATTTTAATGTAGGTATACATTAAATAAAGTATTTTCTTTTTCAGACAGTTAAATTGTACATTAATGTAATAGTAATGTAGTAGAACTGAGACTTTTCAGAATCATGGTCTAGGATTTTTTTCTTGTCACAATATCTAAAACTTCGTACCATCTTAGTCCTGGCTGGCACCTCAACAGCGAACACACTCATGCCTCTGCTGCTGCAGCAGTTCCTGCTCTGCTCATTGTTCACATGGACAGTCACTTTCTGGTTGGTCTGCAACACAAAGGGTATCGGTCACTTCACCAGTCAGCTTCCTTAACTTACAACCCGCTCATAAACCCTTGAAGCTGCTAGTGTCATGGAGGTTGCAATATAAGGCAATGAATAAATGTAAAACAAAACAAATAATAAGTCAGCACTCTCATGAACACAAGGTAAACCCCCTACAGACTTAAATATTTCCCCTTCAGTAGTTCCTTTGTATCCCTTGGTCATTCTCGCTGAGTGGCTCCTGTTGCTATGTGATCCATTACGATGGCTGCATACCAATTACAAACACAGCGACAGGTTTCTGCAAATATACACTGTAGACAGAGTGTCTAATATAAAGCCTGGAAAGTGTTATCATGGTCAAATACTGTACACGCAGTACACTGCTCAGCATCTGGTGAATAATGATAATTGTCCTAATTCCTTTTCATTTTTTTTATGAAAAGTACTAAATGAATAGATAATTCACTTACAATCTTCACTCAGTCACTCATTCAGAGATGGATATTATCCCCCTAGTGGCCATTAGGATTAATGGTCATTTGACAATCACACTCAACCAGGAACATTCACTGGCCTCTTTGTAATATTGCTGAACTGCGTTGCTGACTTCACATCTATGACACTGTATGTCCTATTGAATATCTAAATTTCAGAATTAAACTCTACCTGCACAGTCAGATAATCACTCGTACATAAAGTTTGTTGTCTACCTTGTTGGCTATGATAGAGGAGATCCTGTGTTCTCCTCGGTAGGTGTAGATGAAGACGTTGTCTTGTCCCCTCAGGGCCTTGGCCCCTGTCCTGGCTGTGATGGACTTCTGAAGGGCCTGATTCAGCAGCTTGGGCCCTGAGTCCATACTGAGTGGCTGGATGGACGGTTGAGCACCTTCACAGTGTACATCTATCTGGAACGGACAAGCCTGACAGAGCGGGAGGTAGAAGAATTAAATTAATTAGTAGGAGTTAAGTAAGATATCGAGTGTTTTGCTAGTATCACGCATTTGAACTCTGGTTGAGGAAAGTGGATTAAGAAGTGGAAGTACCAGGAATTCAGGATGATATCATTTCATGTCATATTGAAAGCAACAGTCAGTAAGATTAGGAGAATGTGCTCTACAAATTTCAGGTCCCTTCCTCTGTGTCTATAGTTGACACCAGCTCACTGTCACAGCCCCTCCCTGCAGTATTGCTCTGTCTAATTTCCTCTTTTTAACTCACTTTTCTTCATTGATCCTCATCTGTTTACTTATCTTTTGTGTAAACTGTTATTATCTCATTGCTTGATCGATCGGTTGTTGTTTATCTCCTGTCCTCTCAGAGTTAGCGCATATGCAGCAGAGTGGAGCCTGTGCAGGAGCAGCGACTGAAGCTTTGTCAGATACTCTGCTCTGATTGGTTGTTTTGATTCAGGTGCAGCAGATTTTTGTCAAATGGCCTTAGAAGCTGCAGGTGAATCCAAAGGACTTTGATTTTTACATAGATTATCTGTCTCATGCACTGCTGTCAGGACACAGTGACAGTTCTAGCAAATATGACCAAAAACCAATTTTAAATAAGTTACCTACTTCTGCTTAAAAGTGATTTAAATCTGTGTGAAGACATGTGATTTGTTGAAGTGTAAGCAGATGTGTGAACTTACCTCTGCTAGCTCCAACATTTGGTTGTAGCCCATAGCTTCCAGGGTGACCCACAGGTCTGAAGGGTCTCCATCCTTCTCTGTGGCCTCCATCAGGTTCAGCTCCATGAAGCCCTGCCGCGTCAGCTGGTTCTTTCTCATATCAAAGTTCTCTGCACGCAAAACAAAAATAATGAGAGCCATGATGGACTCCTACTCCTTACAGTATAGTTTACATGCATTTTATATAAATGCAGCACCTGCCAAGCTGTGTATCGCTGCCTTAATGAGAATTATTACCTTTGCAGACAGCCCAGGCATCCTTATCACATCTCTCTCCGCTCGTTCTCAGCTCAAAGAAATTGTACTCCTCCAGACTGAGCAAACCATTTCCATCTATGTCTATCACCTCAAAGATGTCAGACAGCACCTCCCTGTGGCACAACATGAGCAACACAGACATGTCATACAAGACAGATTCTTCTCCATTAGCCAAAGCCGGGGACTTCTAAGGAATCAAATTTTGCTCTGTGATGTGTTTTTATACTACTGATAATAGAACAAAGCAGGAAAATGCATAAACACACACTTACCTGAGCTCCCTGGTGAGGTCTAATTCTCCAGTGTCAGTCCTGTAAACAAGCTCTGCAGGTTTAACAGAAAGACTCTTCTTGCTCTTTTTCTTTAGTTTGCAGCCAGTAGTGAAGGGAAGCAGGTAGTAAGACCCAGCATTCAATTCTCCTTTCCAAACATACTTCTGTAGGAACAGAAGAGTAGAAAAGTAAGTTAAAAACCCTAAGCGTATCCTGGAATGTGGCACAATGAGTTTTTAGCTCCATAGTATCAGAAATGGCAACTAACTTTGGCCTATAAATGTTTTCATTTGGTATTAAATTAAGCATCACGGGGAAAGAATTAACGCTGGATATGAACAAATGCTATGGCACATACGACACACACACAAACATACGTCTTTGTCTTTGGACTCAGTGAAACACACTAAGGTTGAGTCTTCTTTGGTTTCACCAGCTGACACGACAAAAAGAGCTGTGTCCACTGTCATCCACGAGGAGGGCTTGTCTGAAAAACAGATAACACAAGATAGCTTGCTTTTATAAATTATTATGAAAACAAAAACATATTCGATACAAAGCACCACATACAGAACCTTTATTATAATGTATATTGCTACTTCGGCAAGAATCAAATATAAAGCTTATTATACACAAGCTATAGGGTTTTTGGGATTGACTGTACAAAAAGACTGAAGATGCTGTTTTTATCTTTGTCTTCACTAAAGCACATATATTGGACTGACTTTCCACCACTAAAAGAGTCCACTATCTACTTTTGCGTGCTCCACTTTTATAAACTGAAGTGCACCCTCTTCATCATTATCAAATATCATTTGTCATGAATTATCTGCACTGAGCTGCAACACAATCTAGCACAATTCAAACAAAATCTGAATGTAGACAAAAAAGCAAGTCAGTCCTCCGGGTGGTCACAGAAAGCATCTTTAAAATTGTGCAACTATACCGTGTGCCAATAAAAACACCACAGAAGCAATGGTGCAGGAAGCAAGTTCAGAAAGAAATTGAAATATGGGACTTCCAAGTAATGAATCCTGGGGGACTGAGGTCCAAATCCAGAATCCTGGAGAATACGACTGAATTCTTACCAGCCCCAGAAAGTGCTGTGTTGTCCCTGACATCCCTCATCAGGGGAATAACCAACCAAAAATATAACTATAAACAAATATAACAACTTCCGTACTATTTTTCATGCATATTATAAAACTGTACCAGGTCTGTGGCTGAGGCTGAGTGGTTGGATTGTTAGGTAGATGCTGGTTGTCTGGGGGATGTGGAGCTGGTACTGCAGAGAGGTGATGCTCCCCTCCTCCTCCAAGAAGAAACAGCCCTTCACATAGCTGTGATGCCAATCCTGGAACGATGGATAACATTTCTGCTTAATGACAGTCCCACTACATTCATACCAAATGACACAGAGTGGCCTACAAAGCAGGAAAATAGGGATTCTTGATGAGACCTAAACAATCCCAACAAACTGTTTTGGCTGCTTGACAACAAAATGCATTTATTCATTCAACAGAAACCAAAACTAATTAGCAGTTGCTATTAAAAGGGGGATTGATCTTGTGACAGGGGAAGTATATTTTGGCATGAAAAAGTGAATTAAGCAGTCAATCATAACAGTGAGGTTGCTCACTTGATTAACAGAAATTGCCATTGTGATAATTACCAATCCAACCTTCGGGGGCCGTATTCATTATTACACAGCTTATGTCAGCTCAGCAGCATGGAAACACTTGTTATACTCATGCTGATCCAGAGGAGGGCAGACGTGTTACATCGTGTTTCTGCTGAGGGCTGAAGTAAATCTCCCTCCAGGACCTGATATGGCAAATTGGAGTCCATTTAACTTTGATAAATACAGCCTTTTCAATCTTGGGCCAGCGGTCATTCAAAACTATCAAGAGGCTACTTTGGCAATATTTATGAATCCTAATATTTCCCTCATTTTGAAATCCTGTTGTTCCTTTGTCTGGCAGCACAACTGAAATGAGGTAATAATTTGAAATTGAACAGGAACATCAAAACAAGGAAGTTTTCCTTCCACTCATTGGAGACACATTAAATGAAAACACAGTTGGTGTGGACACACAGTAAGAGGACACCGAGGGCCAAGCAAGTCTGGAATAGGCTATATATCCTTTTAGTGGTCAAATAAATCACCAAGTTAAACAAAGAAAGTCCCATAAAGACGGAGCATGTCACTCCTTTAGAGAAAAGCCATTTTCTCAAAGTATTTATCTTGGGCTGTGAGAGGCATAAAAGATCAAACCATAACACTTCAGTGGTTTGTCCAGACAATATTAAATGAGGGAAATTGCCATGGGCACCCATCCACTGCTTAAAGACATCAGAATGAATGCCCCCATAGAGAGAGGGTCAGCCTGCAGACTAATACAGCTGCTGTCACCTGCTCCGGCCACAGGTCTGATTTACTGCTGCGCGGAGGGTCGCAGGACACCAAACAGCCACAAACACAATCACACACACACAGGCACACACATATTTAAACTGCAACCTTTACCTTACCTTATAATCCTTATAATTATAACCAACATACAAAAACATATCTGGAGAATAAAACCTATTCCTCACAGGTTATATTTACATTTAGGATGACACATTTGCATCCCACAAGACACACACGCGCACACACACACATTCACACCTCTACAAAAACACAGCCTGCCCTCCACCCACCACCTCCCAATTATCAGCCTGTGGCAATATAGCAGCCAATATAGCGAGCAGAACTTCCCTCAGAGGTAATCTCCGGACACACATTCTTTTACCTCCGTGATGTCTGGCCCTTTCCAATCTCAACACAGCGCTCGGGCCTGAGAGATGGAGCAGGGGGCTGTTATTTTTATTTATTTATTTTTCTTGCTGTAAAGCAAACCAGCTGAGGTTAAGCCAAAAAGAGTGAAAACAAAGAGCTTGGGATCAATACAGTGTATATCTATCCACCCTGGGCTAAATTCGCCCATCAAAAGCACCGGGTAACAGCGATGCAGGGAGAGCAGTGGGACTGCAAGGTTCTTATTGTCATGGAGTCTCTCGCTGGACTTCCAAGTGATCTAAGTGATGGTGCAAATTGTCCATCTTTCAGCTTCAGATAACAAGCATATACTGTTACAAGTTATTCCTATAAATTACTGTATTAAATTAAATTTGATGTCATCAAATGCCATTTAATGAACCTAATTGACAGGAATAGACTGGGACAATTCTGCTTATGTAATTACTTCTTTTAGTATAAGAAAGTATTTTTTAAAAGTGGTCTTTTGTGGATAACGGAAAAAGGCACCTGCTCCCCCGTTACACAATCTGGCCAATGGTTGGTACATTTTTTACAGAGCCCCGCCCTCACACCCTGCTCACTGTTATTGGCTGGAGGCTACACACCACCGCCCGAAGGCTGATGTCCAAAACTGTCCCAACACAGCAAAAAAAAAAAAAATTCACACAGACAGCAGAGTCTCTGCAGAAACAGACACAGCTACACTCCTCCAGTGGGTCATAAATGATGATTGAGAGGGATTATTTATGATTGAGGGATTATTTTAGTATGAGGCTACATGTTGCTTTTTAGGAAAATTTTACTCATCATACCTTAAAAAAAAAAAGTCAATTATTTATTTAGAAGATTGCTGTAGAGGTTTTCTGTTTCTTCTTTCTGTTTTTGTTTTTAAATGTGAAGGTTTGCTGTTTTTAATTTGGTGCTATGCCTTTGGTTCTTCATAAACTAAACGATTAATCAAATAACCTGAAAAATAAATGACATATTTATTAATAATTAAGATAATTATTAGCTGCAGCTCTGTGGTCATTATAGCTACAGAGCAGCTTACCTGTAAGCCTGAGGGCTCTTGTGTTTTGCTGGCTTTAGTGCTGCTGGATGTCATTGTGATCGGGTTGGACAGGGACGACCGTCTGCTGCGAGCGGAAGAAGGACGTGAGGATGATCGGCTGTCTGAGACACTCACACAGGCACGCACACACACACACACACACACACACACAAAAGACAAAAACATAAAAACTCACATAGATGAACACTAACACAAACACCAATGTGCTGAAAAAGGTACAAATCATTATAAATAAATCAAGTTGTAACACTGCTGCAGCAGAACAAAAAGCTCACTTGACTGACTGACACATGAAGTACAACCCTCCTCTCTCCAAACAGTAAACACACTCTCAAAAGAGGGATGAGGTGCACAACATAGTTGACACTGTAATCTGTCTTCTCAGATGTCCATTCCAAAGTTCAAGTGAAGACAGTTACTTTGCACATAGGTTCTGAGAAAGGGGGATCTCATGTTCAGCCCCCTTTTTAATTAATTATGGAGGCATTTTAAATCACAAATGGCATAACGGCACCCTCTCAAATCTATTATCTCACACAACTTCTTTCCTTGAACACTAATTGGAGCCAGAAAATATCAATTCACTAATGAGGGGTCTGATTGTTTCCAGGCCGGAGAAAATCAAGATGTAAAGTAATGTGATAGGCTCACAAGCAAATTACCATAGAAGAGAAATAAATAGGCCCACTGTCACGGTATTTGTCATGGATCTGGTCTGTATTGATGGCGGTATCTTAATCTAAAGGACCAAATTGTAGCTGTTGTGTGAATGTGGACAAAGATGCACTGAAACGTGGCCTAACAAAAGCTTCACTGTGAGTTTATACTGAATGTGAGTTTATGGTGTTGTTTCAGCGCTGCTGGTTTCCTGGAACTGAAAAACTGCAGGACTTGAACTAAACAGACCAATTATCACCATGACACTTCATCAATTGGTCTAACTTTTAGCCAAAACGTGTTAGACACACAACAAACGATACATAATTAATCTGTATTCCATCAGTTATTTGTAAAACAATTAGCCGAAAAGATCCATGTCCCATAAAGTTATATATTATTATATATACATTTTGCAGGGTAGTGCTGGTTTATACTGACAAATGTAGGAACAAATGAGCACTCAAAACTGTTTTTGAGCCCCAAGAATAACCCATTCAACATGTGCGATCTCGCCGCATGTCGTGCCAGAGTCTTGTTAAAATGTAGTGGGTATAAATCAATACGTGGGAGAGGCACAATAATGTGATAATCCAGACAACTATGTGGGAGCTCATTTGTTTTTGCAGTGGTGGTCGACTGGGCCCTCCTCTCGGCCGCCGTCTAATCCCTCATCATCTCCCCAGTGAGAAGTGGTGGAATCCTAAGAATCAATAACATGAACATGGACTGACCACTTAAATCAACCCCATCTATCTTCCTACTGGGGGCCTGTCCCTGGCTCGCTCATCCAGGATCTCTGTGCTTCTCTTTTTCTCCAAATTGCTGATTTTAAGTGCAAACAGTGGATTTTTTTTTTTTTTTTACATCCAGCTTTAACTGGTTGAAGCCAAACACACTGTTAGCTCATTATCTTTGGTCGCAGAACGGTGAAGTTGGACTTGGTGCCAGTCCTTGTTTGTTTAAGCTATGACAACGTATTTTTTTGGTGAGAGCTCCAAGTCCAAAGCCATAGTTGAAAGACAGCGTTTTTCATCAGTGCAGATGGAGCTCTTGTCAATCTCTTAATGGCAGAAATGATTACCCAAATAACAACGCTTTACAGTCTCCTCCCTCCAAACAAGCTGCCCTAATTGTGTGGCTATTATGATGTATGGCCTGTCTTAATGAGGCGATTTGTCAGAGGGGGAGTGAAAAATCGATCAATAACATAGCTATTATTTATTCATCAAAACTAATCAGTGAGGCGTACTGGGGCGAGCAGTGTATACAGGCGTACAACTATGAGTTGGAGTCTACTTGATGAGTAGTCAACATTGGCTGCTACTTCGGACCTGTAGATTGTGCCGCACAAATTGAAATTAGGTTCTGGAGTCATACACCAGTAAGATTATTACCATTCAAAAATAAAATCCGGTCACTGAGTATCAGTCATTTTATGAACAGTTCTGGGATTTACTACAGAGTAAGTAATAAGAGATATAGATGTTATAAATCTCTGCTTCATCGTTCTTGTTCTTCCTTGTGGTCTCATCACTTCTTTTTGTTAATTTATATATTGGACGTTGATGCTTAAATCAGGACAGGGATTGTATAAGATATAGTTAAAGTTAGATATAAATATATGCGTGTTTGTGTGTGTGTATATATATATATAAATTGGATATAAATATAGTGTCATGTTTTGTGTTAAAGTGTTTCAGATGAATGATTGTTTGATGATGAACGTTTGAGCAAAACGAGACGGAAAAGGGTGAACAATTTTTCTCAAGGGACTGCTCTTCATGTGTTTAACTTTCAATAGAAATGCATTACAGAAAAATCACACTTGACTGCGAAAATTAATTTGAAATCACTTCTACGTAAGATTATTCCGATATGTCAAGTCACATGTTGTACCTTTCTTGAGCATGGTGTCTGAGTCTGCCCGCAGTGTTTCTGGAGGCTGAGGGAGAGCCGCTGCTGATGCTGATGACACGGAGCTCTTCGGAGGGCTGTATGACTGACTGCCAAAGTTCTGTCTCTTCAGCTTGGCGTTCGCCTCGAGCCTCTCCAAAACAGCCATCTGACACTGCTCTACAGTAGACATAAGCAATCTGCAGAACTGACAGCAACAGGAAACCAGTAGTGAGGGGATGATACATGAGGATGTTCTGAGGCAAGAGAGAGGGTCACAAATGTTTATATCTTAGATGGAGGTGAGCACAGAACAGTAAATAAAGACTTTTCTTTAACACTTTGCATCAATGATTCTTCTGTACTTTACAAAAGTTTTTCTCCTGACTACTTGAGATGGTAGCACATGTTCTGACACTACGCCAGTGCATCATTTATCTTAAGATGATCAATCAGCTTTAATATTTCAACAACTGAACACAAAGATAGGAAAAAGGCCTTTAAAATACACTTTTGTCCCAGGCTTGGACGCACAGGATAACCTAACAGGTATTGTATATACAGCACGGTGGTTACAGTATCAGTAAGAATAGAAGTCACTCCATACTTGTATAAACTTACCTCTGCATAGTCCAGTTTACCGTCTTTGTTGATGTCAGTTAATGAGAAAATAGCATTCACTTCTTCAGTGGTCATTTTTTCTCCTCTCTGGAAGATTCAACATATTTTTAGTAGTAAAAACACCAGAAGATACATTTTTTTTCTATTTTGTTTGAGCATGAGCTGATCAGTGATTAAAATCATTGATGAATCTAAAGTAATAAGAATAATACAAAATGTTTTAGATGACTCACAGTGGTAAGGGCCCTCTCCAGTTCACCGTGCGAGATGTAGCCATCACCATTCAAATCCATCTTTTTGAAGGCTCTCATCAGCCCGCTTTCGTCAGTTTTCTTCTCACTCTTGAGAATCTCACAGAAGTCGTCAAAGTTCAGCTTGGATGTTCTCGGGGTCCAGTATTTATTGAGAGTCGCCTGGGATGGATTTCTACCAGCCTGCTGGAGAGCTGATTGGGAGAAATGTGAAAGAAGATTGAATCTACAAGTAGCAGACTGTAGACTGTAGTTTGTTTTTCTTTTCCAATGGGTTTTCTGACATACCTTTTAAATGACATGTGCATCACTCAAAAATGTAAAATCCCCCAAAATGAGTTGCTTGTCTTTGCACTTTTTCCTTACCACTGACTATCATAGAGCTTAAGCCCTAAACATGAACCTTAAGCAGCTTTAGTATTACACACATTACACACTGTCTCAGACAATATTACATTTATTCTGTATCAGATTGCTCTTTATCACAGCTGTATGTTATTAATATGTTTTGAGCATAATTTTTCTCACATTCAGACATATTTATATGCTCTGTAGGTTTGATGTTGAGCTGACCATCATGGGCTCATAATGACAAAAACTAATCTTAAACTGCAAAGCTTTGATACGAGAAAAAACAACCCCCATCACTGCTAGTGTCCAAGAAGTGTTGTTATGCTATAGTTATATTTGATGTTACTGTTATATTATTTGTATCTTATTAATGAGTAGTTTTAAGTTAGCTTACCGCGACACAGCTGCTGTTTCGAGGCGATGTTTGTCAAACTAGATCTGAACAGAGACAGGTATGCGGCTCTGCACTGCAGGTAGAAAGCCTCCTCCTTCATCAGAGGGACGAGGTGACTCCTGCAGAGACATCTGTGAGCTAGGTGAGTTAGCAGCTCACAAAACAGACAAAGGCTGGCGTAGCAGCTAACGTGAGCTGATATATATTATTTTATCTCTTTCACCGCGCCGCAACGATCACCTGAGAGCACGAAAGGTGCATTTTATTGACCCAAATCCGCGCTAACAGTGACATTTATCAAACACCGTTGCTATCCCCGGTCTGTTGCTAGGTAAACAAAAACTCCTCGGTGTCCACGGAAAAACGCCCCCTGAAGAAACAAATCGTTCCCATTGTTGTTAAACACTAATATAGCGCCGTATTAAATCTGTCTATAGAATAACAATAAGTAAAAACACAAATAATGATTTATTTGGGCTATTCAGACGCTTTGTTACGTTATTTGGGTCATTTTTCCAATAAGAGGACACCCGGAACTTCATATAGGCTAGGTTGCATTTTACACGAACTGTTTGAGTGTAGCAAAGGCGGCAGTTTCTAAAATTTGTGACAAACAAACCTCTACTAAGAAAGTCTTAAAATGTCGTGAGTAATTTTACACCTCATATTCATGACTAAACCCAAGCGTCTCTCATGGTGTGACTCCAACTTTCACATTCAATTCTGTGTTTGTTACTTTAAAGCAAAGTGAGAAATGCTGTTTTAGTTAAAAGAGGCACAAATGAGGGCATTCTTCTTATAAAATAAAGCAATAATAATTAACTCTGTATTTTATACAGCGTGAGAAGACCTCTGCACATGGACAGTGCCCGTCTTGTGAGTAAATGAATGATCCTTAGACCAGGTGTACTGACAGTGTAATCAATGTATGGATCTTTTCTAGCTAACATGGGGCTTTCTAGGATGTAAAAGAAGGCTTTAACAGATTAAAGTGTAACTTTTAGGCTGTCTGTGTAAAAATGTTAGTTTTCGTCACATGTTTCTATTGAATTCTGTCTTCTCTCTGTCCTGAACAGCAACCAGCTTCCAAAATACCAGTACCTGTACGACTCCACAACACTTTGACAGAGACTGCGAGCTCTCAGGCTGGTGTGTTGACAAATGACACGGCAGATCTGTGAATTATTATCAGTTTAGCATGTAACAAAAGATGTCCCAAGAGCAGAGTCGTGTTTTTCATGTCAATTCTTGCGTAAGGCTGATTTTGCCAAGAGTGACACTGGCATACTGGTCATATTCTGAGAAATGTCTCGTGCCCATTCAGTCTCTTCAGTTTAGTGAAAATGGACACTGCGTTTCTTAATGGACTACACACACACTCAATCTCAAACTCTAAATGTGGTCTTATGTAGAGCTGCAGCAATTACTCAATTAATACATGTGTCAGGTATTAAATTAATAGCCAGCTATTTTCAGAATTGTTTTGAGTAAACAGTGGGAAACAGTGCTCAACATTTTTCAGCATTTTCTGACGTTTTATGGACAACTAATCGCTGACAGATTAACTGATAATAAAAATAATTGTTATTTGCAGCCCTAGTTTCATCCATTCAATTTTCTCCACAACAACTTGTGAAGACCAGTCTCAACAAGTCTGGGGCAGCTACGGGCTAAAGTTTAGAGAAATGAGCTTTTCACCAGAAAGTCAGTGGTTCGTTCCCTCGGACAGGGAGTTTATAGTCTTGGCGGCAAATGATTTCAGCAGTCCCACAGCTGGGAACCATAAATGTATGTGAAAAGGTGTGTTTCCGCTCAATTACTTTTTTTCTGCGTAAATGACAATTTAAAAAACTACCAACCAAACATTTGTCCTCTAGTTTTCCTCTGATGAACTTCCACTATTAGGATGACTGCAAAATTGGATTGCCAGCTACCAGACAAATTGCATCAATCCACAAGCTCCATTGACTGTCTACCCTCGGAAATGACACGTCTGTGAATACTCTTGATCTGCATTTTAGATTATAGAGCTGGGGTTGTTGTCCTTCCTGAAAAGGACATTCTTTAGGACGATGTGGACCATGACTTATAATCTAAGTCACACTATGTGTATTGTAATGCTTGTGTGGTAAATAATACTGTCACCTTATCAGTCCACAAAGAAACAGTAACTTGCATATTAGCCAGTGTGCTCTGGAGTGTGTTAATATGGATATGGTGCTTAATCAACAGGCAAAACCAAAGTCATAACACATGAACAAGATGTCCCACAGACAGACTTAGAAAAGTGAGTACTCAAGTCCCATATTTTAGACACTTCATCAATCACTTCTGTTGTAGGCTGTAAATATAGATATATATATATATATTTTTTTTTACTGCAAACTGACAGTACACAGAGAACCAAAGTAGAGCACAGAGTTAAAGGGTTACAGAGAACTCCCTTTTATGAGTTGCTATATTTCAATTGCCACACTTTCCTGATGGTCATAATGACATATCAGAATTTAATGACAGGAGACACAGAATGACGGGGATCCATCACTGGCCAAATTATCAGTGATTTACATAGCACTAAAAATAGTTGTATAAGAGTCACTTAACACAAGAACCATTTCCTTAGTCAAGGCAGACATTTGGTGTCTGGCCCATCCATCAAGACAAGCATTAGTTTTTAATTTTATAGTGCTGTCACTAATATGTTACATGAGCTCGGTTTACAATACATTCATAACACTCACTTGGTTATGTCATAGTAGGGTCATTTGGGGCACTGCAGTGTTTTTGATTTATTGAAAATTTCAAAATAAATCTTATAGTATTTTGAGAGAAAATGTGGAACCCCAATCATTCAGACTAAAAATAGATTCACTCCTAATCCAATGAAATACAAAAGTACAGTACAATTAAGCACTGTAAACGTGCAGATAAATGATTGAGTTGAATAAATATAGACAAGAAGTAGTTTTTCTTGTTTGTATTGTATTGTTTGGATTGTATTTGGAGTCTTTTAAAATTTCTATGTGGTTTTCAGTCTGTTCCAGCAGTCTTTTAACCCACTAGCTACTGATTGATATACAATCTTCAATATATGAAACTAGTTAATATTAGTAGTTAGTAGTCTTTAAAGATATTTTATGTCACAGACAATCATGTATTCAGTAAAACACACTGTCAGAAATATAATATGAAGACTTCTGTTGTCATTGCCACCTCACTCACTCCTTTGCTTTGACCAGACTGGCCACCTCGCGATCTAAACTGGAACAATCAGTGGATGCATTCATCAAGGCCAGGAAAGAGCTGGAGGAAATATTCGTGAGAAACACTTCTTCTCTGGTCTTAAATCTTTACAATAGGCGGAAATGTGTCCGTGTTGAGATTGAGAGATGATGGTTTTTATTACATACTGAATATTCACTTCTGACATGGCTTTTCCTTTCAGACGATGGCAGGGAATTTTTTTTTCTTTACTTTTACTCATTTCCAATAGAGTGAGATATCTATTCTTTTCCCACCATTTCCTGTGTGCTGCTGAGGTTTTTGAGGTTTTCCTTTTTATCTCCTTGAGCCTGTATTTTAATTAGTCAGCAGAGGGCAGCAGTGAACAAGCACGATCCCTCAGTGGATCCTCTACCGGACTAAAGGTTGAACTAAAAAGACACAGAGAGCTGAGTAAGTACGCAAATACGCAACTATGTGAATATCATTGTGTGACACTCAGTCAGAAAAACTGAGGTTTTTCTCTGACCCATCTAGATGTAAAATACATGAAACAACTTGCAATTTATGTTGTGTTTGCATTTATGTCTTGCATCAAAAATAAGGCACTTATTTTGGGTACGGCTCTCTGTTTGTTCCCACTTAAAAAAAAATGGCATCTGTGTCTTTTCAGCATCCAGAGTGGAGTTGTCTTTGAAAGAAAATAAAGACCCCAAGCGTCACGGTCAAGGTAATGTATCTGGTAATACGTCATAAAGCTAACACAGTGTGTGAGTAAACAAGCTTTTATTGTTTGTGCTGTTATGTTTTTATGCCATCAAGACAAACACACCTACTTCACATTACTGAGATTTTATCACACTGATCACTGAGAAGCTTTATGGCCACGTGCTAAGTCAAGCTCTGGGTTGAACAATATCACAAGACTTTCTGAAGATTGAAGCCACCACACATTTGAAGATATTCAACACCTGTTTTCTCACAGTCCTTATTAACTTTTGGTCTGTTGAGCAATTTATTTTAATTTTTTTTTTATTTTATAGTGGATATAAGTAAAGTTATGGGCAACCGATACACAGACATATATCCCTACTAGACTGTTTGTATTGACATAATTTCTTGATGACATCCTTCACTAAATGGATCCATTTAGACAGTTGTGACTGTGACAGCAGCTCCAGGTCTTTAACGGGCTGTAAAAACATTTTTTTCCTAATAGTTTGGCTGATTTCAGGATGAGTGGGAAAACAAATGTGGTCACGAGGCCGTTTAATTCCCAAGGACATCCCCATCCGCTACCACTTCACTATTTGATTAGCGTTTTCCTTCATCTTCTTTGCTATTTAGCGTTAACTGCATCAGTGGCTTCTTGTTTCAGTTGCTCAGACGTGTGCTCTGCGACTTTTGGAGAAAAACAACATTTTGTTATGGTTACACAAACAAGTCAGTGAGTAGATTTCCTTGGGAGAGAATTAATTTGATTATTTTAGGCACATATTATGCCTGCAGCAGGGCAATTCTTGTGATCCAATCACACAATGGTGACTTGTGTAAAAATTAATAGGGGGTATTGTCAGGAGGAGACCTTGTTTTCCGATAAGGTTGTTAGAAATTATTTTAATTAGTTCCAGTAAGGGCGCTGAGCATACACCATGTATTGTGGATCCACACCACTGGAATGTCACATTTTTGTCACATGGTGGATCCGTGAAAATTTATCAGTTTTGCATAAGCCTCCTTACAACAACAGACTTCACAATGTCAAGGCAGATAGCTGTGGGAGAGAATTGGCCCTCTATGTGCACTGAGACACACATTTTAAGTAAACAAACTGTTATTCAAAGCTGCTGAAGAGTTCTGGCCTATATCTGTTGGGAGTGTGAAATCCAGACAGATGATGTTGATGTTATCTTGAAGCATGATTCTGCTCTAGGGTAAAATGTTTGTTTACATTCACTGCCATGGCCTTTGGGTCCCTGTGCATACAGTATGTACGGGTTGTATTGTGTTATGTAGGAGTTATGAAAACAAAAGTATAATGAAAATGGGTTTGTCATAAATGAGAAAATAACTACAGTATGTCTGTTAATATATATTTATTCTAATTAATTAAATATTATTGTCTTTTTTTATGGACACATTGTCTTTGAAGCTCAACTATATACAGTATACATCAGAGGCTTTCTTGAGGTGCATAGTAGTGATGGATTTATAGATCATTGTAATTAACTGTTTTCCACGTATAGACTCAATACTGAATAGATCCAGTGTCAACTGGATTTTCTTAGCATCATTACACCTTACAGGAAAATCTGTGATGGAGGACATCCAAGTTACTGTGGGTGGGACATTAGTTCATTTACCTCCTGAGATCTTTACAGAACTACAATGGTTTTAGGGGCTGCAGTGTCATTTAAAGCGACAAGCCGAGCGCTCCATCACCTGAGCCATGTACCTGACACATGTTGATATGACATTAGTGCAGGTCACAGTATTTAAAAAGGTGTAGAGGTCATTAAAATCAACATATGTACATACTAATATTGCTGGTGTAAAAGTACTCATGGGCTAGTTTGAAGAAAGTGTTTGTCTCCCTTCAAATTAAAACCACAATTTAAGATTCAAGCCTCTGTTGTGAAAAAGAAAAATGTGTTGATGTGTGTCCCCTTTTCTCTGGAACATCTGGATTAGGGAGTAAAAAAGTGCACACTATAGTAGCGCATGATTGAGGCAAGTATACAGAGTGTTAATTATAGTATGATAGATGATGGTAAAGTGTGGTGTAACAGTAGCACAAGTAGAAAAGAGTCAAAGTCAGCAAACTGACTCAACAATGTCAGGTACACCGAAACATCTGTTTAAAGTTTGCTAACATTAGCTACTGGTCATACCAGAGTAAGTGAGACAGTAGCGGCAAAACCCCTCTGAGAGTATTAAAGCTGGTAAGGCCCTCCCCTCTCTTCGATGCCAAGCCTAACCTCCAGCACCTCCACCCCACCAGGGCAGCTAAGTAAATCCATGAGGGCATTTAAACCCCCAATCCCACTTCTCCCCCTATGTCTTCTTCTCTGCCACTTTCTTCCCCTTTCCCCCCTTTTTCCACCTCACGCTGCGATAGTTAAAACTACGTCTCTCCTCAGAGTGAGAGTGCAGTGTTGAGAAGCGCTTACGACCGTCCTTTAAGGTTAGCAAAAGTTTCAGTAAGCATTCTAAAGAAGTCACTCTTGGTGAGCAATCAGGCTTGGGGCGAGCATAAATCCTCTGGGTCTAGTCACAGCATTACAAATACCCGCAGCGTCCGTATGTGCTGATGACTACAAAATTGAAAAAGAAAGGCACTAATAATTCTGAGGCAAGTTTCCCTCAGCAGTAGGTATTGATTATTTGTGTGTGGTGAGAGATTTGGAAAATTCAATTAAAGGAGTTGTGCAAAGGATTCATAAATTCAGCCCCTCCAACCCGTATCGAGACATGGTTATGTTCTAAATCAATGCTGCACTTCACAATATATTTTCTTAGGAACATAAAAATAAATAACATTTAAACAGTTCTGCTTACTACAGAAACAAATTTTATTTTCTCCTAAGCTTTTTAGTAATGGCTAACAACTGACTTGTGCGCATCTTCAGGGAGGTAACATATTTTTATTGCAGTTTTTCCCATAAGAAAATCCTATATAATCTGAATTTTGAGATGACAAAATCAGGGGAAAGGGGACGGCTCAGCAGTGTAAAAATTGATCAGGCCATAGATGGGGCTACGTTGAGGAAGATTTGTATGTCAGCAGTAATGGGCTGTATTAAAAAGAAGATTCCTTAAGATGTCATAAAAGTGATGGGGCTGTGTCGCAGGTCGTGGGCCGCCGGCCCAGGCGGCTCCCAGACTCTGGCACATCAATCCTAGCGGGCCTCACGGACAGATGCCACCTTCCCACGGGGAGTTTTATGCTTTCTGATTGAACACACGGTCGCAATTAAAGGGGGGAGTTGTATATTAGGCTGTTTTGGTCCAAGTGAGGCCGGTGGCCTTCGATCGACAGCGTGGGTTGCAGAGTATGCAGTCTGTTCAGGCGTGATTTCTGATTTAGTGAATGTCATTCCATTTCATCTTAGGGTGCAAAAAATACGTTTCTTTGAAATACTAACATAGCAAGCAAATAAGTCTTTACTTTTCTGACCAAATATAGCAGAGGATTTTAAGATTTTAATATTGTAGGTTACTTTACATTTACTTCCTTTCCAGTTATGCATTTGTAAAGACAATTTGCATTTTCCTTGCACATGTGTTGCTTTCAGTGTCACCCAGATCACTGAATGGTATACAATGTTTTAAAAAAAACACTTTTTCTTATCTTTAAATTTTTGACTTTAGGTTTCATCATTTCTCTTTTTAGGAAGATGGGCAACTCCTACGAGTTTCTGAAGTCCATTATGGGCTGAGGTACAATAATCTACTCTCTAAAACCCACATTTTTTTACATTCTAAATGAAATACAAATTTTGGTTTGAAGGCTGACAGAAAACTATTGGTTTATTAACAGATAGCCTTGGTTTATGGAAAATATGCCTCCTGTTAACTCTCTTCTTTGTGAACATTCAATCTTGACAGTGACTGTGGTGTGTTTAATATCACCGGGTGCCAGTGGGGTTACAATCATGTTTTCCTCTCCCATATTCCCCAGGTTTTTGTTAGCGAGGCATCTCGGCTGTTGACAGCTAATGGAATTGCTCTTCACCTCTTGTGCGTATGATCCCGCGGAGATAAGGCAGGAGATGAATGTGGAATCTGTGCTGTCAGTTGTGAGGCCGAGGCGTCTTGGAAGCCGTCATTCATTCGCATAAGTGTCTGAAACTGTGGGAGCGAATCCTCTTGACATGTTAGACCTTGTCTCCACGCCAGAGCCTCTGCCTGGGAGCTGACAAATGTTGATTCTACATTAACTACAATGCTGCAACGCTGTGCAAATAATGTTCTTTCAGATGGCAACCCTCATCCCCTTTATGGCTAAAACTACGCAATCTCCCCCATCTGTGCAGTTTAGCACCTTTTGAAAAGTAAAGGTGGGCGGCGGGGGCAAACTGTCTTACACAGCACAGTAGTCTCTTTATTTGGCAGTGCCTGGGAAGGCCGAAGCCTCTCACTGCCCGAGTCGACCTAAGCAACAGCTGGTGTTCACAGCAACATTTCCTATTTCTGCCTAAGGTGGATCGTGTAACTCTCACTTTATCACCCTTAGAGGCCACGTGAAGGACAAAGCCAGCATGCCCATAAACAAAACTAATGTTTTGATACAAGTCCCTTTGGAGATTGATAGAGGGATCCGTGGTGCTTTTAATGCCCCCTTACCTCTCCTGATGCATCAAATAATCTCTTACTTATGCCAATAGTTTTCACTGTAGGTTGGGCTTTAAAACTGTTATAGCTCCTCTTCTTATTTCTAGTAACAGTGTGTATCAGAAATCTGTGGTCCCTCAGGGAGATTTTCTTCATCTCCCATTAGCACGGACATTTAGTCGTGAGGGTTACAGAATCTTCTTCCTGTTTTAGAGCCACAGAAACTGGGGATGTGCCTCCTGAATAAGTAGATTTGTTGGTGACAGGAGCCTTATTTTCATTAATGTGGCTAGAAAGTAGAAGAACTCACTCTGTGATGTTTGATTATTTATCTTCAGTAAACTTCTTTTAAACAGCAGATGTGCATCACCTGAATACTTTTATCAGACTTTCCAGTCTCCAAGAGACGTGTAAACACAACCAGGGAAGGCAGTTTGCTTCAGTGAGTATTTATATTTTGTAGTTTTGTTATTACTGTGACCGAAAGTGTGATACCGCATACTGCAGTATTTGTTTATCTGGTTTATAAATGTACACACACACACCCTCATATATAATTAGCATATTATTTATTTTTTTCAATTAATTTGTTTGTCAATTAACTATCATAAAATGTCAGATGAGAAGACTGAACCAAAGAACTTTAAGATTTTTGCTTGATGGATGGCTTAAACAATTAATTGATTACTTCTTTTGCTGATGACTTATAACTTAATAATAAGTCTTCCTCAGCAGACAGAGTTGCCCAGTTGTCATGGAAATGTAATTATCTTGTAATCCATTATTCAACCAATGTTTTTCACACTATTTAATTTTAATGAAAAAGACCAGAAAAAAAGATCCTGAATTTGTTATTTTTTAAAATATATGTTTTACTCCAGCTGTTTAAAACTCCTCATTTATTTCTATTAATATTATTGTTTAACCATTTGAGAAGTGGGAGAGTAAATTCTCATTTTCCAGCCTTCTAAATCATTTGTCATGACTTTAAATAAACATGTGTACTAAAAGGGCAAACCCGCGCCTTTCACACCACCTCCAATTGGCCCCTTGTGTTGCTGCCCCATTGTAGTAACAGTTAACTCAGATCTTGGGCTCCTATTTGTCCCTGTGGCCCATTATTGGCTACCGGCCTGGAGCCTCAGATGCACAGGCAGCCCTCGCTGACCTGATAACATTTATGGTTGTAATGGATTTTTTTTATGCCTGTCATTAACTCGCCCAGAGGTTGGAGAAAGAAATTGCTTGTACCTTTTTCTGTGGTATTTCAACTTTATAGCATTATGTTCAGATATGTCACCTTCCATCATCTCTTTTTAAGGCCTGTCCTGTCACTGGCTTTGTTTTAAATGAACAGGTCTTTTGTGCAGGAGCCTTGTAGTATCTAAGACTTGTAATGAATATTTAATGATGTTGAGTAAAAGCTTTGAAAGATATAATTTCTGTCCAATTATTGGCTCTGTCTGTGCCAGACTGTTAGGGGTGATTTAGCAGACTACTTGGTAAATGTAGACAGTTTATATGAAGCTGTTCAAAATCTAATCATTTAAAAATGAGGCAATAAAACTGATGTTCACTTTAGGTCATCAATTTTTCAAATTTATTTTCACAAAAACTAAGTTTGTACAAAATAAGTTCAGTGATGGATAAAAATATACAGTAGAAAAGCATTTAAGAAAAAAAGTTTACATGAACAGATAACAACTGTTACTACTAGACCTGAGTCCAGAGCTTTCAGGTATGTGCTTTAATCACATTCCCCAGTAAAGGTACTGAGGGTGGCCAAAATAAAAGGAACACCGTACAATTTAGTCAAGCCTAGCACCACCACAAACCATGACTTTAAAGTTACCACAAAGGTAAATCAACACTCTTCCTTATGGTCTTAACTCACATAATTGAACATTACAAACAGTGTTCCTGTGATTGTGATCCACCTCCTGCAGCTTGAGCGCATGCGCACAGAGCTGTATAAAGTCAAGTGTCTGCACAATGCTTGCCTGCTTACTTGTACATGTTAGATTAGCAAGCAGTGTAGTTTGAAAAGTAAACTATCACTGGTCTGAACAAAACATAATTCAAGATGAGAGGTTCTGTATGTTTCACATGAAGGGGAAGGACACAGAAAAGACTGATTTCATTTATTTAATTGGTCCAGCGTGGAGAAATATCACTACTCTTTCCTTTAACTTGATGTCACTGCTGCTCTGAAAAGCAACTTTGTAGTATACTGACTTTCCAGCTCATTAGCTGCTCACAGTAAGACTGTACTACTACTACTGTTTTCATTAATCTGCTGGTTACCTTCTCCACCAATCATTTGGTCTATAAAAAGTTCACAAGAGAAAAAGCTTAAGCCTAAGATGATATGATCAAACCTCTTGTTTCATTTGGACAAATGTCTAAAACTCAAAGATATTCAATTTACTGAAATTGAAGAAAATTCTGCTTGAAAATAGAAAACAACTGATTAGGGAAATAGTTGCCAATTAAGTTTTTCTTTCAATTGACTAACCATTGCAGGTTTTCATATGTTTCATTTGCACTGGGGATGATGGCACATGAAAGCCTCAAGAAGCAAAATCTTCTGACTTTGGCACCAATCAGTTGATTTTCTTCTGGCTCTTTCTGCTGGGGGGCTCGCTAAACTGGACAATGTTGAAATATACAAATGTACCAAGGAAGTGGAGGAAAGCAGTTGTAGACACCAACACAGGAAACAAGTCAGGCAGATGTGGCGGAGGCACCAGAGCTACACTCGCGATGCTCAGACCGGCCATGGCTGCTATGCTGAAGTAGAACTGTAACAGACGGACAGAGAGGTTATCAATTGACTGAAATGAGAACGGGGACATCCAGTTCAAGATGAAATGCTGAAAAACTTAAAACCAGGCTTGGGTCAAATAAAATGTCTTTATTCAAAGTCGATTGAGTAGCTTTTTTGTGAGCTTTCAACCACATTTCAGGGTCTTCATCAGGGGAAAAAATGTTTGTCATGATGACGGTTGAATTGTCATCATGTTACCTAAATATGGAATCTCGGTCACATGGTAATAGTTGATCATATGACTCATATGATCATATGATGTGGTTGAAAACTTTGAAAAAGCAAGCAAGTGAATGTTTAGTTAAGATTATTTTGGTTATTTTAACTATTTCTGAGTGCAAAATAGAGCATAACGATGTTGCTTCTGTAAAAGTACATTTTTAACAAACAAAGTGTGCTAACAAATTTAAAAATGATGTGGCTGATCAACATTGCATTAAGTAAAGCACAGAATTCAGCATTTTAAGAGTTACGTAGGGACTAAAGTGTCCTATGTGTCAGTTTCTGTAAATTGCTGAAATTTAAATTTAAACCCCTTTAATGTCTTTAATGTAGACAACTCTTTGCCGCACAACTTATTTTTGGATGACTGAATTGAGAGTCCATACCAGAAACTGTTCCTCATAAAACAATGAAAAGACTGGGCACCTCAGGCTACGAGCAAACTGTTAGCTTTTCCCTTAATTTTAAGCGTAACTATCATATCAAACCAATGAATGATTTAATTTTAGAGAGCTCAGATCACACTGCATATTTATCACTCGGTGACTTACATCAAATTGGTCATTTGAGAGGTGCTATAAAGAAAAGATGGAGGCTCGCAGTGTCACGCTGCAGAATAGCCGATTTGAATTAAGGCCTACAAAACTACTTTTGGCCTTGTTACAGAGTTGCGAACAGAACTGATGGCGAGAGTGAGATTATTCATTTGTCTATTCGCGCTTTATGACCCGGAGATAAGTCAGTGAGTAAGATGGAGGAAACACCTCATGCCCACACCCTCCCTGCCACCCCAAACCCATGAAACCTTATCACCATCATCGGGGCTCGCTATTTATGCTGCTTGTGTAAATAAATATATCTAGGCAAACCTGTGTTAATGACACGCGCTATAAAAAGACACCTTCTCTTAATCTCTGACACCCTACCGGTGCCCCTGTCGCTAAGGGGCTGGCAGTGCAGCCACTTCAGACGCTGTGGAAACTTAAATAAGTGATAAATAATTCTTTGGCTGGCAGCGGCTTTCATCCCCGGACAGCTTACACAGCTTACAGCGGCACATGATCTTTATTTATACAGTTGGGTATATCTTCTCACACGGTTGCAATTTAGGTCTAGTGCCACTTTCAAAGTACAGGCCACCTGGGACCTTGAAATCAGCGCCCCTTATTACAAATGCATCAGCTGCTCATCCGCCTCCTGATTGTCCCATGTCTCTACAAATAAAACTAAAATTTGAAGGTTTTTGTAAACAGAAAATATTCTCCACACATTTAAATTACTCCTGCATATCATACTACATATCCTACATACACTGCCTTCCATACCAAGTAATCTACATGACCTTTATTTTATTAGCAACCAATTAGAGCTTCGACCACAGTAACAGAAGCCTCCTCATCCCATACAAATCTCTGTGACTGCAGCTTGACCTGCAGCATTTAACCAATATAAAGCATGAAATGTGCACTTAAGTTAAATTTTACTCTTTGTCCCCTGAGAAGACAATATTGTTTTGACTTCATGTTTCACAGGGAGCATGGCAGGGGACACTCAAGTCTTTGATGACTGTGACTTTTTCCTCCATCAATCAGGCATCAGCAGTTGCACAACATACTGAATGTCTCTTCATGCAGAATAATAAAAAAATATTGTTTTTGTTTTTCAAATGATGTCTACAAGATAAATTAAAATGGTTACATATAAACATTGCTTCAACACCATTAGCATTATTATATTTATTGGATGATAAGTAGCAAATTACAACTACATTTATAAATGTAGAAATTAAAACGCTACTGAAACTGTTATATGTAACCTTAATGTCTCACCTTTTGATTTACTTCATGACCAAATTTCATCTGATTGTCACATAGACTCATAAATGTCTTCTGATGTGCAAATCAAAAAAATCGTCGCTGGGTATTGTACTGTCAGTCGCTGTACCAGGGCTCGGACACACACTGACCTTCCATCTTATGACGCAGGCCAGGTCCAGTCTTGGGAGGAAGAACAGCAGCTTGTGATAGGCTCCCAGTCGCAGCTCTTCTTCTGAACAGTGCTCCAGCGCAGACAGTAGGTAGATGCTGAAGAGGAGGAAGCCCACCGAGGTCACAACATATGGCGCCAGCAGACCATCCTTCAGAAACAGAGGCAGCATGCTACACCGAGAGACAAGGGAAAGTGAAACAGTTTAGAGTTTAGGAACTGTTGCTGACGTCTTTGTCCGACAGCACGTACAATAACCCCAAAACAGAGCAACTACACAGTAAGAAAGAATTGCATATAAATATAGTAGTTGCACAAGTGTTTTTACACGCAATATGCAGCTGGAGCTTTGATACACAAATGTACAACAGAAAATGGAAATGATAACATATCATGTTTGTTGAGAAAAGGGCAACAGTAAACCACATAGCTTTTATGCAGCAGGTCCGCACTAGCCGTCTGTCCCCTGGGGAGAGATGGCTGTGACATTCATGCCAAGCTTATCTTAGTTTAGCAGAGGGGCATGGACAAGAACAACAGTTGACTCATAGTAAATCGCACATCACCCCAGCTTGTAAAAACCTTTCCACTCACAACAAACCAGCCATTCTTATTCTTACTTCAACAAAAAAAAAGAAGCTCCATTCAGGAGATAAATGTTTAACAATTTGGAAATACATACTTCGTCAATTTAAACAGAGTGGCTGCATTCTATCCTCTTACAATTGCGATGGTTGAGCATCCATTCAGCCAATTATGCTGACAAAAGATGTATTTTTTTTTATTTTAAATGGTGGAGTCTGTAGAGGATGCAGATAATGTGAAAGTTAGACTGTACTGAGAAGCAGCTACAGAATGACCTCCTGTCCCTCCACAACGCACACTTAGACAGCAGGCATGCAGACTATGCCATGTAATCCCCAGATATCCTTATACTAAACCACACGCACAACAATTAGTGCTGCCGGAAGAATTTAACAACAGCTGGTGAAAGTTAGACAGAGCATTTGCAGCACTACTCGTCTTTGCCATTCATGGTCCTCAGTTCAACCCGCATCGCAGATCCATTTAGCTTTTTAGGATTATTCTTGTGGTGTTTCTCATTTGATAGTTTACAGTGGTGAGACGGAGAGGAGGGGGTGACAGGACAGTGAAATGCCAGATTCAAACCCCGGACACTGCCGTTATGTGATACGTGCCAGCTTAGCCACCAGGACATCCCACAGGTCCATCTTTTGCTTAATGCTTGATTCCATAACTCTGAACAGTGAGTTCACAGCTGCCAGAAGAGACGGATATGGAGGGTAAATGATCAAATAAAATGTAATAGTAGCACAAGTAGAAAAGATGATGATCTTTCTGCACTTTTTCAAAGATGGCATGGGAGTTGCTGTGGATGGCTACAAATATGACGTTTGTTGCTGCATTTTGTTACCTTTGTTACTAGAGCCAGATCAGCTGTTTCCCACTATTTCCAGTCTTATTGTTAGGCTAAGCTAACCAGCTGCTAGTGATACCTTCATATCCAGACATGAAAGTGGTATTGAGCTTCTCATCTAACTCTCAGCAAGGAAGGGAACATACACATTCCCCAAAAATTATTCAAACTTTCCTTTTAAAAGTAGAAAGTGCCTCTGATCTAAACAACAATAAATTACTTTTATTTAATTACTGCTGCACAGTTTGAATTTGAATGAATTTGAATCCCCCCCCAACAGTCTCACCTGAAAGTGGAGGCCTGCAGGAACCAAATAGCCACCAAAGGGAGGTCATTCAGCAGGAGGCAGACCGGCCTAGAAAAGATCGTAGTTGGATACAGTCACTGTTAAACACACTGCAATAACAACCATTAAATACTATTTTACAGTAAGACAGGAAGTGAGGCTGTGAAATGTCAGAGCTGGATGTGAACCGATAATCGAGCATGCGTAATATCAAAGCAACTGACCCGACGCGACATCAATGCGAATCGAGTATTGGCGGGCCCTCGCAAGGCAATCAAGTGTTTGTCGTTCCACATTACTCCACATCAGTATACGCTTTTTACTGTAACTGCGCCAACACATGTGGCACGGTAAAATCTTCAATACTTTTGGTTAAACAGGCAACTTTGACTTGAACTTGAGTATTCTGTTTCAATATTAAAAGACCTGAAAATGTTTTGCCAAGAAGCTCCAGTGTTAAGCTACTGACTTCACATGTGTGTGTCTGTGCAGTGAAGGCCTGTTGTTAATTGAACCTAGTCACCTGCGTCATTGTTAGCTGGTGCTCGTCGTACACTGTGCTCCGAGGGGGGCACTTTCCACCGATCCCTGAGCTCATAATTACAGCCAGTGCTCTTTGGCGATCCTGTTACAGCCCAATAATTGATCCTGCGCAAACAACGCCCCGAGTTGCCGCCTGCCATTCTTTCCTAATCCCTGGACATGCATTACTGATTGATTCAGGGGGACAGGTGGGAGATATAACTCAATAGTTAATAAAGCAACAATCTACCCTAATCTAGATTAATAGATGAGCCCAGATCTAGGAACCAAATCCCTCGCACAGCTTTATACATATGGAGGTAAATTGCGCGCACTTGCGTGTGTTTGTGCTCTCGTGCACAAATACTTCATTTACTCTTAAATATGACCCAGCTCAGACACACACCGCAGCACATATCATGACAGTGGAAGCTGGTGGGGCTGATTTTGTGTCTGTGCAGCACACAGTATGATGACAGAGGTGAATAACCCCTCTGTTAGCAAGTCTGTACTTAAATAGATTGCTCCCCTGCAAGTCCCGGAGTGTGGCGGGAGGATGATGTCACTTTTACAGAGTGCACAATGTATTCGACTCATTAACAATCTGCAGGACATAAACTGAGATCTGATGAGGGGAACAGACGAATGGCTCCTTTTTGTGAGCTGAAATTAAATCTATACTCATGAATATTTGAGATATCACTACAAGATAGAAAAAGCACCATCGCTGCCGTTACGTTTCGACAAATCACCCAGTGGGGCAAAGCCTCAAGAAGTTACAGCTATTACCTCTGTACTTACAAGGCAGCCAAGAGGACAGACTTCTCGTGGACTTGATAGGAGAAGAGGAAAAACGCCAGAGAGGAATTAGCCTAAAAGTGACATTGAGATGATTATTATAACTAGAGAATGATAAAAGTGGATAGTATGCTTTTATAATTAAGGCAGTGGAGGGAAAAACTACTGTATGAACAGAGGCACCGATAATGTTCTTACTGCAGTTCTTTTTAGATGAGACAAATGCAGAGAGCTCTTAAACAATTTCAAATGATTAAACTACAGATATCTGGGTCTACGTGTTTGGTTAGAAAATAGGCTTTGTCTCTCTGTAAGAGACACCCGAACATTCAGCTAACTATTGTTTTGACATCAGCTGGATGCCACTCACCAAGGCCAGTTTAAACTGCCAGAAGGTGGGCTTGGTCAGAAGCCTGATGGAGGAGGGCAGGGCTGCCAGGAGAGTGGAGGCTAAACTGAAAAAACAATACAAATGAGCAGTCAGATTATGTCACAAAAACACTGTCGAAAACAGCTGAATGCACACACATAAAAAATACATAAAAATCCCCAGTTGGAGATAAAGTTACAGCAGGAGAAAAAAATAATTGTACAGCAGATGACATGTAGAGTATGAAATCAATTTGGAGTCAATATGAATAATTGAACTCAGGCTTATACATACATTGGCCTGGCTTCATGTGAAACTGATAAGCAGTCATCTCTGCAAACTAAGACCTCTGCTATGTGGGAAACAGCCAAATACTGGCCCCTTCTTAGGGTTAGCAGGCATTAGTTTAACCCTTCAATTGTCACCCGCTGGGGGTGGAGGCACCGGAGGAGAGCGACTGTGTGTCAGCGTGAATGTGCTGAGAGGTCGGGCGGTGACTTAGTTCAAGGTGTGAGGGCAACAATGTGTTTGACACACACAGAAACACACAGATAGGTAGAGACAACAGTAGTAATAAAAAATGGCAAGTAAGAGGTATTTAGTGCGTATGAAAGCGAGTGTGTGATGCGTGTGTTATGTGTAGGGCAGGGTTTTGCGGTCCGGAAGGACATGGATCACTTTTCACAGCTGATTCATTCTATGTACACAGTACACCCACACCAGGGCATTTAGCAATCCGCCCCCTGTGCCAAAAAGACAAGAGTGTTTTTCATTTGTTTGAAATGCACTACAGTCAAAGAAGTCCAACTTGATCCCCGGACTTAGCAGTCTGGCAGAAACGTGTCCATGCTGCGAACATAGGACTCCTAAATTTAGCGTGCTGGGTTATTTAAGAAGGCTCCACCATGACACAACTGTTGCCTCAACTTTTTCTCACTGTGATCGGACAGGCTCTCAGCTTCTGGTCAAAATGACTTCCTGGGATGCTGCGTGGGGTAGCCGGCAGAAGTTAAACATCATCCAGTGCTCAGTGTTTTACAACGTTGTCTCCTCTGATGGCACGATTTTTTGTCTCTTACCCACTCTTATCACGTCATCATAATAAGCACATAATCTTAATCTATTTGTAAAGAAAATCAAAAATCTATTTACTCTGCTTTCTATCTCTGTGTTTGACAAATGCCTCAAGAGCTCCTCAGGCAATTCAGCCTCAACAGCTGTGACTTCATGTTCAGAAGTTCCTCACAAGATGTTTCTTTAAAGGATGATCTTATTTCTACTTTGCTGGATCGCCGTCTTCATTCCCTTGGGCAACCTCTGCTTTCCCAGGAAATGAAAAGAAGGAAAATAAGAGACAGGAGGGGTGGAGGGGGGGTGTCAAAGAAAAAAAGACACAGGCACAATACAGCAAAAGAGAAGTGGAAACAAACATGAAGGAGAACAAAGTGAAAGCTTGTTAGATAAATAGAGGGATTACCTGAGGTAGATCTGAGACTCAGTGGACAGAATGGATCTGATCTTTATCAGGATGTTCAAGCTGCACCATGTGTTGGCCACCTTATCCTGTACACACACACACACACAGTGCTTGTTTAAATGAGAAATCATGTCAGATGACAACACAAACACATTGATGCCTGTGTAAAATAAAATAATTCCCTTTGAAGAGAACATAAATAAGTGGCATTGCTGCAACTAATTATTCCCCATACTGAAAGTGCAATAAAAATCTCCTGGGGAATTCCAGAGGGACATTTGTACGTAAGCCTGCATCATAAATTTACTCCCCTGCCAGAAAAAGCACAGGACTTATTTGTAAACTTGGGGACACAAGGTCAAGTGTCAAACCAGAGAAGTTTTTGCATGACCAGCAGATAGAGACCAACCACTGAGCTCTGCTGAAATATTCATGTAAATCTGTCAAACAATTCTCTATGCAATTCATTTTATTACCAAAGAAACACATTTTATTTAAAATATAAGACTCAAGCAATTTACTGAAAACTAAGACTGCAACTAACAATGATTTTCATTATCAATTGATCTGCCAATTATTGCCTTGATTTATTTGCTTATAAAATGTCAGAGAATTTTCACAGAACCCAAAATGACATTTTCTAATTGATCATTTTGTCTGAACCGAGATTCAATTAAAAATCATATAAAACAAAAGAAAATAAGTTAAGAGAGAGAAAATATTTGGCATTTTTGACTGGAAAACAATTAACAGAATGAATCCAAAATTATAAATGAAAGGCAGATTTTTTTCCTGTCAATTAACTGATTAATTAATAATTAACTAATAATTTCAGTTCTAATTACACTGAACTTTTCATCTCATGTTAGAATGAATCATTTGTATATTGTTCTTGTAAATAAGTAGTAAAATCAGAATTTTAAGGTCGTTGAACGGTGTGGAAGATATGTCGCAACCTTCATGCCAGCCTAAAAGTGCTCGCAGTTTGTCTGCGATGAGGAGGGCGTTGTTGTGAGATTCACTCGATTTAAGTGCTTAAACAGTTGTGCAGGGATCAGATGATATCGAGCCGCCACCGTGCACTATGATATCACACGACACAGAGACAGCGGGTCTAGATCAGCTTTGTGATTCCACTGTGAATGGTTTCAGTGTGTGGCCCTATCTAGAAAAAGTATTTCTGGCCTCCTCTCTCTCCTCTGTGCTACAGCTGCTCACTGCACAGCTGTGTGGATCTTAAAGGCGGCCTAGTCAGCAGCACTGGGCCGTCCAGTGTTGTGTTGTCTCAGCCCCTTCCCTCTCTCTTCCCTCTCTGCCTCCCTGCTCCAAATAAGCGCTACGGGAATGTTCCTGGACACCGCCTGAAGGCAACACATGAACGAGGGAGCGGGTGGGGGTCCCCATCGGCAAATGTAAAGTTGGCGGGTGGGGGGCGAGAGCGGTGTGGCTCCTTCACCTATGAGCCAGCATGGAATTTCACATGGAGAAGCATTTGGTGCCATTTTTGTGAGCAGGCGGCAACGTGAGACGCCAGAATGCAGCTCAGTGGGTAAACTTACAACTGCTCCCGCCCCAGAAGCCGCCACGACCACCAGTCTCCGGCCCCCGTCTTCCCCACTGCCCCTTCTCACCCCTGTCCCCTTGTCCCCAAAGTTTCTGCTTACGCGCACAGTTTCACAATTAGTTCAGGACGAACTCACCCCCGGCAGCCTCTCGTGCTGCCGTCACAGGGGAGTATAGTGTCTCTCACACCCTGTGTATTATGTTTGCATCATTTCGTTGAACAAATACTGCCAGGGCGCATGCTGCCATCTGCTCTGCCGGTAGAATTTTCAATTACTTCTCACATCCATGACACCTTGTGGTGGGTACAACCTCGGGGACTGGAACAAGTGGAGGGGGGTGGGGGGATACAAGGTTTCAGAAATGAGAGCTGCAAACCTTTGCCTCTGAGCTGTCAGTCACACACACAAGAAGAAACACACACATTTACTCTGCTTGCTTCGTCCATGACAGCTTTCAACACTGTCTTTGAGAGACTCCATTCACTATTGCTTTCTTTTTAAATTAACATCATATTCCGGTCCTCCTTTTCTCTCAGAGGCAATGACTGACTATCCATAGTGCACCAATGTGTGTGTGCACTATTAAGCAAACTAACACACTCATGCGTTTTCCAAAGATGAAGCCAGTAGCAGGCAGCAGTTGTCGGATGTGCTCTGATACGCCTTTAAGTGTGGTGTCAGCCCCACTCATCAATCCATATGGCTAGAACATGGCTGTGCTATGAAGTGCTGAAAACACCCGGGTCATAAATTAGTTAGATTTATCTCTATCCTCCTACTGTACACCCCCGAACCCCAACACCTCCCAGAGATAGAGTGACACTGATCTCTTGACCTTTCACCATTTTATTCCACTGTTTTCTTTGATCCTGCGGGGTATCCATTTCCCACCGGCTAAGCACTAGAGGTGGAAGGGCATCCACCATGCTGAGAGTATGGCACAGTGTGTGTCGGGCACGAGGAGTGCCACAGAGGTTGTGTGTGACTTCGATAAAGCCACTGGTCACAGCCTCGTGCTGTAAATTCCATGAAACGAAGGCAAAAGTAACTTCCTAAAATGGTTCATTTTGATTCACCCTAAATAAACAATTAGGCAAAAAGAAAGATTGCATACACATCACTAAGAAATCCTATAATATCAAACAGCCTCTTTCTCTGAGATAATAAAGAAACCACTTCATGGACATTTAATTCACACTGATACTTACACAACATACTTAAGTTAAAAGGAGAGAATTGAAGGATTGCAGATTACCTGAAAGCCCTAAAAGACAACACAGAAAGTATTGGGCTGAGAAGAAGGCTGAATATCATCTTTGGCTTAGAAACTGCGATGAACTAAAGCTAAGATCTCACAGTAATATATTTATGGAAAACATACAGCCATTAATAAATAAGGCACTGATAAATATACAGTTACTGCTACCACGAAGTGAGTGAATGGGGTAAGAAAAACTGTCTAAATCTCTAGAAATTTCCCAGACAAAAAAACACACACACACACACACACACACACACAACCCCTCCCCCTCTAATAATTTCCTCTGCAGTCCCTGACTTTGATGGCCGAGTAAAAATACAGACTTATGTGTATTATATTTAGTCTGCACACATCTCACAATGTTCTTTGCCTAAAGAGCAGCCACAAATAAATGTCAGGTAGATGTGAAGTTATTGGTACCCAACACGGCGCCAGGCTTTAGGGTAAACAGACGCATAACAGCATCTCTGTTGGCTCATGACATAACAAAACATGGCATTACATATATTTTAGCTTCTAAAACCTCCTCAAGTGTGAAAATGTTGAATGTTTTTTATTTTGTACTGCTGCCGGTTTGAATTTCAGGACATTTGATTACTATAATTACACTCAGATTTATTTCTGTATTTCAGAAAGTTCCCAAGGATGCACATTCTTACGGAGACCACCAGAAAGAGCTAGGAAGGGGGTAAACCATGTGCACCATCTCAAGGGCTTTATTCGAAATATACATGTGACCTGTATCAATCATCTTATCTCCAGGACATACAAGTCTATCATGAGTACGCCTTGATATTCAGCCATATGTCCTCTCATCTCTGTAAATGACACACTGGGATTGTGAGAGCTGATATTCACAGATGCCCGCATGACGAGGGTACAAATGTTTTTTCATAAGACTGAGTCGCAAGATCAAGCTTTCTCAGATGTGGTTTTCAGGCTGGCTTTTTCATTTCCAGAAACTGCTCCGTACCTCAAACAGACCGCGAGCCACGGGAAAGATCCTCCTGACCACCTGCGAGGCATGACTGGGGTCAGACAGGAAGGGCAGCCAGCAGAGGGCAAAAGTCACCAACACTGTTGAGGCAATTCTCACCAACAGGAGGAGCCTGCAGACACAGAAAGGCAAGCGTTGGCCCTGAGTGCAGGAGGTACAGATACACCACAAGTAATGATGAAATGAAAACAATAGGCAGTTCATACTTTTTTTTCGCTGTAATTGTTTAAAAAAAATTACAAATGTTGATATTAGCGTGGAGCTTCATCCACTCGTATTCCGCAAACAATTACTACATACTGTCTACAAGGTTCCACATTTGGGATTTGACCCTTGCGTTGAGGAATGCAGTGAAAGCCATGCATCAGCTGAAAGTCTTCCGCGTAGGTCAGGCTATCTTGTCAGCTGTAACTGTGAGGCTGCTGGTTAAGTTGCACACGCAGCATAGCTGAGGAGTTTGGGCATGGCGAGAGTGTCATCTGGACATATCTCCCGCCCCCCCCCCCACAGCCCTTCTAATCCAGCTCTCCATTTGCTACTAAATGCCCTTGGTACATTGTTACTAGATAAACAGACACTGGACACACTAGTAACAGCATCCAATCTGATTACCTCAGTCATTCTGTGGCTCTCCTGAGGACGCTGCTCTGTTTTAGAAGTGACATTACATATCTGCTTTGAGCGCTCAGCTGACACGTCCGCGCAAAGTGACAAAACAATATAAGCAAAACAATACGCGGTTGAATAATCGTGACTTCATGGAAATAATTCAGCTTCATATCTTTGCCTCAACCGTGTTTGCTTGGAGACAAGAGTTGTGATCTTAACTAACTAACAAACTTTGATGTTTGACTGTTTCCTACTTTCTTATCTTTCAGAAAGTCTTAAATGCCGTAAATGCCATTTCTTGTTATCTCCCACCCCCCCGCCCCCATTTCTATCTCTCACATGATTCATTCTTTGGTCACACTATTATCCGTGCATTGTGGCTGCAGCTTTGACTCGATGCTGTTGGTTGCTCACTATTTTGGAGGAACTGAAGCCAAATGCTGTTAATTCCTAACCAGCGGAACAAGCGCCTTAAGGGGTAGTTCTGCAGCATGTATTTAGAAGGTGAGTAAAACACAGGGGGAAAAAAACACAAATAAGTGTGAAAACCTAGTAAACAACACGACACAAAGCTTGGAGGAATAAATGTGGTTAACGTATGATTATGTGAGACAAATGTGCTGTGTGCATATACTGAACAAAACAGGCTGGGAACCACTGCTGTGATAACCGCACATCTTAACTAAATTACCGAAAATGTAAAGAACATAAATGTTAGGCTCGGAAGAAAGAGAGAAGACACAAAACAAAAACTCACCCTCGCCCCATCAGGCCCAGCTTGACACACTTCCCCAGCAGGTAGCAGAAGAAGGGCAGAGCATGGTACAGCTCCATCTGTTTGTAGTTGAGAGCCAGACAAAAGGCCACGGAGCCGAACGCATCCCAGCCCAGACCCAGAGCCAGAATGGCCCACAAGGCAAAGCCCAGGCTCACTGCATTGTACCTGATACGGTTAGGGTAAATACTGTGCTCAACTCTCCATGTACATGTACATCTATAGCTCTTTAAGTGTCGTGTCTAAAAAACAACAGCCTCGGAAACTAGTGGATCGAAACATACATTTCTTTTTTTTTAATTGTGTTATTATTCTATCATGACATGACTGAATGACAGAAGACCGCAAAATTAAATAAGACAGCTGTGGCTAATAAAGGAGCTTTTCGATGAAGTACAAAGGCACATGATGGGCAGAAATTACACCTATGCTTCAAAGTTGTCAACAATCTTATATAATGTTACTGTGAAATGAAATATTAGCTTTGGAGAAATTGTGATTTGTTTTTACAGTAGCTTTTTCCTTCAATAATGCTGCAGGAGGTCTTCAAAGCAAATACCAATAATGACATCACATGTAATGCTACTTTGCATAAAAGGATACTGGAAATGTCCATAGTCAATGAGGATTAGCCCAGGGTATAGGAGGAAGCAGAATAGAGTGGAAACCTACAGAAAAAAAACATTTACGAGTTATTAAAAGGCACAAAACAAAATAAAATCCAACCACAATCTACTGAATATTTGTATATAATAATGCATCAGAGATTCATGTATGAAAAATGTGGCCACATGATAAAGTGTTTGATCATTTGAGACACAGTGAAAATATTACAGAATATTCCTCTCGATTGATTGTACTGTAAACGTATTTATACCCACTGAAATGCACTTCCTGGAAAATGTAATATCATCATATTATACTGCAATAATGACTTCATAATTCCCCAATGTGGATGAGCAAGGATCTAATCAGTTTTAATACGGGTGGGTTCTCAGACTAAGAGGAAAATGTGTCTCATTCGGGTCTTTCGTTGAAAAAAGTATTAGATGTTATGACATGCGAGAGCAGCGTGTTACCTTTTTCTTTGAGGATTCATCAGTCAGATAGAAACAGTATAAAACCACAGCAGGCATGTATATCAACAAATCTGCCACCAGGACTGCAACAGAATAAAGAACCATCTTATATTTTAAGTATCATTATAATAACTGAATATTTACAGTAGATCTGAGTACTTTTCATGACAAATGAAGATTATAATTTAAACTATCTGTCCATGTAACATCCCAGCAGCTGTGACGCTCTCTCTCCCATCACATCATCACAGAAACTGCTGTAAGTCAGAAATTGTTGTTACTTCAAGTCTGAGATAGATTTGGATTGTGGACGTTTTTCACGTACCTGTAGCTCTCATGAATAACTTGTGTGCTGGACTCTCATAACCTCTGGATTTGTGGAGTTCCACCCATTCAGGGTTTATTATCTTAGCTCTGTAGAAAATTACAGATGGGGGAATCAGACAGCAGTTTGATGTTATTGTTATGTTGCAATTGACAAGTAAGGGGGGCCTGCTTTTGAAGCACCTATGGGTCGCACTTTTCTACTTTGTATTGCAACTACTGCTCAACAATTTTCCATGGGATGAATGAAATAAGATAAGAATGAAATAGTGAATGAAGTAGAAATAAAATTCAGCAGTGAGTCATAAATTAACTGCTCAACGCAAACGACTCTTTTTACCGAGTCGGGAGTCGCAAGTTCTCGCCTCCACTAACTCGTTCACCAACTCACCCCTCCTACCTGCCACCACCTAGCGCGAACTATGAAGAAGATGAGGATGAGGAGACTACTGTGACACGCTTATATTATAATGTATTTGTGGAAATGTACCAAGTTAATTACTGTATTGGTGCACATGCTCTGTGGGGACGGGGGCCGGTGGGTGACTTGAAAACATGACTCTCTTTGGTGACTCCAGTCAGTAAAAAGAGTCTAACACCCCATCTCCATTAAATAATATACTCTCTAAACAATAAAAAATACTCACACATAAGCACAGATCAAGCTGTGGTACGCAGTCAGAGGGGGATAATCAAGACCCCAGTAGTTTAAGTCATTGTCAGTGCTGTTGAAGTACCTGGATAAGAACAATTATCACACTTATTTATTGGGAAACTGCGGAGGTGTCAGGCAAATATCAGTTAGTTGAAGGCAGACATCCTGGTTTTCATAATCTGGTGCACAGAGAGTACCTATGCAGCAACACTAGTATTATACACATGGGAAATGCTGCAGTTTCAGCTTCTTCTGCCATCTTCTGGACCTATTTTTTTTATATCCCACATCTGTGATACTGACTCTCAGCATTAGATTAGCAGAATAGCTCACACGGTTTCCACTGAGCAAACACATGAAGCTTCAGACTGACCATTCCTGCAGAGGGAGGTTGTAGGTCACCTCTTGCCAGTGTCTCTGGGCTTCATAGTCGCCAAACATGGGAGGCTTCCCCGCCCCTGGGGGAAGACGTGTCAGCTGTTAGTCTAGTGAATGGGCAAACTGCATCAATGAGGGACAGCATGGACACACACACACACACACACACGGATGCCAACATGACACAGGAGGCTGCTGGGAGTCTTTGAGTGTTGCCGCCTGTTACCTGAATATGAATTTAACGAAACGGCCCATCTCACAACGACGCCGAGCAACACGCAGAGTGACACGAGGCTCCACGTCTGCATGACTGGCACACAATTAGAAAGGATTAGAAACACACTTCGGTTCATTCACACACTTCTGGGCTCTGTTTACGTTTCCTGGTTGCGTCATCCGCGAAGGCTTCGTCGCGCCTTCTCATTGGACGGTGCGCGCTGACGTAGGCTGCGGAGAGCCGTGAGGCGTTCGCGACACCGAGAAAAATACGAAATTTTTCCTTTCATGGAGCGGTCGCAGCATATCTTAGGCCAGCGTCATTTTACCAAATGAGATTTAACTGTAGCTACAGCGGATATGTAATGTTTTTTCGTATATTTAAATGTATGGTTAGATCACCTGTGATTTTAACCTTTTTTGTCAATAATTACAATTTTAATAAAAAAAATTAGAAAGTACAAATCTTTCCCAGTTACTATAAATGCAACATCGGTTGAGAAGAGATTGATGGCAAATTGATGGACATTGTGCATTATTAAAGGTCTATTTGTCCACTAATACCTCCATAACTTACAGCTGATGTTGAATTCAGAGGTCAGAGCAAGATGAAGTGTCTTTTACCCAGCAGCAAATGTGGATTTCCATTAATATGACAACAAAGTAGGCTAATAACATAATACAGGCTGTGATACAAAATGTGTAAATGACTAAATGTTGAATTAAATTCCCCCCCTTTTTTTTAATCAGTTCGGAGAAGATTCTTCAGATAACATATCAGGGTTGCAAAGCTAAACTATTTCTGTGTGTCAATTTAAATATAGGCCTAACGATAAGTCATTACTATAACTATGATATACAGATAACATCTATGACCATGTATGTTTGAGACATCTCGTGTATGAAAATATAAATATAATCAGATATCATTGAAATCCTAAAGATGGTATTGCTGTCTGGCACTTTAGGTTTTTAGTGGAAGATTAAATTAAATGTATACTTTTGATATAATTTAATCAATGCTCAGTATATGTTTGTATGTTTTTTTTCTTTGAGATATCCAAAGTCTCTCATATTACACAATATACAAATATACATATTAGGAGCACTTCAATCCTTGTTTTGATGATATACATGTCATCCGTTTTTAAACTTACCATGAAGCAACATCATCCACTGCCTGTATGGAGCATCAGGGCTCCCCTTGTCCTCCCCTCACAATGTAAATCTCAGCCCAGGGGCATATTCTCCTGAGTGACCTTTTCTTCTGTTGACACCATCGTCTTTGTTCCCAAGGTGTTGGGATTTGCTGGGTGAGACATGTTCCTTGTGGTTCCGGCATCAATTATGCATAAATAATAATAACCATGGACAACTGCTGATTTGCAATGACACTTTCATTACAACGGCAGCAGCCTATAACTCACTGGGACCCATTAGTTATTAATGCCTGGCCACGCCAGCTTTACTTTGTCATTTATTGCTTCATCTCTATGCCTTTTTAAATATTCAGTAACTGCTGTACCTACATTTACTGTCTGTGATCCCCACCCAGGAGAAGGCTATAGCTTGTGGTGGGAGATGACCTAGTTATTATGGAGGCTTGGGCCTTGCTTGCCAATGCCACTGTAGTCTATCATACACACAAGTTCACGACAGCACCTCAGACTTGATCTTTTCTGCTTATTTATCACGTGTTTGGCAATTAACATAAAATCAAATCAAGCAAATCAGGACACACCGTTTAAAACTCAGATATGTCTCCTTTCACTATGATGACATTAAAAGACATATAGCTCCAACTGTTCCTTCCTCGTTGTCGATAAACTCTTAATTGCATCATCAGTGAATTGCTTGAAACACAGTACAGTATTCATAGTATTTATTTGCAGCTCTGTCTGGGAACTTGGGAGCCCAGATTGTGTTAGATGTGTTTGTTTAGTGGCACTCAACATGTCTCCATAATTCAGAGGTCAACGGTGACACATTGACTCCTCCACTTGAAAAATATTATTACCCAGAGGTTTAAAATCCAGCATGGGACAAGGAACTATGGGAACTCGTCCGCTACCTAAAAGCTTGTGCATCCATCTTCATATGGTTTTCCCTTGAAATCTAGAGTTTTGACATGACATTGCAACATTAAAGAATTGATTCTTCTGTATTTAAACAAAAATACTGGTACTATAAAAATGGCCATAACAAGAACTAAATGTAACTGAACTGAAAAGTCTGTTCTTGACTTTAGAAACAGCATCTGACAAAAATTCCTCTTCCATGTTGGCTCAAAAGTTCAAACACTGGATAGATATTGAAATCCAAATATGAAACTTTCTGTAACAACAAACTTAATCAATTGAGGAACATCCTGCGGTATGGGAAAAAGCTCCAAAAAAGCTGATGATTTCAACTGAATTTACCTGGGTTCAAGTGATTTACAGTATCAGTGGATTAGTCAACTGCACTGAAGTCACTTTGACAAGTCATGCTGCAGGTGGCTAAGTCAGTCGCATTACATACAGTAAAGGTGTGTTTCTGATGTATTGAATGAGCAAAAACAAGGTTTTTTAGTAACATTTCATGTCATTCCTCTCCAGCCGTGCGCACATGATTAATTGATGCACAGGTGTTTGTGTACAGGTTTGATTCACAATCTGTGAGCTAAAATGAATAAAGATCCAGACAAAATAGTACAACTGTGTACTTCAGTGTTCAGGCAGCTAATATTGATTATATAGACACTCAGCATGTAATTCACTAATGTTGTGATGTTGTTTTAGGTTGAACACATTATCCAATTAGGCGCTTCAGGTAAAACACTTTGAACAGTCAAGTCCCTGTGATTACTTAAATTTGGTCACTGTGTTTGAGTGAGATCTTTTCATTTGTGTATAAACGAACCCATTAAGAAATTCAGCTGCATATGACCACAGTAACTGCAACAGATGAATTTTACCTCTTATTCTAGCCTAGGTCAGTTGTACTGAAACACTTTTTTCACCAGTCAGTGCTTTTGTTTTTCCAACTTGCATCTACAGTTCAATTTTCTGGGCCTCATGATTAATTAAACACCACAGCATGTTGATTACATACAGTATCTGTAATAGGAGACATATGATGACATCTTATTTAGACATTAACATTTGTTATTAGTTACATTTATATATATATATTAATATATATATATTAACATTTATATTACTTTTATCACACAAATTTCAAATCCTGACTGTGAAATGTGGATGTCACCACAGAACGATAAGCTTTGTGGAGGTCACATTTTCCTTCTGCCTTCAAAAACACTGTACCTTATAAAAAGTGAGTTTGCTTTTTGCAATTTAGTTAGTTTAAGTGCAGATATGTTTAAAGACAGGTTTATGACATGTATATGAATGCTAATTGGACTGATGGGATGAGCATTAAGAATCACTGATAACGTGATAAATGTTTGAGGTGAACTCATATGCCTAAAATAGTGTCTTTTCTACTGAAGCACTTCTGGAAACATCTGCAGCCTTCAATATTACTCCCTCCATCACAGATAACATCAACAGCCAAAAGACACCGATATTATCAACAAAAGCCTTTTTAAAAAAATATCCTGTTTAAATACTCATCCAGCTCAAGCAAAAATGAGTTAAAGCCTAAATGAACTACAGTTAACTGTCATGGTAACTGACCTTCCTCGCTCCGCTTATGGGTTCAGTTGCTGATAAAAATAAGTAAACAATCAAACACACAATGTGGACCTTATTTCCAAAAGACTGTCCCTGGAGACCAGTATAGTCTGGTTGGTGGAGCTGTGGGAACCACCGACCAGACCTCTCTCCACCTGTGCACAAGCACGCGCAGCTGCGGGAGTCATTATCGAGTGGGTGCGTGCTTGCGTGCGCGCGCGAGTGCGACTGTTTGCTCTTCAAATGAGTGTTTTCGTCCAATCAGCATAATAACACGAAACACCAAAAAACCTGCGTTTGTTTTCGATGTAACTGAAAAAAGGCTCAGAGCGTCCCAGAGCAGGCTGCCGTAATGGATTTAAACAGACTGCAGAGATGTTAACTGTTATCATTTAGGGAGAAAATTTTTATTATACATTTACATACATGCATTAAAAGCACCTTTTAAGCATGTCATTATCACTTGTCTTACATCTGGATTATTTGTTGGCCGCTTTCAGTTTAAGAATAATGTTTCTGTCCAATTTAGATCACATGTCTTCCCCCATCATCTGCTTCTGAAAACTGAAATTACAAAACAATTAAGTGGAATTCTTTGAAAAATAAATAACAGAAATATCTGACCCTGAAACAGTAAATATACCTCAGCATGGTGTGAAGCTGTGGATGTATCATGACTACTGAGGCGTGTGAATACAAATACTTACAAGATTCACATCGCTCATCATTATAAGGAATGAATGAATAAATAAATAAATAAAAACAGTGTCCATGAAAACTGAACCGGATATTTGTTTATTTCACTTTTCTCTTCTTAAAATACATTCAGCACATTCCGTTAGATTGCATCTATTCTAAAGATTTATTCAACCTAAATTAAATAAAATAATAAAATAATAAATAAATAAAAAAGGATAAACTGTGTGTATGTGCAGGTTTATCCCCCTCATCATTTCAGGTCCTGATGTCCTCCTAAATATGTCCTTTGATATCAGTGATGAAGAGCGCGAGGTGTCAGTTTACGCCCCCTAGCGGCTTGAATGCTCTGCCAGGTGTCAGCCTGCAGCATCAGCGGTGCAACATCACACACACACACACACACACACACGCCCGCCCGCACGCGGACACTATGTAAGCACGTTTTACCGCGCGCGGTCTTATCCAGTGAAACACGCACGTGAGCACGAAAGATCTGTGAACACACAGGCCTCACGCGCGCTGTAACGGGAATAAATCAGACATGAAAATAATTGATTTTTTTTTTTTTTTTTTTTTTAAATCACTGATGTTTTCTTTGGGAAATTGTGTGCCAGATACCCTCCAACAACAACAAAAAAAGGCACACACATAGAGCTTCATCTGAACACATCCTACACTGCTTTCCCACACAAAGCTTTAATCAAAAGTATATTATCTGACTGCTCCCTGAAAGTGACCTCTGCTGGTGCCTGAACGTCTCTTTAACAAGCTCCTCTTAGAGTGAGTGTGTGAATATTTAATACCTTCCTATTTTATAAATTAAGAATCGAATTAGAATAAAAAAATAAAACGACCAAGAGCCCATTACAGAGCCTACGATTTCTGTATTTCTATTTATTTTCTATTTCTGCTGTACTGCTCTCCAGCTGGAGGATTAATCAAGAGGAACAAACCAATGATGTGACAAACAGGGTTAATTTGGTAATACAAAGGACTTGAAAAATACAATAATAACGTCAGACTGTACATTACTGTAGGCTACTGTCTATAATAATGATCATAACGGACAGATAATAATAATAATAATAATAATAATAAGAAGAAGAAGAAGAAGAAGAAGAAGAAGAAGAAAAATAAGAATAAGAATAATGAATGAAATGCCAGGGTGACATAGGAGAAGCCTTTTGCATCATCAGCACCTTCTTCGGTGTCTGAGAGTGAATTGAAGCGGAGAGAGAAGCTCCTTTCTCTTTCTCATGGGGATAAGATAAATATAGCGCCTATAACCCCCCCTTCCTCACACACACACACACACTTTTACGCACACACGCACCAGCCCGATCACCATTTGCTGTTTGTGTAAAAGTGATTAGCCAGACACAACTGCGAAACTGTTACCTTTATAGTAGCCAAGCCGCAGAATATCGTGTAAAACGAGCCGGCCAGTGACGTAATGGTGAATTAAAAGGAGTCTTTTAAGCTGTGACCTGCAGTCAGGGATAATCATCAGGAAAAACAACCGTGAATATGCTTAAAAAAACAATTACACTGTTTTATTATTGACGCGTAAATGTTCGTATGGATTATTTTACCATCTAAAATATGATGTCGGAATAAAACTGTAAACATTCAGCAGATAACCAGTTTGGATTTGTCAGGCTGTGACTTGCCTTTTATTTTACATCAAAATCCCCCTTTTTGACCTGTTATTTACCTTTAAAATCCTCAGAAAAAAAATGTGTTGTTTTTCTTGATGTTTTATCATTTTGTTTTTAATCTTCGGCAACAATTCTCATTTAATTTAATTCCTGAAGCCTTTCAGTAAGATTTCATGATGAAGTTGAGCTACAGATTAAAGAGAAAGAGAAAAGATTTTCTGAAAAGGAATAATTTGGTTGACAGTTTAGCTGTTGCCGTAAAAAAGATAATATAATTTCCCTCTGTTACTCTGTAAATATAATTATAATGGTATAATTATAGATAAAAAGGAAAGGTCAATTTAGAAACAGACCTCTAACATTATGAAAATGGGATGATACTAATAATTATCCATAATGGGAATGATTTAGTAAATTGAAGCACATAACATTCACAACTTTTCTTTTATGGGATAAATTTCAGATAATTGAATTTTATCATGTTTACACTTCTTTGTTTTTTTAAATGACCGCACAGCGCGAGAGGTAATTTATATAAAAAGGATAGTTTCAGCAATACCTTTCTCATAAAATCTCTTTTCAAAAAATTTAAGAAAGTTAATCATGAACGTTGATTTGAATTCTTTCTTAGATTTATTTACAAATAAATTCAGTTTACAACACAATATAGCTACATAGAATTACATATATTTGATCTTTTTTTTATTATAAACAGACTATTTTTTTCAGAGCTTTTTGTGTCTTGTATGAAAAGGAAGCAACAAAATGTGTGTCCAGTTGAGCTTCCAGATACAAAAAGAAAATGTAAAACGATTATCACAGATCTCAAACGGGAACAAAAGAGGAAAAAAAGACAGGTAAAAGTCAAACAGGTAAAATCATTCAATTTTTTTCTTTTTTTTTTTTACAAATATTTACAAATATTACCTGTACAGAAATATCTCCTTTTTCTTTCTTTTTTTTAGTTTGTTGTGTCTCAACAGTCTGCACATGGCTACAGAGTCCAGTGTCGCCTATTTATGGTCATAATGTCTCTATAGAAAAATAAGAGTTCGCTTTTGTCTCACTTTTTTTGGAGTCACTGTGAGGGCCACTTGGACACCGCCGCCGCCGTCGCCGACGGTAAAACGTGCCCGGAGAGGATGTTTGACGGCACGCTGAGGATGGGCGCGATGGCGGCGGAGGTCCGGGTCAGGGACAGGGACTGCGCGCTCAGCAGGGCCGACTGCACCGTCACCGGAGGCCGCAGGAAAGCCTGAGCGGCGCCCGGCGAGGACGACGAGGCGCTGGACACCCCGATGATGTTCTCTATGCTGAACGACGGCCTGTTGGACGGCTCCGACTTGATCATGGACGCCGTGCTCAGGCTGTTGAGCTGCAGCTGCAGGCTCGGGCTGAGCTGCGAGTTGAACGCCTTGCGGTTCAGCTCGGCCGAGGGCAGGAGGGGGACGCCCGGCGGCAGCATGTGGCCCACGGGAGGGATGTACGGGTACTGCAGAGCCGCGGGGTGCGAGTAGGCGGCCGGGTGGATCCCGTAGTGCCTCCCGTAGGGGCCCCCGAGGCTGTACGCGCCGAAACTTTGCATCATGAGCGCGGTCTGGTCCCTGAGCATGTCCGGCTGCACCCTCTTGAACCTTTTCCTCCTCCTGAGGAAGCTGCCGTTGTCGAACATGTCCTCCGAGGCGGGGTCCAGGGTCCAGTAGTTGCCCTTGCCGGGGTTGCCGGGCTCCCGGGGGATTTTCACGAAGCAGTCGTTGAGGGACAAGTTGTGGCGGATGGAGTTCTGCCACGCCGGGAACTTCTCCCGGTAGTACGGGAAGCGGTTGCTGATGAACTCGCAGATGCCGCTGAGGGTGAGCTTCTTCTGCGGGCTCTGCAGGATGGCCATGGTGATGAGGGCGATGTACGAGTACGGCGGCTTCACCAGGCTGCTCTTGGGCTTCTGGATGCCGCCCCCCGACGCTGCGCCCTGGTCCTGACCCTCTCCCTTCCCGGCGCCCGGCTCTCCCTCCCCGGAGCTCTCGCAGCACGGGCTCCCCCCGCCGGAGCCCATCTCCTCCTTCTCCACCTCGATCTCGTCGTCCAGGTCGTCGTCGCCCGCCTCCCCGCGCAGGTCGTGCAGGATGCCTCCCGCGGGGCTGTCGCAGTCGCTGTCCGCCCGCTCCATGCCCTCCTCGTCTCCCTCGCCCACCACGTCGATGTCCACGTCCTCCGCCGTGAGCACAGTTTGGCCGGACATGTCGCTGGCTCGTTCGCTGCCCCCAGACAGGGTCATCTCACGGGTTACTCACTTTTTGTTTGGGGGAAAAAAAAGGAAGAAGAAGAGAGGAGAGAGAAAGTCTGCCGGAGCCAAAACAAGCGAGCAGCCGGGTGTGATGGCTGGAGGTGAGACCGGCGCGGTCAGTGCGCACACACACGGCGGCTCTGCCGGACTTGTGCGCGCCCCTGTCAGAGAGGTCGGACGTCTCCAAAAAAAAAAAAATAAATAAAAAAACACCTAAACGTAGCTGAAGCGGCAGCAAGCCAGCCGAGCCAAAGAGGAACTTCAACTTGTGCACGGGTACGTCTCCACTCGGTAAGTGAGCGGGCCTGCGCGCGGCGGCGAGTCGAGCCTCCTCGAAGTTGTTTGGAGATGTTGTGCGACTTTCGCGCTCCGGCGTCCCTCCGCGGCGCGTATATTTCCTATAGGAGCGAGATTTGGAGAGGCGAGTCGGGGTGACACATGCTGCTTTGAAAAGGCCGGAGCTTTTAAAAGGACTGTCCGATAGATTACTTTTCCCAGTATAAGATATAGTATCGGTGCAGGACACGTGGTGCGGTGACGACAGACGCCCCCTCTCTCCTCTCGCTCTCCTCCCCTCCCCTCCCGCCCTCCTCTCTCCTCTCCGCTCCTCTCTCTGTTAAACCATGCAAACTGGAGTTGTTTCATGGATTTGTCAACAATGGGACATCAGCAATGCTGCTTTCCGCTGATTTCTGTGTTCGTCAGTCATAGACCATTTAACGGTGGCAGAGGGAGGGGTGAGGGGGTGGAGGAGAGAGAGAGAGAGAGGGGGGGGGTGCAGAAAATTGGCCTGCGTGATTGAAAGATCTGATGCACATTAACGCGGCTGCGTAAAAAACAATCCAAAGCTTTAACTCCGCCAACGCAAACTGCGCCGAAAGCCGCAGAAAGAAAACGACGACAGCTAAGTCCTCCTTTAAACTTTCTGCTGTGTTTGTCTTCAGAGTGTGCGTGCATTTTTCTTTGTGTTTCACACTTTAAACCACTTTGTTTGCATGGTGCTGTGCAGTGTATGAGGCACGGTGCGTAATGGTGACACTTGTTTTTTTTTTTTTTTTACTTTGTCGATCTGTTGCATGCCTCGATATATTTCCAGCCCGCCGTGCAGAGCCTGAGCTGCGAATGCAAAGCGTGAATTCAAGTCTATTTTATTCCCGCAGGATTAAACCGAAGGTGGGAAGAGTATTGAGCGGCGGCTGCGGCGGCGACAATGAATGGAGAGACTAAAGAATCCCCCTTAAGAGTTTGGAAGAGGTGCTAACGACCCCGATCATTGCTCCTTCTTTACATGTGAAAAAAGTAGGAAATGCGGGCAGCGGGTGAATGCAAAGACAGCGTTTATTCACAGGCATGAAGGTGAGAGCGCTGCGGGCTGGGCTCAGGGACGGGACCCGGACAGAGGGTGTCCTCCGCAGTGTGGGAACATTTTGGGGAGGGGTGGGGGGACTGAAGAAATGTCAGGCAAATTGAACAGGGAGGAATATTAAACTTTGCTGCGATGATTTAAACGCCCAGTTGATTTTATCGGAAGTCTTTCAGCAGGTTAATGAAAATGTCTATAGTCAGCACGCCGTCGGTTATTGGTGACAAAGCCTGATCTGAATAAATGAAAACACACGACTGAATGAGAAGTGAAGATTTGATGGAATTAATTATTATTTCTCAGCTTCTCTCTGCGTCAATTAAAACACGATGTGGTGCACAGTATGTTTTCATTTAGGAAGTAGCTACCTTTCTTATTATTACGACTATTATTATCATAGTGATTAATATTATTATTACATTTGAATAATAATTAGCATTAATTCCTTAGCTCACATGTGGATAACAGAGAATATCTGAAGCAAAAATTTTCGTGATTTTTTTTTCGCAGTTATACTTTGCTTTAAAAATCCCTTCTGTTTTTTTTTTGTGTGTCTTATAGTTATTTTGGAGTAAATGCGACCCTTTGATCGCCTCCAGCAGCGCACAGAGGGGAGACACCTCTGCTCTCAGGATAAAAGTGGGATTAATCAAACGCCATCATTAATAACGCGCGTTTGGGTCAAAGGAGGGAAACGTGGCTTCCGATTAGACTCGCCCCGTCTTAATCTCCCGGTGACCTGTGTGATCTGGAGCTCCATCAATACGGACTACTTAGCAGATGAAGCCAGAGCACCAGCTTCGCCCTGCTCCTCGTCCGCGGGGTGAAATTGCGCATCCACCAAAGGCGCAGTTTCTCTTCGGCTTGCGCGCCTCTCGGGCCCATAAAGCAGAAAACAAATCAACTTTCGTTTCGGGAGTTTTTAGGCAAATCGAAAACTTTATCAGATAAAAGATTTTTTTTTATTCTTTTTTTTTTTTTTTGTTTGGCACATTCGCCCTCATTTCTACAAAGACACTGAACTCTTTTTCCTATCGGTGACCTTTAATGAGGATAAATGGCGCTTCTTTCTCCACAGAAATGTTTGTTATGCTGCCAAAACCTCCTTTTTTGGGTGCCTTTTAAGAAATAGAAATAAAAAATCAGCAAGAAATATTTCAGGGCAGCAAAATAAAAGAGCTTTATGAACCACAGTCGGTTGGTTTGTGTTTGACATTTTTCTCGTTTCTGAGGAATCAGAAGGTCATGAAGCCATGCTGTGTGTGTGTGTGTGTGGAGAGAGAGAGAGAGAGACAGGTGCAGCCAGCCTCCCTTTAAAAAATCCCAGAGTCGCAGTGTTGTGTGAAAGGCGGTGTAACTGCTGATATAACCTGCCTGAGACAGCACAGAGGAAAGGGGGATTCAGACCCGTCCTTCCTGTGATCTTTTGAAGCCTCATAAATCCGCTTTTATACCTCCGCAGTTTGTTAATGAAATGTACGTTTTAAGCACACATGCACGGCTTAGCGCGACAAAACCTCTTAGTATAATAAGCCAACTCGCTCCGGCATGAAACCATTAGGGTGGTGTGTGTGTGTGTGTGTGTGTGTGTGTGTGTGGGGTGAAGAAGGGATGGGGGGTCGACAGAAGAGACAGCGGAGCAGCAGCACAGGTGATGGAGAGGAAACAGTCTCCACATGTGATCAAACTACCTGCAAGGTCACCTGAACAAATAATTGTGATCATAATAATGTGACGCTCCGGTGATTCCTGAGAGGGAGGACCTTTTCCTCTCTCTCTCTCTCTCTCTCTCTCTCTCTCTCTCTCTCTCTCCCAACCTCCTCATGTGTGTGCTCCTCTGTCTCCTCAGGGCCAGAGGTCAGGGTCACCTGCAGGAGACGGGAAGGTACCAGTTGTTTGGTTAAGGACACTTCAGGAGAGGTGATCTGTATGAATGGATGAATCAATGAATGAATGGATGGAAGCGACAGGGTGAATGTTGTTGCTTTGCATTATTTTGGGGGTGGTGAGGCAGTGTTGGGATCATTTCACGTGTTTCGACACCTTTTTTTTGCCCTTGTGTAACATCGTTTAAAGCCACTGAAGCCACTTTTCTCTGCTTTTCTTTTCCTTTCTGCTCCCATATAAAAATAATTCCTAAGGAAGACTCTGTGCAGGTTATGAGGCCAAATATAAATAAATACACCAAATATGAGAGCATCTTAAGGCATTTTTGTTGGTATTTGTGTGTGTGAGCTGAATGTGAAGGGCTTCCAGTGGAGAAAAACAGGTGGAGGTTTATAGATGATGAAGGTGGATACGGATTTTTTGTTTTGTTTTGTTTTTTGGGGCGGATTGGATGGATTTTGACATCCACCACCTGATCAATAGTGACTCTCTCCCCCTTCTGATCTTGTGATTCCTCAATAATGTGCTTAAAATATTTCTTGTGGCCCATTGAGAGGATGTTTGGAGTCATTTCAGATTTTAAAAAAACGTTTCTTAATTCTGAATTAATCATTAAAAAGATCTCTTAATTGATGGTTCAAGTATGAGACTAGCTATTTTCTGTAATATGTGCACGTATGACTAGTTGCTCAAAACCACAGGGCAAGTTAAACCCCAGCCAACACAAAGTGAAGCCTCTGACTCTCCCTTTTCATCGAAATCAGCTGTTTGTGGAGGCAGATTTTCTTGAGAGGCAACTCGTTTAATTAATTAGGTGAGAGAGCAGTTGGGGGCAGCAGCTAGTAAAACGATATGATAAATTAATGGCATTGTTAGCGCGCCTGTAATTACGACCATTATGTTAATTATTTTACACCAGTAGCCAAATCTTCAGCCTGTCAGATTTAATAAAAACAAGATCTACTCAAAAAATGAAAAAAAAAAAAAAGGAAATCTCACCACATCCACGAAGCTGTGTGCCACATAACAGTTCTTTATTAATTATTGAAATATTCTCCATTTAATTTGATTTTTTTTCATGGTCAGTGTATATTCAGTAGAGACCTGGAAGGCATGTGAGCTTTTTTTTTTTTCTTCCTCTCCTTTTTTTTTGGAAATCACCATTTTCAGCTCCTCTCAAAGAATCCACTCTATCAACCTGCGAGTTTCTGTCAAACAATATGATGGGGCCCATTTTTAACCTCCTCCCCTCCTGCGGGACCAGCCGGAGAGCCAGATCCCCCCTGCACAACAAAACTCAAAGCTCCCCCCTCCCCAAAAATAAATAAATAAATAAATAAAAGCTCCATTAGTGTGTGTGAGTGTGGTGTCTGTGCGTGCGTGTTTGTGTGTGTCTGTCAAAGACAGCACAGCTGCAGCAGGTGATGCAGAGGGACTCCCCTCATGTCTTCATTTAGCTTTTCATTACGGTCACACTTTTTTTAGGGGCTGAGACAGGTTGATATTGTGATGAATGCATGGCTCACATTAGTTATGGTGCATGCTGTTTAAAAGAAAGTTGGTTTTCTGTTGGTGACCAGTTGACTCATCCTCTCATTTGTTGTTTCCTCAGATGGATGATGGAAAGAAGTGCTGCTGAAGCCAGTGAGCAAAACAAAAAAAAAAGTAAACTTACATTAGGAAACATCAGAATTGGTGACTAAGTGGGTATTAACAGGTTAAAGTTATATATTTCATGTCATGTCGTCATCAGTCTAAAGCCTGTTTCCCCATGCAGCCTTTCATTGCCAATTTCATTCAAATTTTCTTCCTCATTTTAGAAATCATAATTTGTATGGAATACAAAGAGTCTGTCTATAAAAAACGCAAATGGTGATTCTGTTGAGTAAGGTGAAACATAAAAATACAGAATCATAATATTAAATAATACTATTAGTATGTAAACAAGAAAAAAATGTGTTTGTCTCTCCCTGACAGGTGTTGCAGGTGTATCTTTTACTAATAAGCGTCAGAGTGAAATCTTGTCAAAGTGTCCCCTGAACAGTGATACAGAGATAAACATGTTTTACATTGTCAGGTCAGCAAATCACACGTGGGTGTCCAGCTCTCTGAGCCTCTCCTTCATTGTCATCTTTGATTATTAGCCAGTTATTCCCCACTTCCATTGAGTCGTTGCATATGAATTCGCCTCGTAAGAGGTCAAAACAAAGCTGAAAATAAGACGAACTGTTTGCAGGAAAACTGGAATTTTGTTCACTCGGTCAGTTGTTTCTTTATTTATGTTTATATTTATATTAAAGATGGTAACGTCGTGCGTGCAGACCTCTGAACACACACACACACACACACACACACACACACACCGTGGGGGAGGCTGCGTGAACGTCGGTGCGAAAGTGACACCTTCCAGCTAAATGCAGCCGGATTACCATGCCAATGTGTACTTGTTAAGTACGTTCAGCGTCACCCGGTTTGTAGGCCTCTTTGTCATTCAGATCGAGGCTGAAAAGTTGCGCGTCGGTTCGTCACCGCGTTGTGTTTGCGCGGCGATTCAGGCCCGTGAACGGCGCAAAGTGGCCCCGTGGAGAGCGTTTAACACGGTGTGAGAGCACCCGAGGCCCTGCACCGGGCCCCCGTCCGCACACAGCCACAGCCAAAGACGTGCTGAGGCAGGGCGAGGGGGGGCTGCCTGCAGGAACCCAACAAAAGTCACCAGAAATTTGTCCAAACGTAAAAAAAAAAAATCACATTTATGAGGAAAAATGTTGTTTAAAAGGCAATTCCTGGGAAATCATAACAGACAGTTTAATAATGTATATTTAGTTTGTAACTTATTGTCAGTTGTCTCCAGAAACTGAATTGATTTTTGTGTTTTTTTAATGTAAAATTAGAAAACACTTACACGCGTTTGGGGTCTACCCACAGGAAAAATGGATCATTTGATTAAAAAAAAAAAGAAATAAAAATAAAATCCTAAACTCAACGTGGTGTCCAATTTTAAAATCATGTCGTGCCTCCCCTTGGACTAATCCTAATGTTTGCACGTGGGGCAGCTTTGATTCACATCGAGAGGAAAGTCTCATTCAGTGCGACCCCTGAACTCAATATCCTCTTGCCCATTGATGCATACATACATGTAACATCACACTAAATTACCTCCCACACCACGCCTGCCCTGCCCATAATAATATTCCTTCACATAATCTGTCAAGTTCTCCACAAAGACACTTTACCTCTTCTCGAACCCAATTACAGGAACTGTAGAGGAAGAAGAGGAGGAGGAGGAGAAAAAATAGACCTGGAGAGATGATGTTTTGATTTCAGACAAACTAAAATGTATATTTATGTTTAAAAAAGGTGTCTGTGTGGTGGCATGAATTAGGAATGTATTTATTCTTAAAATAATCATCATTATTAGTCGATTATTCTTACAAAGGCCTAATGTTATCACCTTAAGGCAAATGAGTGAATTCAACTTAAAACTCATAATATTTCATGTATAGCTTGTCCCTTATTCGCTTTACAAAAAGTGTCCTTGTGTGTTATTCCAGTGGGGGAGTGTATATCCCACATCCTAATCAAAGTCGTTGTGCTGTCTCTTGAAATTAAGGACTGCACCTTTAAATTGTCAATTACTCGGAGGTTAAGTGGACTGAATGGACCCAATGATTCAAATCAGGTGTTACAATTTACTGCACATGGCTATCTGACTTCATCTCATTTTGGCCTGAATCTCTCTGGCAGACAATGAGCTGATTTTTTGCACAAAGGAACATATGAGTGTGCCTGCTGGTCTCACCTAATCCATGACTGTTAACTAAACACATTTTTTTTATGTCATTTTTAAACAAAGATTTTAATTTATATATCAATGAACCCTTTTTTGTCATGATCAGTTTAAATTCTAATAACAGTCTAATAATTCTAATTAATAGTTTGATTCTCTTTCACACTAAAGGTTTTGGTCAATATAACACCAACACAGTGCTGATTGTACTGATGGATTGTTATTTTTCATTTTTTAATATTACTGGAATATTTAACCAAACTAAAATAGGATTATTTTGACCCAGTGTGACACAAAATAAAATAAAAAAAACTTTATTCAGTACCCATATAAAGGAAATCACCTGAAAGACATATATGTGTTTCCTATAATATGTATAATTTGTGACAGTTTTAAGGTAAAACTTGAATATGTTGTGTAGAACAATTAATGCATTAATGTGCAAGCAGCCTCTCACTGCTGTAGCTGAGGTGTTGATAATTTTCAACTATTTTATATTCAGCTGCAACTAAAGACTATTTTCATTATTAATTCATCTGCTGATTATTTTCTTGATTAATCAAGTCATTATTTTGTTCTCACAAAATAGTGAGAAATACCTTCACAAAATACCCAGAGATGCTAAAAATTGTCAGACCTCAAAATTACTTCTTTTCTTTGTCATTTAAGAAAAAATTCTTTTTTAATAAGAGGCTGGAACCATAAAATGTTTGGCTACTTTTACAATAGTTGGCTATTAAAATTGTTTTAACTGCCTATGCACTTATCAATTAGTCACCTAATCATTTCAGCTCTAATTTCATATACAGCTGGATACTAATCTGCAACAATGCACTTTATTTTATAAGCTCTTCATATGTTTTTACATGTAAAATCTTAACTATAAAAGTAATTATTGCTGTCAGATGAATGTAGTGGAGTAAAAAGGGCAATTAGAAAGTGCAACTACAAAAGAAATATAATGGAGCAGAAGTGTAAAGTAGCATAAAATGAAAATACTCAAATGTGTACCTCGACTACATGTACAGTCACTGCCCACCACTGCAGATTAACCATAGTTTAGTTTACAGTAACAAAAGAAAAGTACCACTAACACACAGTCACAGCAGAGTCATTTTTACTGTGTACAATGTAAGTGATTTTTCTCACATTACAGAGTTTACTTGTGCTTTTAACTTCAGGATTACACATGTCTGCATAATAAAGTTAACAGCCAAACAGCGTTAACACCCAACAAAGTTAGCACCCTCACACCCATGCCAAAGTCAGCCACACAAGCATCAATATTTTACATTCCCCCAAGAATCCTCTTTAAAGATGCAATCAATGCCTCCTATTCATTATCCATGTGTATGTCTTCTAGGTATGGCCTTTGTCATTAAGCAATAATTCACCCCTCCACAGTCCCACATTACTCCGCTGCTCCATACTTTTACAAATGCCTCGGGGCTATAAATACTAATGAAATCTCTTTGCTTAATTTGATTTTGCTGGTACACTTGCAGTTATGGCTGAACTTTCCCACGAGAGAGGCTGATTGAACACTTTCAAGTCCTTATGGAAGCAGAAAAACATTCCAAAGAGCTGGGGAGATCATTTCCATAATTACCCCGATTGGCAGCCTAATGACCTTCTGTGACAATAAAAAGATCTCTTGTTAATTCCATTTCTGTCGCTGACATTCAAGAGATTCCTATCTTACATGTTTGAGGGTTCACAAGATAACAAGTGTACTTTTTTTTTTCTCTCTCTCCCCTCCCGTTTCCAGCGAGCAAAAAGAGCGGCCCCATTCAGCCCATTCATTCAGCCCCCCCCACTCACACTCACACACACACACACACGCAGTGATGTGGCTCCTCTCTGCTGTGAAAGAGATCTGCTTGTGCCTGCACGGCTCGTCCACCCTGCCCCAAAGTTGGATAATTTATGGGCCTGGGGGGGGGATTATAAAGATGGATCTTTGAGGCAATCAATTCTCATGTTGCGTTTTGAATGGTGGGATAGAAATGAAGTGCAGAATAATTAAAAAGATCACAAGTCCCCCCTCGCATGTAATAATGAGTGGCTCCAGAGGCAGCGGGCTCCGCCGCGGTGCCGGAGGAAGCGCCTTTGATTCGGCTGAGGGGGACACCCGGCCCGGTCCAACACACCGCCGCACAATGGGGGGGTTTCACCGCCGCCACACACTGAGGCTGCGCTGCACATCACACACTCTGTGACTGTGTGAGGACTGCGTGCTTGTCCACCAGGCAGATCATAAGCAGATACTGTTGTCAGAGGAAACGGGGGGGTCCTGTTGCTTGGGTGTCTAAGTCAGGATGACTCAGAGCTGGCATGAAAAGTGACGGGGGCGGCTGTTTGGGATATGTTTCACTCCGGCCACAATGCTCAGAGTGTTGCGGGACGTTAAAATAAAATGCTTGCATATGAATCAGTGTCGAAATGTACCCTCAGCCGTCTGCCTGCACAACTGTGCACAAGCTGTGAGCTGTTGTGCCCCGACAAATTCAAATGGTAATCTAAGGCCTTTTTATACCCCTGAATGCATTAGGCTAAATGTGAAATGTGCATCTGTTAGCAGCATTTTTTTTTTTTGCAAGTCTCTGAGTTTTATCACCGTCTGCCAATTTCTTTGTGAGGAAGGACGAGCTTTTTCAGAAATGAACCTCTGATGTCTTGGCCCACTCGCGATTGCTCAGCACACGAGATGTAGTTCAGAGGAGGATCAAATGTTGCCATACATACACACGCCACAGCCCCTTACTTATGAATTATCACAAAATATAGTAAAAGGGACACTGCGGTGAGCTGGAGAGGGCATCCCGGAAACAGATGGGTGTGTGTGACTGCTGTTCCTCCGCTGGAAAGGGAAGCGTAATGACACCTGGCAGCGGACTCACGTTGGATATCATTCTGCTGGTCACTTGGTCAACTCAACATTGGCACACACACACACACACACATCCAGAGACATGCAGGGCTGCAGGTGGTAGTTCATTTAGTGTGGATTTCCCTTTTAAAGGTGTTAACATCTCGTAACTGGCAACCAAAGATTGATTTCTCAGTCTTACAGAGCAAGTTCAAGGCGTGTTGTGTGTGTGTGTGTGTGTGTGTGTGTGTATTTCTTCTCTCATTACCTGTTCTTTACCATCTTCATGTGTTTTTTTCTGTAAATAAATGCAGAGGAGATGTTAAGATGGGCTGTGTTTTTGACTTTTACATGAATGAAGCTTTTTTTTCTGATACACTGGTTGCAAACATCAGTGATCTAGGATATGAACGTGAATTAGTGGTATGGATAGTAGAGGAGGCCTGTCACAGATCTAAAGTGATTAATTTATTCCACATACAAAAGATGACACGGTGTGAAAAATGAGTTACAGTCAAAGGGCCACTTGTCATCACAACTTACAGACCATGTAATTCAAGACACATAAACAGGCTTTCAGACAAACAGCAATGATCATAGTGCTTTGACTAAACTGTTGTCACAAGCCCTGTTTTCTTTACCCTTGGGTGTCAAAGAATAGATATGAAGTTATATATGTGTACCTCTTAATATATTGTACTTAATGTAAGTGGCAGGCTCAAATAAATTGCGTGTGTTTTATGAATTTTAAGATGGAGTGAACACCATGTATGGGTCCTTTTTTGTTTATCTGTGATTCATTTATGTTTTTCTTACTTTTTTAGGTGCCTCTTGTGTTGTGGGTAGATGCAGCACATGATCAGATTCTCCCTAATAAGTGAGTATGATAATGAGAATATACCATTCCTAAGTCTTTACATCCAATCTAAACCCACATACAGTGACAGTGAATGTAAAGCATTAATTAGAATACACCAGTTTACACCCAGGGTGTATGCTTTAGTGTAAACTGGAATTATTGAAATTATTTTGATATTTTGATTAGCTATATGAAGCTAACCCTTTAGTTGCTTTAAAGGAGAACAAAGGCCACTGAGGGTATGTAGTCAGGCTACACATTGGGACATATGTGAATGTTGATTATCAAATTCAAATTTTACAATTCTTACTTCTGAGTATAAATAGCATGATCTGGTTTATGACTTTTCTGCTTTTTTGTGGGGAAATTGTAGAGAATCAAGCAAACAGCAACATTTAAAGATGACACAAAACAATCAAAGTGCTGCAGTTAATAGTTATTTGGCTCTGTTCGTCTTGGCCTAGGAAACCAAAGGAGAAGCTAAACGGCTAATGGGGCCATGTGACTGAACTTGAGAAAGCAGCTCAGAACAGCAAATTCAATTATCATGTTAGAATTCTGCATGAAAACAATCTACACTAGAAATTAGAGGTATTCCTGTCAGATGACTCGCGTTAGTGGATCTAATGTCATTTGGAGAAGCCTTACACCTTCTTTGAATGTTATCAAATGTTTACAAAAGAGCTTAATGTGCTAAAATGTGATCAGAGGCTGCAGCACCAAGCAGTATTCCCTTGGGTTGGGTTGGTGGTGCATTATGGGTAACAAAAGCCAAATGAAAGGTTGCTTAAACAGATCAAATATAGGGGATATACACTAAATAATAAAATAGAATTGATAATAATAATAATAATAATAATAATAATAATAATAATAATTACTATTATTATTATTATAGGAAGAAGAAGAAGAAGAATGTGCATTTATTAGACAGCAGACAGTAGAAAAGTGACCTGAAATGAGAAAAGAGAGTGTGGACATTGGGGACGTTGTGGTTAGATGGTCAATGTCTCCAATCGTAGGCCACCAGGTCGCCTTCGTACAATGATCATTCCTGCATAAACCTTCTAAGTCACCACAAACGGATTTAGTTTTTGTCTCAACATGTTGTTGTGTTGCAAAGTGACTTTTATCTCCTCTATCCGAAAGGGAATTGACTTGACTTGACTTTGACTTGACTTTGGGCCATTTTCTAAATATTATTCCACTAAGCTAGATCCTTGTGCAGCAAGGTCTCTGACTTCATTCTGCTGCACCTGCAGAAATGATTCCCTGATTTCACAGGCATGAAAAAATAACGATGATAATGCATAGAGCACGCATTTGCTTAGTCTCAAATACACGTGTTCTGCACCGTATCTCACACATCTCTCTGGTTGAGAGCTGACATGAGACCCTCACAAAGAGCCACCACATCCTCCTCTTCTCCTCTCATACCAAGCAGCAGTTTGATTTTCCATCAATTTTCTAATTTGGGATGGAATTACAGCACAATATCAGTGATGCAAACTTGCTCTTCAATTTGCACTCCTTCTGTTGCTTCATTATCGCCTATTTGTTGCACTTATGTAATGATTACCCATTTTATTTCCCCTACAGGGACTCGTCCTCCTGGGTCAGGTTTTGCTGCATCCTGCGAGGGGCCTTCAAACTTTTGGAGGCTCACAAAGGCCCCATTGTCCTCTATGTTGCTCTTCTTCATCACCCAGCTCCAGGGCATAGCAGAACTGCTCAAACCCCAGTATTGTCTGGGCAAAACCACATATTAAATTTGCCCCTCATAAGCCATTTCATTGAGCGGCAGCAGGAATTCCTTTGCTGGGTCATTCATCTGTGTACATGGTTTGGACACACATTTGAAACAAAGCAAGCCAGTCAAGGATAATATTGAGGAAGTTACATACATTTCAAGTTTCACAGCATATGTCATTTCTGTTTCGCGCTCTTTTGGCACTGGAGTTTTCAGTGCAGATTCTTGCAGCGGGAACATTGTGAGACTGTAGCTGCAAGCCATCCAAAATTTCTCCCTGCATATGTAATGTTTTGCACTTCATTAGGAATTCTGGATTTTCCCCACCAGGAATGTCAACTGAATAGAAAGAGAGGGAAGCTAAGAGAGCTCTCTATCCACAGCAAACAATTAACAATGAATAATAAAGAGAAAAAATCAGATTCAAGTCAGCCAGAGGTCCTGTGGATAATTCATCAGTTCTGTATTGGAATAGTACATGAGTTTATGTCTTGTTTGTCCATTTCAGTTATGAATACATTTTTATTCCATATCTATAACTTCATCTCTGCACCAGTGCAGCACGGTTAGCTTATAACTTCATTATTATGTAAATGATATATGTTGTTCTGCCCCTCTTTACAGCAAACTTAAAAAATCTTATCAAACATTTAAAAAAATAGATATTTTCATTATTTCATAAACTCTGAAAGGAAACATTGTCTGTAAACATTAGGATAAGATCTGTTGTTACTTGATGCATGATGATTGATGGATAATGTTTCATGGTTTTGTGGGCTTATAGGAGTATATTATACAAAATTTCTTGTCTTTCTCGACACTTCACGTGCAGAAAACTCTATTGGATTCTGGATTATATGTATTTTATATGAATGTACAAACCAACCAAACATTTTGCACAAAACTTCTATGATTACAAACCGAATGTGCTGCCATTTAAGAAAAAAATTAAATGTGTCAGAAAATGGTCCCGCCATTTAAGTTTGTTTCAGTTTATTTCACATTCTGATTGAATGATTCCGATAATATTGCATGGTCTATGCAGTGCATAGGCTAAGTCACGGAGTAGGTTGTTTAATGAGCTACAACCATGGCTACAATTTGCATGCATGGATGCCGCCACTCGTTGCTCGTCTTGTTGTTGTCCAGTTGATCCCAGTGGCCACTCAAAGTACTACAACAAAGCTGCACACAAGGTCTGTTATTATTCTGGAGGGTTTTATATTTGTCAAGCTTTCCTGGAGCCTGGAGCAATTGTAAAGTCCCTGGCATCACCCACAATGTAAGGTGGGCCGAGTGGAAATGCTTTGGTACTGCTGGCATGAGAGACACTGACACAACCTGTAAGCAAAAACACTTGCTAGCCATTTTCATTCATGCTCAAATGTCCACGTTTGTTCCTTAGTTTTTAGTGACCCCCTAGAAACTTGTTAATGAGACTCTTTTCTCTTTTGTTCTGTTAAACTTCCAGCACTGTTTGTATTTGCTTGTGTTTTCTCTGTTTGGTTGTGTATTCTATATCGGCTTCACATTCTCTTGTTCTCTGTATGTGTTGTCAAATTGATACAATAAGATATTTTCTACCTTCAGTTGTGTTTTCTCTATTGGCAGTGCTCTCAGGGCCACTATTAGTGTACTCATTAGTGCTCAGATAATCAATTTCACAAAATCTCTTGGTGCACAGACCTACATCATGAAAGAGAGGCTGAACATACAGGACACAGCTTACTTTAGAGCACTTAGCTCGTCAGTCCTGCAAGTTCATGGCGGTAACTTAGTAATGTGGTGTTGGCCTACATCAAACAGCGCTGGGCTACTTCTCAAACCCTCACAGTGTAGTTTACAGTGGAAGCAGTGTGCGTAAACCTCCATGACCCTTGGTTATTGCGCCGAAGATTCCTTTCAATTTAGCAGATTAATCGCTCTGTAAACATTTGATTTGTTTCAAAGACGCTTCCAGTTACCTTAAATTGTATTTGTCTGAAACCAAAGTCATCTGACAGGAATTCCTCTATATGCTGCCGCTGCAGTCCAAACACAACTCTCACACAATCTAATTATCTTTGCTGCTGCTGCTGCAACATTACATCTGAGAGGTGAGCGTCTGTGGTTAACCAGCATCATCTCACATGATGGGCAGCCAGTTGTGTTTGCACATCAGTGGTATTTTACAATAATGCACGAGGCATGAGTTTAAGACCCAACTTATTTATCACCCGCCAAGCGGTAAAGTAAATGTCATTATACTGGCTGAGGCTGAACTTGGAGGAATCACATAACAGCTGTTAAGGGCTTCACAAACACTGAGGTTTCAGGGGACAGTTTTATTTCTCTATGCTCCATTCACAGCTCTGCTTTAACCAAAACAGAGTAGATAGCTGGTCTCAATTTCAGCTCAAGTTGAAATTCAGTTTACATGAAAAAGACTTGTTAATGAGTGAAAATGTGAGGCAGTGAAACCGTTTTGCTGCAGAGTTTTTAATGTCTTCTCAACACCATGTAAAGTGATTTGAGGTAAATGCTAACAGTGGCATGCTAACACATTCACAGTGACAAAGCTACCACGCCGTTAGCAATGATTAGCAGGTACACTTTTTACTATCTTCACCATTTTAGCTTGGTGTGTTAGCATCCTAGCTTTGGGGGATTAGCGCCAAACACCAAATGCGCCTAATGAAACTGATGGGGATGTAATTGGTTTTATTTTTTTGTTGGAGAAATAAAAATTCCAACCTGATGGTGGCGCAAGAGGACGTTAAAGGATCACCAAAGTTCATCCTCAGAGGGACATGACTGACGGTCCAAACTTTCATGACAGTCCATCCCATATACTTCTCCTTAAGCAACAAATATCAACCTCACAAATGGTGCGAGAGGAAAGGTAAGGTGATCACCAGAGTCCATACAAATTATCCTCTGTGTACCATGAATGTTTGTTCAGACTGTCATGGAAATCCATCCACAAATTGATTGAGATATTTCAGTCTAGATAAAAGTGGTAAACCAACTGATCCCTAAGAGAGTCAACAGAAAAAACTTGAACCTGCTGCACAGATCATCTTTAATGTCATAGATTTGAGCAGAACTACAACAGAACAGATTCAGGGGGGCACCTACACCGAACTATCTGCCATCTTTTGTCAGTGCTAATGTCCTGGTCACACAAAGAAGAAGTCCACTGGGGACTCGTATGTCCTCACACTGGTCGCACTGACACGGTCCATTCGGTTGGCATCTGTCCCGCAATCCCTCAGAGTCACAAAGTTCACCCTGTGCTCGAGTCCGTCTGGTGTGTGTCGTGATCTATGCCACTGTAATCCCAGGAGAAATATCGATCACCGTGTGTGTGCTTGTACATGCGGAGCAGTTACAATTCTTCTGCGCCGCGTGTAAAACTGTCCGGCTCGTCCCTTTACGCTATGCAAGCGTCTGTGTTTTGATTTTCCTTTTTTTTTTTATATGTGTGTGTGTGTGTGTGTGTGTGTGTGTGAGTGTGTGTGGTATCGTCTCCCCAGTGTATTCTAGGCCTGTTACTCAGCTCTCACGAGGATGACACCAGGCTTCTGGTTTCACTGTAAAATTAGGTTGACATCGATAGAGTCGCAAGTGTCACCATGTGGCCACCCTGCACTTCACGACAATACACAGAACTTACTGTAAACGAGCCGAGACTTGACTGGGGCCTTTCTCTTTGCAGTGTGTCATCAGCCACAGCGTGTGGGGTTTACCACAATTAAATCAGCGTCTTAATTTTCATCATAAACTTGAATGATTTTGTGGAATTGTAACTGACAGTTTTGGTTCTCTGTGAAAGATTTCTGATGCCGTCAATTCAACTGGACGCAGGAGGATTAAAGTTAATTTTTCTGGGGATGATGAACAGCTAAATTAGTAGCAATAAAATACTAACTGTTCAATGAACCCCTCTCCTATACAGTGACCATCCAATCCTAGCTGAGCAACCATAACTAGTGCCATGTTGTGTTATAAAGAAAAATTTAGACTCAGATTTAGTTACCGTTAGTCTTTATTTACAATACTAACTACCCGAAGACTGCAAACACTGGTGAGGATGGTGACATATAGCTTTACCCTCAGTCTTTTTGCACGATATCATATAGCCACTAAATACCTCCTCTTAAAGACTCTAATTTTAAAACAAACCAGCTCGAAGCATTGGAACGTCAGTCAGAGATAGTATTTTCAACCAACATATTGAGCCAGCGTTAACAAGAGCACCCAAAAGCTTCAAAGCCCACTCCTGTAATACAAAGTAAATCCCAGCAGCTGAGTCGTGGCGTGCCGGCGGCCGTGAGTTGTTGCCCCTCCCCGGCCAGATCATTTGTTTCCAATGGCTGAAGGTCTCTGTTGCCCAGTCTGTGGCAGGACCAAATTAAGAGGTGCACCGAGGATGGATGAGCGCAGAGCGAATGAAAGATTGGCGGGCAGGCTAAGATTTTTCCTGTTCTCTCTCCCCTTTTTTCTATTTTCCTTTTTCTGCCTTCTGTCAGATAGATGATGTGCGAGGGAAATATTATTTGTTCTGTTTTCACTGTTGATTCTGTCTTGTCCTCCTCAGAGCTGCTATCTCAATTTTGATGACAGGGCCGAGAGATGAAGCCAAAGTTGGAGACCCGCTTAGATGTTTTGCTGTACCGCTGCAGCTCCAAGCCCCACAGGAATCATTTACAGTTATAATTCAGGATGAGAGGGTGATTGATTATATTGTTGCCCCTTGAGTTTCTGTATGTTTGAACATCCAGCTATACAGATTTTCATTGTGCTAAACAGGTTAGCTCAAGGATTTGTATTTGAAATAGCTGCAGTAAGGTTAAGGGTGTATTGGGTCAAATTATGATAATTAAACCGCCAGTCTGCTGAACTGCAACTCATTTGTGCTTAAATCTGCTGAAAACTGCTGCAAGTTTGAGCCCGAATTTGCATTAATGCCAGCAAGTGATATGTTCTTTAAATGTTTGACAGTACAAAAGGCAAAGACCAAGGGAGAAGCAGAGGTAAGCCTCACGTGTCCCCAACATTGTGACAAGTGTGCAACAACTTCCAGTCAGTGTTTGTGGAGCTGTGTGCCTCGTGGAGAGGAGAGGCCTCAGCTGCACTCAGGGGGTCACAGGTTACGGCTCGGTCCAGATGAAATACTTCATAGCTGTTAGATTTCCTGCTTGGACAGACAGAGGGGTTAGGTTACCAAATATATATTATATCCAAGTGTCACACACAGTGTCCCAGTGAGTATTGGTGTGTGAGGAACTGTTGCCAAAAAATGTAATAAAAGACACGAGGCAGAATGTTCAGCAAAAATAGGAGTGTTTTTTTTTCTTTCTTTTTTTCTGATATCCGTCAACAGTAGTTCTTTCAGAAAGTGAGTGGTTACCTTACTGTCGGCTCATCGCCTGAAAGCGCCTTTGGAGTAATGAACAACTACAGGTTGGGAGTAGTTGTTAATGTGACAGTACACATTTAACTCGACAGTTAATCAGCTGTGAAATGTAATGCATGAGTGCAAATGTTGTGAGTGTCTTGACAGTTGTTTCATTGTGTTGTTATGCAGTCAGTCAAGTTATATTCGCCATTATCACATGCATAATGTCAGATATACTGGAAAAAACAACATATAGTATGTTGCAATTCAAATATGGGCATTTGAGTTTCAGTAAATGTGATAGGTGTTATGACAAAGGACAAACACTTGCAGTTTCACCATATAATAAGAAAAGTTGAGATTGAAAATTCTTTCTTGTGCTTGGAAACACTCGCAACACAATCTCACCTAACAATCTCACCACATGGACCATTTAACAACAGAGCTGTTAGAGCTGTTCAGTAGCTTTCAGTCATGTCGCATGATCTTTCTCAGGCAGGTTGCCGATGTTTGCAAGTTTATTTCTGACCTACGTTTACATTTTTTTTAATTCAATCTTTCTCTTCAAACTGAAGAAATGAAGACATTTTCATAAGAATGAAATCATCACTTATTTCCCATTAGGTGTGACCTACATGGCTGCCTTGTATGTACAGCATTTTTCTTCCCAGAAACAGTGACAGAAACAGTCATGTGAATGTGTTGTTGAGGGTGGACTGAGTCAGTCAGCGGCTATGAGATCATCCTATAGAGATGGATCATCACCCCCATTACAAAAGAGTGGTCTATGTGTCGTATTTACCACCACTGCCAGCGAATGTATGCGTGTTTCCTCTCAGTGTAAGCCCTCATTTTACACCCCTCTACCACCACTATCATCATCACCTCTACAACTAACCTTAACTGTCAGAGGCTTATCTCCTAATGGCCAATTAAGTGCCTTGATTTTAGCCAAAATGGCGTGGCAAGGAATTACTTACCAGAGCTGCCTCGGTTACTTATCTGTAAATGGCGGTTCCTTAGCATTTGGTGGCATTTGAAGGCCCAGATCACTGGATAACTGCAGGTCATTTGTATGTTAATGACTCAATGACATGTATTTAAGTTAGGTGTGTAGCTGAACGCCTCGCTGGAGCAAAGAGTGCAATCAGAGATATAGAACAGAACAGAGTAGAATGGATCAAGAGGGAGTAAAAGGCACAAGGACAACCATGTATGAGGACACACAATCACAGTCAAAAAACACAAATTAGTTGACAAAACAATGTCAAGGTCCATTTAGTAACTATCTTAAAGTTTCTGATCATATGATATGATCTCCACCAACAGATAGATTTAATGGATTATTAAGTGCTTAGAAGTTTTTTGTAAGAAATGGACATTTGAGCCTCTTTATTTCCTTGACAACTTGGTAGCTCACATCTGTGATGTTAATAACAAAATATCCAGAAGAGAGATTAAATGGACCTTAAGGTGAGAATGTTTTATCAGCTGTTGTTTAAAAAAATTATACTCAACATATTAAATAATTAAATGAATAGTTTTTTTTCAAAATCTGTGCAAAATTTTTTTATCTAATATTTTGAGACTTAAGCAAAGCAAGGAGTAGTAACAGAAAAAGCACACCCACCTGTGCACCTGTACAGTGTGTAGGTCAGTAGATGTTTATATTAACTGTTTTCAGTTGTGATCTGGCTAATCGGTTGCTTTTATGTCTGACCACATCATGAAGAACAGTATTGTGACACGCAATAAAAGGCATTGGGTTGCTTGAAATAAATTTAGTCACTCGACAGTCCAACCTCGTCAAAAGGCAAAAGTGTTGATCCCCTTTGCAAATGCCCACACACAAAGCAAAAGCACCTGCTGTCATAGAAAGAACAAAAACGAGGAACTGTAAAGTGAGGGAGGTTTAGATGCTGTTCAATGATCTCACAAACCATTCAGTTGGAGCATGCTGGTGCCTTAACACACATTTCTGTTAAAACTAATAGCCTATTGTTGCTAAGCGAGGGGTATGACATCATCCTGCTGCAGAACAATTTTAATACCCTCAAGTTAATTTGAGAAAACATCAAACGCGTATCTCTGTCAAGAGCATTTGCAGTCATTTTCATTACCGTAAAATGTAAGACAATGTTTTGCAGTTAAGAAATGAATTGCCACCTAATTCTGTAATCACTCAGACTTTGTTTGCTGTTACCTAACAATACAAAATAAACAGTTTGTCAGAGAGCACTGTGGCATTGTTTTTAATTCTAAACAATCCCCATATGTAATTTAACACAGTGCAGGCCTCTTTCAATAAGCACCGGAGCTATTGATCTCCCCTCCTTCTGCAGCACTCCTAAAGAGAAAGCAGAAAGTTGTGTGAATGTTCTATGCAAATGTTTAGTGTATTAGCATACACAGTTGTAATTAAAGCATAATTAGAGAGACAAATGGTGCTGTGAAGCTCTGCGCCTTGGCTCCGGAGTCTGTTTATCAGCAGCCCCTTGTTTAGTCGGCCAAAACAGGTTTATATGAAACAAGCACCGCCGACTGCTGCATTAATTGTTATCATTGCCTTGGAAAGCAAATAGGTGCCATAGTGTTGCGGACTGTGAGAGGAGAGAGCCGGAGAGGGACCGGGACAAATTAGTGTGGAAAATGAGAGTGTCGAAATTGGAGAGGGATTAGCACAGACGATAATGAAGCAATTAAAGAGTAAGCGCTCAGCACTCAGGTGCCTTTACTGAGCTGGTTCACTCCAGCTGCTTTCAGATGCTCCAATGCAAATATATCCCCAACGGTGAGGGGAGGTAACACTCTGTCCTAATACATCATTGATATAGACTGAGAGGAGAGAGCAAAACACGACGTGCCGCAGTGTAATGCAACGTGACAGAGTACAACACAATCTGACACAAACGGGATGCGACAAGGTAGCACAACACAAGGCGACATGACAGGATACAGTACAGCACGAGAAAACACAACAAGGAAACAGGACACATGAAGGATACGGCGCAGAACGTGCACCACAAGGCTTCAGAGACAACACGACAGTGCAGTACACTGAAATGTGTACATAGTGTCCATATTATAAATTGTCAATAAGCAGAAGCTGGAGTTGAATGTCTCATCAGATTCAAAGTTTGTTCATTTATTATTTCATTAGAAAGATCCTCATTAATTTTTAGATTCTTCACTAAGGCAAAGTTCTCAATTGGCCTCGTTCACCATTTGAGACCTTTGTTTTTTTGGAAAAAGAAGGTAAGGTTCTGTGCTGAAGCTGGTGTTGTACTCTGTGTTTCTTGTTGTCAGCTAATGCCATAAAGAGACCGACACCAACGATGCATTAAGGTGCCATACACCGCTAGAACTTCTTGTAAGATGGCCAGAATAGCTTCGGAAACCTTGTTTGTCACACCTTTCCAACATTTCATTAGAGACGGTTGTGTCGTATCATTTCTGCACCTTTTCAAAATCCACGATCTGACATTGACACCCACCTCGCTCCCTGATTGGTCAGCTGTGCAGAGGTGTGAAAATGAACCAGGGCTTGAGCTTCTCTCTCTTTGGTTCTCTTTTCATTCTCGTGTAGAAAAAGTCTCACAAAGTCTCACATTCGTAGCCATGATACAAAAAACTTTTTATTTACATTTAATGCAATAGTCTTCAACGGGGTATTGGGGGATGAAACAGCTCAACAAATATTTAAAAGGGAATAAGACACAGGTGTGTTCAGTCATAGTCATAATACAACTGTATTTTCACTGTAGTCAGCACCTCTCCAATACTTCGTTCCTCCTCTCTCTTCTTCTTCTAAAACTACTTATGTCACTTTTCACACATACGGTTGAGTTTTGAGACATTACACTGAAAGATTAGGATATTGCTAATTTCTTCTAATATTTCCATGTCACTTCAGATTTTCTAAAGATTAAAACTACACAGCAAAGGCCTGATTTAAACCCACAACGTCCTTTTAAGAACATCTTGAGGTGTGTGTGTACAATGTGCCTCACTGTAGAGATAATATAGTAATATTCCGTCCAAGATTCAGACAGTCGACCCGATCCTGCTGCATGATGGGAGAGGAGGTAATGGGAGCCAGAGGTAAAGGGAAGAGAAAAAACTGAGAGGAGAGAGGAAGGAACGGGGGGCTGTCTACAGCGATGCCAGACATCTATGGTTGGGGGTAATAAAGCCCCTCTCAAAGTCAACAGTTCAGAAACTCCTTTGTCCTCCTAAAAGAGCTTTTAATTTTTAACACAAACTTGCACTTAGGTATGCATGAACTTTGGTAAAATCCTGAGACATGTGTATAAAAGGGTTTAATAGATGACGGTCATGTGCTCTGCTGCCGGGTAATGATGTCAGCCCCTCGATCTCATTCCCTCTCTGCCTCTCTTTTGGCTTCTTTGATAGAGGAGGGCCTAATGTAAATTTAATTTGGAGTGATGTATGGCAGGGACGGGTGAGTGAGTGAGAGTGCGGTTCTGGGTTTTGGGCGGCGCGTTGGGAAGCGGGGCTCGCGAAGGTGGAGAAGGCTGAGTCGATGGGGATGGAGGGGCGAGGGGGTGACGGGTGGGACGACAGGAGGTGGGGAGGGGGAGTCAGATAGGGTGTCTGAAGTCTCTGTGGGGGGAGCAGCTGGATTGGGGCGCTGCCACTTTGCCAACACTGTCTTCTTTAAGCAGGATTAATGACGATGTACGCCCCACACGCATCCGTGAGCGTGCAGGCCTCCCTCACACACAAGAGTAGCTCCCCTCCACCCCCCCGACCCGACACACACATATGCACACACTCCCACTGCTTCACACACTCTCCCCGTGTCTGATTTACACAGACATGATCAGCCCCCGCCATGCCACATTTGCCCTCAACAATGCGGAGGGGAGGGACGCTTGCTTTTGGTTTCCAACAAGAGGGCGACATCTGAATGGGAGGAGGCCAAACACTCCCCGATTTTGCCTCTTCAAAGACCCCCAGCCCTCCCTCCCCTGTTGCCCCCTTGTCTCACTTCAAATGAAGTGGACAAATGCTAAATCAATGTTTTTAGTGTTGCTCATCACCGTCTTTATCCCCCTCTCTCATTGTTTCCTGGCAGATTGAGGGGGTATTGATGGCCATGACTGTGGCTATCAAGGCTGTCCCCTTTTCTCTTAATGTCCTCTGGGTGTTTGTCCACAGTCACGCCGACCAAGACACACATTTAAATAGGAACAATCCATGATAACGGTGCCCTTGTAGAAGTCTCTCCATCCTCCATCTATTCTGCATTAATGCTGCAGGATTTTCCCAAACAATTTCTTCATGTGCAGTCATCACGGAGCAGGAGATGAAATCCAGAGCCTATCTGTGGACTTAATGAGTTTCTGCAAATGATTGCACTGTAAATTGTCACAGGGTTATTAAACAAAACATGGAAATTGCAATAATCGCATGTAGAATGCAGGTATTGTTTCAGCAATAAAATCCTAGTTCATTAAGTTAAAATTAGTTTGGCGATGCTCGGAGTGCGAAGAAGCCTGAATCCAGTTACTGTCTCATTTTTATCGATTCACCTGTAATGTAATTTTCACATCTTTCTGTCTCTTACTCTTTATATTTAAATTGTTGAAAAACTAAATAAAAATGAAAACTGATGACACAATTTGTCCAGAGCTCCCGAGTTTCATTTTTAACACACTTTTCTTCCAACTAAAAAGTGAATGAACACAGAGATAATTTTAAATTCCCTCTATTGACAGTGTTGTCATCATCATCACCATCATCATCATCTCCAGCTCCACAGCCAGCTGTAATGGATGCAGGGTAGAGGAGGATGAGCAGGGGTCGAATGAATAGTGAGTGGTATTCATCAGACCAGGGGGAAGCGGCAGCCAAGATCCAATTATATATATTCATTAAGTGATAATGATATCATGGTCTTTTAACTGAGAAGAAAAGGGAGCGTAATTGAATAATAACAGTTGTACAATCCCAGAGGATTGGACCCCCTCCCCTCGCCACATTCTCACCACCACCACCACCACACAGACACACACCCCGACATGGTGACCCCCCGAGGGGTGGGGAGCAGGAGGGAGGGCAGGGAGACTGAGGAGCGAGGATTGATGGAATTCTATTACTCCCTGATAGATTTATTATGAAGGCCTGAGTGGACTCTCTGCTCCACTTTGTCACTCACACTAATCAGCGGAGGAGAGGGAGGGAGGGCAACTCATGCCCCCCTTTTGTGTGTCCCTACCTTTAACCCCCCCGAACCCCCTTTCCCCTCTCCTGCCCTCCTGCCCGTCACCAAAGACAAGGTTAGCAGCCGTCTGACAGGCAGACGCGGCGGGTGGCCATTTTGGATCCCTGTGAGCCGAGCGATCGCTGTGGCAAATGGGCCAGCTGAGCTCCCCTGACCTCCAGGGTGAGCCCTTCATTTGTTTATTAATGGAGGACCATGTGCAACACCATAAGGGCGGCATGTCATGCAGAGATCAACAGCCTCCGCATGGCAGCCCATCCTGACCGTGTGCTACCTCCCAGCAACCCCCACAACAATTTGTAAACACTTAGCATGGTGATGAGACACTGCCCCCCCCTTCAGTTTAGACTTGTATGCAAGATGACAGGAGGCAGGTGAAAGGATGGTGATACATGGTCATTGATGCTCAGTGTGTTTACATGCTCTTGCCACCAAACAATTCAGGCTGTTCTGACTGTATAGTAATAAATCCAAAAGCTAACTTGGAGGGCTCCCTCCCGTGTTTTCTTTCTTTCTTTCTTTCTTTCTTTCTTTCTTTCTTTCTTTCTTTCTTTCTTTCTTTCTTTCTTTCTTTTGCTTTCTTTCAAGTGATTGGAATTATTCATGTCAAATTTAAGTTAACTTAAAGACCTTTAGGAGATTCGTGCTTGCACAGAAAAAATGTTGTTTTACCCATTTTTAGAGTCTCCACAACAAAGATAGTGAATAAACATGGCCCATATTCAGAATGGCTTCATTTACCAGAATAAGGGGTTCAAAAGAGCTGTGGTATCAGAATAAGGCTGGGGCAGGTGAGAAATCTGACCCTTTTACCCTCACTAGATTACCACAGAGCATGAAAACACATTGTTCGATTTCCTGAGTAACCTGGTTTCTTGTGTGTATGTAAATGAACTGACTGACTCCTACAAAATGTATACCTACAAATCACAGATCATTCATTTGCCTGAACAGGTTTTATGATCTGTACAACATATGGTGTCCTCTGTCCTTAGATCATTTGCATGTATTATTTTGATGTCAATATAGCAGCACCTCTCCTGTGGAAATCAATTTATCCACTTAAAGAATTTGTTTAGTAGGTGGAACTGGTAGCTCAGGACAGGAGCACAGTGGGGAAATATGACTGTTTGTTCCATTATCTCTGCATGTGTTTGCATAGTTGTATGTTTCTGCTGACACACGTGCATGTGTGTTATCAGTGTTTTGTCCAGAGATCATGGAAAGAAACGGAAGAGCTCACTATGCTTGTGTGGGTTCGATCCTTGGATTAGTGTGAGAGAAAGACTGAGAGAAAATCATTGTCATTACACTCCTAAAGGGCTCCTACTGTTTACTCTCCTCTTGTCTTACACCACTCACTTCAGCACTGAAAGATAAACCAGTGCAGCAGCAGCCTGTGTTTGTATTCCCAAGGGTGTCATGTCTGACATACTAAGAAGCCCTCTAGACCTGAGAGAGCGAGAGAGTCTGTATGTGTGTGTGCATGTCAACAAGGTGGGAGCAACGCTGAGGGATGTTCAAGACTCAATTGCTGCTTTATGTGTGGGTGACGTACATATACTGCCACTCGTCTCATCTAGACCTTCCTCATGAGGACGCCTGTCCTGACATTGTTCAGATGTAATTTCAGGTACATTTGATTAGCACCTGGTAAAGGTGCATCTCTGAGATACACAGTCAGTGTTCTGCACCAATACTTAGTTTTTATTAGTTTTACAGGACATCTGTTATGTGTTAATGTGGTAAGAGAGTAAAATGTGATTCCCAATGTTCCCTTAAAAAGTTTTATTTTACAACATTAGAAAAAGTGCGTTTTGAGTCACATATTAGCTTTCCATTCAGCACAGAGGACACCTATATTTTCTAATGTTATTAAAAAAAAAGGCAAATTAGTTCTAGAATAAAAAATGTGTGGTGAGCATTTAACAGTGTTTTGAGTCATTGGGAAGCAAGAGTTTCACAGTTACACTTTTGTACTGGACAAGAGAGATGTGCATCAGTTCTGACAACTTACGGTACAAATTAAAACTGTACTGTTTCAGTTGTGCAGTCTGATGATAATTGTTTCTGAATTATCTGTATGACAGGTGCAAGCAACTAATCTATTGATCAATGTTTTACACTTTCATGGTCATTTAACTGCACAGTACCTGCAAACTGTGAAAGTTCTGCTTTGTGCTAGCTTCCAGGATGAGGATGGGTTTACTGATAACTAAATATTTGAATTCCTCACGTCTAGCTTTTATAAATCCACAAGCAAAGCAGTCTTTCTGTGACCATATCCAGGTGGATCTAGCTGCCTAATCTCAACAAGACATTAATCAAACATTAATTACCGTGATGGTGATGCTGAACTCGCTTAAAAAACTGATAAATGCTATTATTTACTGAAACAAAATCTAAATCTAAATATGCCTGATGGATACAAAAATGAAAATGCCCTTTTCCACCAGCGATACATTTTGAATTCCTTTCGAACTGACTGTTTGAGCAACTTGCAAACAGTTTGATTTGTGCGTGTTCCATAACTGGATATTTACAATGCATTATTACTGTTTACATAGTTGATCCATATGGCATCTCATCTATCTTGTGGTGCAAATGTGGCCACATGTGTCTTCGACCACCCCTGGTCATGTTTTGGGTGATGTTGTTTAGGCTTTGAATTTACGTTTTTGTGTTATCAAATCATAACTTAATCACTGTAAAAGGGATCTCAGATGTAGTATGAGCATCAGACTGGGATCACGACTTTGCTCTCACATTGCCTCCGTGTGATGTCAATGCCAGAAAGTGCACAGGGGCCTGTGAGGCACCGGGTAATGTGTTTCTCTGTTTGATGTGCGTTTCCCAATGGCTTTTCCCAAACTCCTCTCACCAAACGTCACCACCTCCCTCGGGTGGTCGTACATTGTCTTTCCACTCGGCTGTTTACACCCGTGCGCCTTTGATACAAATGTCTATTTGTTTTCTGAGGCCTCGGCCTCGTATACCATGAGGCAGGATAAATATTTTGAAGCCTCATAGGCATAAATAATTGATTTATGTCACACAGCAAAGCACGACATCCCCACTTCACACAGCCTCAGCAGCGCTTTGTTTTGGGCTGGAGTATAACTGAGAGGACAATAATGTTTATCCTGGTGGTATTGCAATTAACAGAAGAAAACAGCTGCATGCATGCATCTGAAGCTGTATCGAATTAAAGAGCGATTGCGAACAAGTACAACTCTGGCTTTTGTTTAGGTGTGGCAAGGAAGAGCGGTAAACAGAACTGGGTGAGACGGCTGAGTGATACAGTCCCTCTGATGGGAGAGCTGCAAATTGATTCACACACACGCCAAGACGGTTCAGCTAGGTCTGTCTCTCTGTCTGTCATTTGTCTGTTTCTTTACTCGTCCCTCTGTCTCTGTTTTTGTGCATCAGCGCATCTTCTTCACTGGTTTTAAATATTTTCTGTCCCCTCAGCTTCTCTTTGTCCGTCCTGTCTTTCCCCCTCTGTCTGCTTCTCTCTCTCTCTCTCTCTCTCTCTCTCTTTCACACACAGACACACACACACACACACACACACATACTCACACACACACTGCACAGAAATTCTCATTACCTCATTAGCAGAGGCAGCTCTCATTTAGCTCTTTAATGACGGTTCTAGATGAATGGGCCTGGTGCTGATCCCAGTGCTGTGACTGGATTAGTGATAATGACTGATCTATGGGAAGTGTGACAGCCTCATCTCAACTCTCCCCAGGTCTCATCCTCTAGCCCGGGGCGAACCAAAGTGAGGTCCACCGGCCAAGTCTGGCCCTTCACATAGTGTAGGACTTCATGAGATGACCCCCCACTGGTTCTGTTTCAGAGTCTGAAAAGATTAGTCTGTGATGACTATTTCAAAGTGCTGTTGCATATAAAAGAGGTGATTTTCCAAAGAGAACTTGGTCTCCTCTGGCTGTATTTTTCATCATCTCCTCATGGAATAAACTGTAGTTTTAGTCCGTTAAGATAACATATAGTCAGGTAGTCATGGGTGAGTTTTATGGTAATTTGATTGTATCATTGTTAGTGTTTTGTGCTGTTTTGAGAGGCCCATCTATGGAGAGATATTGCAAACTACCCTACAGTAGGCCATAAATCCAGTGGCATGTAGCATCGGTTCATGCTATAAATCCCTATATATAAATATAATAAAAGATATATAAAACTATCCCTTTTGCTTTGTTTAAGTGTCACTATCTAGTAAGGCAAAATTCCCCCAAAAATCAAAGGTTTAGTATTTTCATTTGAAATTTTAAATTTAATTTGAAATCTGCTGCGACATTCTTTCCATGATATTGCCCACAAAGGTGTCCACATGAGCCAAAAGTTTGAAATAGGGTTGCAGTATTTAGGTAGAGTAATTGACTGACTTCAGAAAATTGCAAAACACTGCAAGCAAGTTGGTTAGAAGTCATAAACATGTGGCATATTTTGTTACATTGTCAAGAGTAAATAATGTTTGCAATACTGAGGAAATGAAAGGAAAATGTATTTAGCTGTGGGACCTGGTGAGGATCAAGTGACCTAAATGGTTTTTTTTACTTGTGTCTCATAATTAAATAACTGAAACCATTTTTTTTACTGGTGTTTTTTTTATTACTTGACATGTCTAGCTGGCATGTGTTGACACGTGTAGTTTTGTGTGTGGGCCTCTACATTTGTATGATTTCCTCTCACCTGAGTCTTAGTGCTAGTTTAGTGTCAATCCCACCATCTTGCCACATATTTAACCCTGAGGCCCTCGAGGCTCGATCCCCTACAGTCGGGCCTCTCCTGATCCATCAGAGCTGCCAGTCGGCCCCCAGCCTCTGTGGACCCGGGGCTTCCAGTCTAAGACCACAGGGGACTGGGATCTCTGTCTGGAACACCCAGCAAGACCACTGAGACCCACTGAGGGCCAGGCAGGCTGAATTAGTTAGGGGTATTATGGGGCTTGAGGTGTGTACTAAGACTTTAGTGAGTCTGACTGGTTAGGTAGCACTTTGTTGGATCGGCACTGAGGTGGTTAGGCTGCCGATAATGCCCTGACTGTTCATGCTGTAGATCATTTGAAAGAGCAAATGCAGCAAAGAAGTGTATGTGCATAAATACATGTTTGAAGAGTGACATGACAGCTCAGAACAACACAGAACACCTTATACAGACAGTACATTACATTAAAAAAGTAATGGATTACTTGACTTACAACATCACACAATTCTACCCACAAACTATTTTCAGAAGTGTCCTGTTTCTTAATAAGACTGAAGACTGCGAGTGCTGAGTGAAGACAAGAGTGACAAAAATTGACAGCATGCAGAATTTGTGAAAATCCCTAAAAACAACATGCTGTCACATTGAACTGACAAAGATCTTCAATGGCTGCACGAATGACGTGAATAAATAATGTTATGCTGTTGTAGGACCTAAATTTCCATGTGTGGAAGAGGTCTGCGTGGATGGATGGGTAGACAAAGTGTTGGACTCTGACCTCCACTGGCCAAAACTGTTTTTTGTTTTACCATGACAATTATGAAGGTTCCCTAATCTTCATCATCAAGTAGTTATTTTGACTCAAATCACAATCTTTCACAGACCCATGAAAAAGCTCAGAACCACAGTGATGTCAGCTCAGAAAATGATCATATGAACCATTTTTATCACGGTGATTTGTCACAGATTTGGTAGATATTGACAAACAGTGTTGCCCTACTAATAGCATCTGATCAGAAAATGCTCCCATGCGCTGTTTTGGGAGAAAAACAATGTATTTTGCCATTTAGGTTGGATGACATTTTGAGTAACTCAGTTTGTAAGAGCTGTAGGCACTTTGACTTCATTTTTTCAGCATCCAAGCATTATTGATCAACTAACTCTTTAACTGAGTAGACAACAATCTGGAGCTTGTGCAGAGGTCTTATGGAAAATATAGATTTCTCTTTGATAAGGAATCATTTATCCTGTATTTAATTTGCAATTACATGCCGCGTAACAATTATGTGACTGCCTAAAAACTTACAGTGGTGATATAGTTTAGACTAAAACACAAAATGTCATGAAATTTCATTTACCCACCATGTATTACATATAAAAGTTTCTATTAGTTTTCCAAATACTTTTCATGTCAGAAGGTGTTCATAAATGGTTTAATGGTTTTGCTCATATGCATCAGAGTCCTGCATGAGTGAAGTATGGCTTTACTGTATTAGAGTGTCTGTATCTGTGAGGGGTGAAGTCTAAGAGGGCTGGATAATGTAATACCCCCTCGCCTCCTCCTCCTCTGCACGTTACCCCACGGTGTGTGTGCCCAAGGCAGTGGGCGCCCTGGCTCCTGTGACTAGTGGGTTTGCTCCCTTCAGCAGCACCACTCATCTCCGTCTTTAATGTCATTTAGCTGCGGGGTGGCCAGCGCCTCACTCGCCCATTAATCCCATTCCAAATGCCATAACATTTCCCAAAAAGCCCCTGCTTCTTAAAGCCGATAATTAGAATGTCTATTTAAAGTTCACCGCTCTCCCTTGCCGTTATCAATTAAAAGCCGTTTAAAGGAGATCGGTGGCAATCGTCAACAAATTAAATCTCTTCCCCGCTCTTTGACGTTAAGTCGGGAATGCATAATAGGGGTCACAAAAGGCCCTCTGAAAAGAGAGCAAAATTTGAAATTTCCAAATAGTTCTGCTGAGCAGGACATATTTCACTGTTGCTGGCAGTGGATGCAGGATGTGGTAAGATTTTTTGAGTGGCTGTATCATCATGTGATATAATTTGATAAAAGTTAAATCTGATGGAGAAAAGAGGCCAAGTGAGGTTCTGATTAACATTATCAAAGCTTGAGTAAAAAGAAAAGTGAGGTCAACCAAGCAGTAATGCATCAAACAGAACGGGCAACATAGGTTTTTAATGGGATTAAAGCTAATAAAAATTATTATCAAAAGTCTCACATTCTTCTCCCTGCTAGTCATATTTGTGCAGAGAAAATGAATGTTATGGTAAATGTCACATTGAGGGTTTCTCTGGAAACAAATTCAGAAGTTTATGATACAACTATGAAGAACACAGTTGTTTCTTCCATCACATTTCCAGTCATATTCTTGTAAAACACATTAATGTTTATGAGGTTGGTCGCATGATTCACCGGCAAGCAAAGGCAAAAAACACTTGATTTTAATTTGGACTAAGATAAAGAAATACTGGAGGAAGAAAGAGAATGTATTTTTGAGGTTTTCATTTGGGGCGTCATCCCATTACTGGCTGACGATGATACATTAGTGTTGCACACGGGAAAAGGATCATTTTCCAATGGAAGCCCAAACCTTATTGTTGGGAATGTACCATCTGGATCTCAAAGGGCTTCGCTCCCACATCTATCTTCTCTGGGATAACACAGGAGTCTGCACTGGGAGACAAGACTGATTGGTGATGAATTATGTATACTTTTTACAAATTGTGATATTTGTCTGGCAACGTGATGCTGCGCAACACATACACAAATCATCAGCGTGAGCGTGTGGCAAATGATCGGTTTCTAATTTCTCAGTGGACGTGGTTTTGACATCTGAAAAAGATAATCAGTGTTTTGTATTTATCAGGTAAATTTAAAGTACCTATATAGCCCTGTTACTGCAAAATATTTGTAGTGTGGAATGACAGTCCAGGAGCAAAGCTGTAAAAAAAAAAAAAGTCAACATATTGATGAATAACTTTTTGTTGGCTGTGTGCATGCATGCAAAGCCCATTATGTTTGATGTCGCTCTCAGGGGCACACAGTGTCCCCTTGTTCCTCCTACCTCTGACAGTGACAGGGTGAGCCTGAGGAGGTGTGCCCTCTAATAAAACATTTATATCCGGGGAAACAGCGTGTCCAGCTCCAGCCACAACACTGGCTTTGACACCGGGGGCTCTTTTGAAGTTAGCCACCAAGATTTAGAGGCTTTTCTAAGGGGGGCCCATTGTTCAGGACTCTCCTCCCTTTGCATTCCCTCCCCCTGCATCAAGACGCCTGGTGCTAAAGTCTCACAGTAGTCTGCAGCCACTTCAAAAGATGCCCCACATGAAAGGGCTCGGTTTGACCCCTGCCCAGTAAGTAACAGCTAAATTGGTAGATCGAAAAGTGGGGTAATTTGTATCAACTCAGTAAGTTACTATGCAGCTAAACAGGAAGGTCAGGCCTTTATGCCGTGGCCTTAACCCCGGCCCCATAGCAACAAGACATCAATGTAACTTCAGTTCCCAAAACACCGGCTTGCTCTCTCTCAAAATGATGCGTGTAAACAAGGCCCGATTGTGGCAAGAAAATCAGCCTCCAATTGTGGTGCAAGGGCGTTTAAAAGGAAGCAAAGTGAGGACAGGAAGTGTGTGTGTGTGTGTTTGTTGCTATTTTTTTCTGATGCTGGCACGGTACAACTGTCCTTCTTGAGAGATAATGTCTTATAATGGTAGGCTAATGATGCTGGGATGATTGAATTAGGCCAGAGGTCCAGCGGGTCAGAGCCCTGGAGCCTACGAGTGACTCACCTTCCCCCTGCAGCACCACACACACCCTCCTGGGAAAGGCAAAGATCGGTGTTTCCCCCCGGTCCCAGTTTTTACAGCTCAACCAAAATTCTCATGGCGCTAAAATCAATGTTGCCATTGTTGGGGCCAAACAGCACGTCCTGACCATGGCCAATGCAAAGAATTCCAAGTGGCAGGGCCTGCTGGCCTGTTGGGATCTACAGATTTGATTATGAGGAGGGCCAACGTTGTTTTTCAAGCCTGTCACATAAAGGGGGTCTTGTTCAACATCAGGACAATGGGACCTCTAAGTGGCATGTGAAACTGACCCGACTATGTGCAATAATTCAAGGCTTTGATTTGACAAATGTTTTTGTGCCTTCCTCCACATCTGCAAATACCTCCACTTTTCTGCATCCCTTCTTCTTCTTGCCTTTCTCTCTTCCTTTGCCAAACACTGTTCCAGCAAGAACTGGCTTACACAGGAATGACATCACCCAATGAAAATAGGACGAGAGAAAATGAAAAGGGTATTAGGACTTTGGAGATGAAAAGAGGAAAAGAACTCCTCGTGCTGGAGGGATAATGTTGGGCACGCAGATAAGTTTGGCTGTTTGGCTTTTGTTGTTTGAATTAAAATAAAGGTTTCCTTCTCTGCTGTCACATTACATTAGCGGCAGCTGCGATGGCTGCTATCAGCCCTGCTCCTGGCTGCGGCTCTGTGTGGAGCGAAGCTGACGGTGTGTGGAAACTAACACAGGCACTGTGCTGTGACCGCGTCACCTGCAATCAGGCCCAGCAGCCAGCCAGATTAATCATGACAGTAGGCAATATTTCCAACATTATTAGAAGAGAAACCTAATATTTTGGGACATCAGGGATCCCGGTGCCGGTGTCCATCAAAGTGAGAGCCTTCATTTAATGCTCCTTGGATGGGTAACCCTGGCACTTAACCCCTTTTAGATATTCCATCTCTCCTCTCCTCCTCTCCACACACACACACACACACACACACACAGGCACACACACAAACACGTATACAGGCTGATGGCTTATGATGAGGCATCCCTCCCAAACAGAGGTGATGCATTTATTCCCAACACAATTTCTCACTGCCATTACGCCATGTTTTCACAAAGCCAAACAAGAAATGGTACACCTATATCTGCCCTGTAAAATCAGTCCTATTTGCTGGGGATTGTGCAAAGGGCTGTGGGGGTTAGTGAAAACAAAATGGACCTGCCACACCTGTGAACATGCGTGATTGTGTGTGAGAGCAAGGCTTTTCATGTATCGTGCGCGTATGTGTTTATAACCACTTTGGATTCCTTACAGGTGTGTGTTGCAAGCCTTACATCTGTTTGTGGTGTGTCTGGAGGGTCTTATTGTGCTTCTCTGTGCACCCCGAACATCACTTACACTTTCTATTTTGTTTATGTGTGTGTGTGTGTGTGTGTGTGCATGTGCGTGCTTTGAGTTTGATTTGATGTGATTGTGTCTGGCATGTAGTGTGTGCAGGTGCTGTGAATCGTAGCGATCCCAATTGTGACTCATCCCCGCTCCTCTCCTCTGCTCCCTGGACGTTTCACCCCTCAGAAGGTCTGTCGATAGCACAGTGTGTTTGCATATGGATTAACAAATGCTCATCCGCACACATGCACCTGTGAGTGTGGACATGCACGCACCTACACGCACTCACAATCACGTGAGCAACAAAGACAATGATCCACACTGTATTCCTATACATACAATATTAGTTTACATACTTGTGTGACCATTTATGTGTGTGTATGTCTAAACATCAACGTTAATCATAAAGAGACTCAAAAACATCTGTTCATTAAATAGTCAATGAAACGTTTTGGGAATACGTATGTGCAGTTCTGAAATCTTGATCTTGCTAATTTCTCAAAAATAAATTTGAAGCTTATAATAAAATAATCCCACCACCAAGATCAGTTAGGAGCTTTCAGTCATATTTCATGATCTTCCTCAGCAGATGGAATTCACAAAGTTGTCTTTGTTGAAAAAAACTTTCTGAGAACTTAAAGGATTTCTCTCTCACGTTTTTTCAGAAGTCCCAATTCAAACTTTGCCTTTGACTTTTGAAACATACGTTGAAAAAATGATCTCAGTGTTAGTTCCTTTTGATCATATCACATGATCTTCATCATCAGATGGAGTTTGATACAGAATTATATATCATAACATTATTACATGACAACTATTAAATATAAAGCACATTTTAGCATTTGGGAATAAAAGTAATTTTCTTCCAGCTATATGAATCTGCTCTGCAAACTCTTCTTCAACACAACCTGACATATTTAATCCTTTTCTGTTTTTTTTCCATCCACTAGCCAGGCAAATGAGCTACACCTAAACCCAACCCAAAACATTACAATATACACACACATATATCATTGATTTAATAAATCCTGTTTCAAAATCCTAATCAATAAAGAAATCATGCTAATGCCTCCAAATTTTTTAGGATTAATCTAAAAGTAAAAAGTATATGAGTTTTACAAGAGCACGACCTGCACCTGCGGATAATACTCACTCATCGACATCCATTGTTTGACCTACTGTGCTTTCACAATCTGTATACATACACACCAGCGAGATGCTGCATCAAAGACCAAATGACATATCAATCATATTGATCTGCAGAATCGGTGCTGTTTATTTGCCTGTCAAAGGACTCAATTGGCAATCAATGCACGGTTAGTTTAATTTTGCTCATTGACTGACTCTAGTGTGTGTGTATATTAGTCTGTGTGTGTGTGTGGCAGTGTCCCCCTCATTCTCAGAGCCTTGTTTAGGGGAGGAGAGGAGAGCGAGACAATGTTGTCCTGCTGGCATGTGCCTCGGCTGTGTTCATCAGGGGGTTTGGGGTGCCTAATACACCATGGCGGTCCCCCATTTGTTTAATTTGTAAGGCTCTGACATCAATTGTTGAGCTTCATTTGCCCCATCGAAACGTCACATGTCACCACTAATGGGCCAAGCGGTGAATGTGCGGCGTACGCATGTGAAGTGTGTGTCTGCATGTGTGTGTATGAATGCAGCGGGCCAGGGACTGGGGAGGGGGTGGTGTGGAAATATATTCACTTTTCATCAAGGGCTGCATATGAATGAATTTTATTCACATACATTAAAAGAGAATATATTAAGTACAAAATAGTGAATATGGTTATTTTGTGTGTCTAAACTGTAAAGAACCCAACAAATCAAACCAACAGACTGAACTTAAAATTCAATCATAAGAAGTTTGACTGCTAATGTGATACGTATTCTTATACTTAGGCTACTAGAAGAAAAAAAGGAAAAAAAAGTGACAAACGATGTTTGTCCAAAATAAATGGATTACATTCAGTTACACCATTTTTGAACATTAAATGTTTTTTTGTTTTTTTTAAATGACATAAATACACACACAGTCATTTGATGTATGGTTAAACTTAAGCAGCCTTGATGTGGTTTGGGAAAAGGCTGGAAAGATAGAAAGAGAAAAAAAAGAAAACAGTAATTGTTGGTCTGAGATGCGACACATAGCATAATAATCAGATGAGCGACAGGCCCATTCACCTCACCCGATCACCACACTCTTACTTCCCCTTTGCTGCGTTATCCTGCTGTCAATAATGAGAAAATCCAGTTTTTGCTAACCTGGCTGTTATTCTCTTATTTTTGTTCATTATAATCATTGGTCATTTGGAACATTTTAATTATCATCTCCACTGAAGAGATTTTGTAAATGCAGAATCTAACAAGAATGACACCAAAGGGGGCACAGCGGTGGTTTGCAGTTTGGTAGAGGGCTGCAGCGACATGGATTTCTGTGTTTACTTTCTGTCAAACTCAAAAACAAGGGTTTGAGACTGTGTTGCACTGAAACTGCAGAAAGCTTGCACTGCAAAAGTCTACAACAGCGGTGGCGAGCAAACCTGCTGAACCAAAACATGATAATAATGCTCCACTTGACAAATACTTGAATCTCTCTTTAAATCAGCATAAAATTGCGCACTGCAGATTCATTTAATATGACTGTAATTCCAAGAGATTCTGGGCTGTGCTGGACAAAGGAACAGATCATTAGGTCCTGCTGGCCGTTCTGAACGAATTAATTGTGTTTAGGACTCAATGGACCTTCATGAGAACTCACATTTGCACAGATGCTGCATGTGCGTGATAATGACCAGTGGTCTGCTTGCTGTTGGAAACGATGACTTCAGATGGTCTGCCACTGTGTGAGTGGTCGTCTGCTGCTGTGGTCCGTTCCTCTCCCCAGGCTGCAGTGACACACACACACACACACACAGATGCATGCTCTATACTGCCACACATGAGCATATGCATGCCAGCATCAACTCCCACACATACATATACACGCTCACGCACGCACACACACACACAAATCCATTAGTCAGACAGTGAAAAGCAAAGTGGAGAGATGGACAAACAGAGCGACTGAAGGCCCACACACCACAGCGATAACCCTGCCACATGACTCAATTCAGGGAATATGCCCAGTCACATCAAAACATGCTCTTTGTCACCAGGCCCCGAAAAACATGTTTGTCATGTTGCCCTTTGAGGGTTATGTGTTCCCCAACTTGCAGGTCTGTGTATAATTATTCAGCATCTCAATGGTCGCCATTCTTCTTCTCGTATAGCAAATCATCGCCCGGAAGTGATCTAAACATGACCGCGGGAACCTATCACAGAATATTTGAAAGCAAAGCGGGGGAGTCCAGGGGCATAATTCTGTTGTGAGGGGCTAATGCATTCACACCCACACAGATTGACTCACCCTGACAAAAGAGGCTGTGTTGTCTATTCTAGGCAGCTGGGCAGGATGGTGAAACTTGGAATCCTTTGTTGGCCCGGAAGAGAAGTCAGTCTTTGTCAGATTTTTACAGAGTATATTTTACAATACGCCTTTGCACGGCCGGTCAGGCATTCAACATTGCAACGAGGCTAAAGAAAGTTTGCATAGATTAGCTGTGTTATTGCAAATGTTGTGCCCACTTATGTGTTAATCAATCCTTTTTGAAATGCCGGCCTTGTCTGTTTGGGAATTTTTGCAAAAGAGTCTTCTGACACCGAGGTTGTTTATCTTTGTAAACTGCGCACAGGCAATCTGTGAATGAATGAGGCCTGTTTGCAGTAGAGTGACGATAAATCAAAGAATCGCCTTAAGGTAGTTAAAAGGACATTGCAGATTTGTTTCTCTTCGTCATGTGTTTAAAGAGGCATTCAGAGCCAGAAGTGAATAGGAATTGTTCAGAGTCATTGGTAATGAAAAGAAAAGAAAGTGAAAGCAAAAAAGAAAAAAAACAAAAACAAAACATATGTCATATTTTCTCCCCAGTGATTTATAACTTCTACGGAATAAGATAAGATAATATTCAGTCAAGAGAGACAGGGGAAAGTGGCAATGTTAATGCTCCTGTGAGCTGAAGCTGCAGTATTGCATGTAAACCTTCTATGCTCTGCATTATATGGCCACCTGGGCATTACATCCATATGTGATTGTTGATCTCATCTTGTTCTGGGAGGACTTGCTGCCAAAGGGATTTGCTCCCATTCAGCCACAGGAGCATTAGTGAGGATGGCCTCTGATGCTGAGGGATAAGGCCTGGCTCACAGTTGGCTTTCCAGCTCATCCCAAAGGTGTTGCAGGGGGGTTGGGTCAGGACTCTGTGCAGACAAGTCCACTTCTTCCACACATTACTAAGAAAACCATCTCCTTATGCACCCGGCTTTGTGCGCTGTCAAGTTGAAACAGGAGGGTCTTCCCCAAAGTATGTAAAGTTTGTATTGTTTTTATTATAGTAATACTATGTATTAATACTCTGAAATAAAGTATTATTATAGGCTGTAAAATGAGATTTTCCTTCACAAATCATGAGAAGAATTCCCTGGACCAAACTTTTTGTCCACATACTTTTGGCTTTATACTTAATAAAATCTACTACACTAAAAAAAAAAAAAAAAAAAAAATGAAGGTGAACCTTTACAATACCTGCATATGCTCTCTCATCCCACAGAGTTTAAGGTTTCTTCATAGCAGCTGGGACGTGAGAAGTTTCTGACCTGAAAGCAGGTCAAGGTCATGGGAGAAAGAAGTGCAGCTGAGAGCAAATGTTCAGCTTCCTGTACTGCTACTCTTTACAACACTGTCCCCTCTGTGTTGATTCTTATTTTTTTGTAGGTCAGAAACTTTCCATTTCCTGGTCGTCTTGAATGCACTAATAGATAGGGAGTACCCCTGCTGCCAATCAAAATGAGCCTCTTGCCCTCGGCTGGGTGGAGATTGTTGTAGTAGCACTGAAGCATTCTGTTTAGTTATTCAATTACCATAAAGGCCCGTTACCTCAAAACAAGTTTATTGAGTTATAAAAAAAAATCTATTTTGCACCAAGAATGCAAAGATATGTAAAATTTGAAACCCTGCCTAGTCTATGACCTTTGGAATATTTTGACCATCAGGTTTTGGATATTAAATGTGCAGTGAGTCTACTTACTCTGCTGCACAGGGAAGCAGTTTATGCAGTTTAAAACTGACGTGTCGGAGAATTCAGAGAAGAAAAGAAGAAATAAGGCAAAAAGCAATGAGTAAAAGCTGAGACAAACGGGAACCACTAATATGTCTCCATAATAGATATGTTTTCCCATGATGTTCTGCAACAATTTTTCCTCAAATTCGATTAGCTTAGTCTAATATTACTCTGAACACCTAACATTTTTCATTGTCTTCTCCACAGACAAAGAGAAAGGGAGCAGGAGAGGAGTGTGGGTCTATCCACACAGGTGTGTGTGTGTCTGTGCACATGTGTCACTGTGTACAGTACGTGTGTGTCTCTGTTTTCCTCTGTGTGCGCTGTGTTCTGTAAGAAACAAAACACACCACCGGCTGTCACAATGCATTTAGTGCCCTCATCCACTGTGAAATGTTTAGTTACTCTGTCAAACCACTCTGGCACGGGGCCCAAGTTTCAAATTAATGTATAGCTCTCTGCACCTTGGTGATTCGTTATCCAAAGGACTGTTTAAATAAGGCATTTAGGCAGCAGTGTTAATCTACCAACACAGGCTCAGCTGTTTTTAGCAGATACAATGACTGTCAAGAGTCTTGCCTGGAAGTGCATCTACTCATGCACAGCTGAGTCGCATCAGCCTCCCATCCCACACACACACACACACACACACACACACATTTGGCAAAAAACACACACAGAGTTTGGCTGTGGTACTTTGGCTCTTGAAACATGATCATTTTGACGACATGAGACTTAATGTGATTTTGGATTTGAACTAACACATTCGGTGTAAAATTGAATTCTCAAGTGTGAAAGAAGGTCGTGTGTGGTCTGGTGCATATCCACATTGATGCGTGTATTCACAGGAAGATGGTTTAATTCCAGCTATATCTGTTAGCAGCAGTGTGTGTATCTGAGTAACCCACAAAATATATACATTGACTTCACTTTATAATTATTTCTGCTGTCAGAATGCTTACAGATGAGAGGCATGTGGCTTTTATTGGATGTCCTCAGATACTTTTTCTTTCATTTAAACTGACTTATTATTAAGTTAGACCATATGATTTACTGTTCTTTGAAGTGCAATGCAATACTGCTGTTGTGAAGTATATTTATGTTGACAGCATATTCTAGTGTTGCTGCTGCTGGATCTTTCCGAGAAAAAAATAACATTTTCGTGAATGAAGTTAGAAATGTAATCATTGAATAAATGAAACAATAAAATAAAAATTGAAACTACGTAATACAAAAACGAAATAGAAAACATGCTGCAGTTTGTTCAGCTTAGAACTTCTTTTGGTGGATGGTTTTGATAACATTTAGTTATCTAGATAAACCCAGGTGGCTCCGACATTTCCAGAAATTTCAGTCATCTGATATTTGTTTTGATGTCTGGTGTATGAGCACCAAAGGCATTAAAATCTGATCATCCAACGGCAATAAATCCTGGTCATTTTGGTCCACACATGAGACTACACAACATATCTCTTATTTTCTTCTGTTTGTTGTGCTAAAATGTGTTCTGCAAGCACCAAAATCCCCAGATTGTTTATGTAAGCCAGACAGCAGACGCGCCCCAGCAGCAGTGTTTGTTCACCCTGCAGGTAACAGCAGTAAATTAAAATAGCATATTGCTGTATTGTATCAAGAGAGGAATTGTGCATTCAAAGTTTCAGTGAAAGGATGCTTCAGATAGTGTTACAACAACAGTTGCTTTTGATGATAATCATGAATGCAATCTTTTTACATCTTTTGGTGCTTCTAGCAAATTAGCTAATTTTGCTGTTAAGTTGCACAGTGGCTGCGAGCCTCTGCAGCTCAGGGATTGCTGCATGTTGCAGTAGTGGCACTTAAAGACGTGAACAGACTTATTTCTTGAGAAAATACCAAATATACGGAGTTTAAAACTTGTGTTACATTCAACCACATGGGCCAAACAGTTTCATACTGATAATCAATTGGGTTAGATTTCACCTTGTCTTTGGTGCTGACAGGAGCATAAGCCTGAATTTAAGATGAGGCTTGTATCCCTGTGGGCTTGTCACATGTTCCACAAAGTAGGCTATATAAATTAACTCAAATAATCTAATAAGTTGAAGATTTAATTAGTGCATTGGCATTAGAGACAGAAAAGCCTCAATTGTGACACTAAATTTCAGCTTTCACTGATATGCTCAGAGTAGTGATGATATATATATATATATATATATATATATATATATATATATATATATATATATATATATATATATATATATATATATCATCTCTGATATATATATATATATATATATATATATATATATATATATATATATAATATATAATATATATTAATATATAATATATATATATATATATATATATATATATATATATATATATATATATATATATATATATATATAATTTATTATCTCATTAAATAATATATTTTTTGACAGAGAACACATTGTTGTTGGTATGCAGCAAAATATTTTTTTTTCAATTTTTCAATCAGGTGATTTGGTCTAAAACTGAATATTTACTCAACGTGATGAAGTGCTGCTTTTGCATTATCAAATGATGAAATGCAATTAAAGGCTCCATTTTTACATTTGATCTCTGTATGTGGATATATCCATTCTGACCTGACCTGATCTTTATTTACATCTCACATTAACATGCCCTTTCTTACACAGATCACATGTTAATGTCAGGTGTAAATGGGGTAAACATTTTCCATTAACATAATGCAAAAATCTTGTGGGAACATGTTTTTAAAGTTTCTTTGCTCTTTATATAAAAATAATGTATCAAGAGCCAACTAAAGTGAGCCCTGAGTGAGACTATCCTCATCATTTTTCAGGTAACGACATGGAAAAATCCTTTTATCTACTGAGATGATAAAGAAATAATTATCAAGAGGAGGAAATATTTAATTTTTCATGTTTTCCATCAGAACATGTCCAATAAATCTATGATAATTATGCTGAAACAAATCATAAAGAGAAAACACAAACGTTGAGGGCCTTGATTTCAGTCTGCTGATTTCCTTTAAGTTAGAATCAGGGCCAGGCACATTTCTTCAGATTTTGGTGACATTTAGAGCTCTTAAGATTTGGCAAGGGTAAACAAATGATACCAGATTGGCACGCCAGTTATTACACACTTAAAGTGTGACACACCAAGCCAGTGGGTACACGAGACAGAGATCAGGAAAAAAGTTAAAGGAGAGAGAGGGTAAGGTTTGCTCACAAAGGGGCTCATCTATTCTCTTGACAGTCTCGTCTCTTGACCCTCCGTGTCAGATCCAACCCGTCCAGCTGTGTGGCCAAAGTTCAGAAAAAGGCCCTAAGGTGTTTTTTTGATTGATCCAACCCACAGACAATGAAGGCTGTGTGTCTTGCGCGCCATTGCCATCTTGGTGCGGGTCAAAGAGTCTGCCATCCTCGCTGCCTCCCCTGCAAACAGTTGACACATCATGATGAGTGAAAGGTGTGCAGAGAGCGAGGGAGAAGGAGCGGCATGGTGGGAGTAATGATACGTGACAGAGAGGTGGAGAGAGAGCCTTGTTTGGGTCTGAGCATGTTGCAGCGCTGCCTAATTGAGGGATGTTTTAATGCTGTCGGAGGATGGCAGGTTGGAATAATCATAGCTATTTGTTTACGCAGCAGACACACCGATTGACTTTTAATGGCCAGCCTGTGCAGTGCTCCCAAGCACACGGGTGAATTTGACTTTCATTACCGTGTGGAAAACATTCGCTCATCTCTTCTGCTTTCCTGCCTCAGTTTACATGAAGACGCTGAATTCTGCATAACTGATGAGGCAGCAGGGTGACTTGTTGGTTGGTGAATTGATCCCCTGGTCTGACTTTGCCTGGGTCTTCTTTGCACGTACACTTCCACATCACATCTGGCCCTTCTGATGGCAGGTATAAGTGCTGCATTTGTGTCGGCATTCGCAGGATAACAAATGATTGTAAATTCACATTAAAAATATTAATGGATAGATGTTTCCTCATTCTTTCAAATGAGCTGAGCTTGTTTGGTATTTTACTTTAGCAGATTTTGAATTGAGAGTACATTTCTTCAAATAAAATTCAGTTTCATCTGGACAGTTTTGAATTCCTCTTTTCATTTCCTCTGTTTTGTGGAAATTATAATTGATGTTTTTTTTTTTACAACATGGATTTTTGTATTTCCAACCATCCCTTTGGTTGGCAATGGAGTTAGTTAGAGTTGCAGTAAAACATCTGGCTTGTTTACAACCTGTCTAGTGGTTTGAATTCTGGTTTCTTCCCAGAAGAAGAAACCAGAATTGGAATTGTTGGGACATCCAATCACTGTCAAGTGCAGCATCTTTATAACAAAAAGAAACAGACATTATTGACTTTTGTAACAATAACCCTGTGCTACAAAAATAAGACCAAATCTTTCTTTAAAGTGAAGTTCTAATACACGAGTCTGAAAGCTGCCCATGTATTATAAGCACTGCTGCTGTTTGCCCTTAATTAAAAAATCAACACATGCACCACTTTGTTTGAGAATGCCAAGGCATGAGCTGCAGGCAATCATTAACAAGCTGACTTTTAAAGGGACACCAGTTTATTCATTGAGAGCTAAGTTTTGCCTGACCTTCTCTGAGGCTGGGTCAGGGGTCACATCACCAAAGGGGATTTAAAGATGGCTGCTGCTGCTGCTGCTGCTGCTGGTGTCCGTTAGCTTTCAGGGCAGAAACTTCCTGTTTACTAAATTAACAACAAAAGCTGTCCTGTTATCATGCGTTCTTACTAGCAAGCACATCTTAGGGAATCATGAAGTCAGAGTGAATGGGAGGTGTGTGGATGGAGGGGGGGTTAAGTCCTGTAATCTACAGCTGCAGCAGGGGGTCAATTGAGCCCCATTTTTTTTTACTTAACATTCCCCTCTCAGTTCCTAATGTGGCATTGATCTGGTGGGGGGAGGAGGGTGCGGGGGGTGCGAGGTGGAGAATAGCGCCGTTATCTCCTTAAAGATTTAATACAGGGGCTGTATTTTGAGGTATTGAATGTGGAGTGCGAATGGGAATTGGGAAATGGCCAAGCGATGCAGTTTTATCAGGATTCTATGAAAAAAAATTGTTTCAAAGGTTTGAAAAATTGATTGTTCATTGATGCATTGTAAACAAAACAAAAAAAAATCACAATTTCTACTGTTTAAATCAAATTCAAGCATTACCACAAAACAGCACAAAACCCCCCTGGCACAAACACACACTATAGCGATGTTTAATTACATTAATATGCAATATCAGTCGTTGGTAGCTATTTAATTATGGATGAAGATGTAATGACACTACCATTAATATTTAATTAAAGGGCAATAAAGTGTTATTTGGCAGCATTACAAAACTAGACACTAATAAAGGAATGTCTTTAGCTGGTAATCATTATAGACAGAGGAGCCCTGAGCCTCTTAAAATCTGACTGTCTAAAAAGGTAAATACGGAGGACACACAAAGGTCAAAAGTGTGTACATATTTGTGTGTTCACACTGACTTCACAGTTGTCAGTTGTCTCTGTGATCAAAACCCAAAGAATAGCCAACAGCACTAAAGTGGAATGAGCTGCTGCGAATGTGTTATCCGTGCCTCTTAATCTGCTCAATGCAAAACACAACGTGACAGCATCCTAACAGTTACAAATAAGAGAGAAGAAAGGAAGCAAATGGGACTATAGTGATGGTAAAATCCCCCTGGAATATTCTGAATATCCTTTCACATGGTAGCCTCCAGCCAGGTAAACAACACACTAGGTCAACACAGTCAGCTGCTCTGGTGGGCAAAAGTTCAATACACTTTGCAGTGGTTTATTTCTGCTCTGCTTCCTTGATGAAAAACACTTAAGGAAATTTTGGATGATATCATTTTTCCTCTGACTTTTTCTATCTACCTCTTTTCATATAAGTTGTCACAATTTATTTATGAATCCTCAGAAGAAGTTGAGTGGCCCAGTAGGCAGGATTGTGTCCAAAGTTTGCCCAGGCAGGAATGCATGATGCCAACAGGCACAAAGCATTGCTTAGCACCAGACACCCATGCGGTGACATTGAGATGCTAAAGCTGCAGCTTGTTTACACAAGTTTCCCCCTTTTCTCCTCTCTGAAGCCACCATTTAGTCAGACAATGGGCACAATGTGGCCCTCATCTGTGAGTGGGCCGGGCTGACAAGGCGAGCAGTCAGCTGGGGCTCTCTGGTTTGCTCTAGAGTGGATGTTTACATCAGTGGGAGGACGCATTGTTTTGACTTAGAAGGCTGTGATACACACACATCGTTCGGAGGCGATAAAAATGGTAAATACTGTTTATGATCATAATGAAAATATTTTTCTCTACATGGTCGTTTCATCTTTGATAATTTTGTCCAATTTTCTATTTCTGTTGAGAGATCCCTCATATTGGGGATTTCACTTTCTCCTCTCTAATTGCTAGTTTCACTTTGAGTCATTATTTAAAAAAAAGACAAACAACAAGAACGGTGAAACGTGATTCTGCAATATTCCAAGATACATTCAAAAACTGACAAAAAATATTTTACGTCCAATGCCAATATTATTTATATTATATATATTTAGAGGGATGGTGTGGGCTAATTAATCTATGCATAATGTATGTTCTTAGTTAAGATCAAGAAAAGATGCTTGTTGCGGCTGATGAAAATAATTGCAGGCCCGTAAGAGGATGCAAACTTTGGTCGCCTGCATGAAAGTTAGATGTGCAACAGCCATCTACCACACCTGATCTCACTTTCTGCCTTGTTCTATAGAAAGCACAATTATTCCTGCATTGGTAATATACACTTGTACTGTATATCAATTGTGAGGTGCAGAATTATATGATTATATGATATAATAAAACATCAATGTAATTTCTGCAAATACTACACTGGGAAATTATCATGTTGCATATTCTTATGTGTCAGCATTTTAAACAGGATGTATTTCTCTTCTTGACATCAACAAAGATTGATGGTTTAAAAAAAATGTACAAACAGAAAAATAAAATGATCACAAATAACTGTGCTATTACTTTATCTTTTATAAAAAATTGCCCAGTAACAGTTGTATCTCTGAGCCAACTTCCTACAGAGTGCAGGACTGACACGCAGGCCTCAGAGCTCCCTCTGCGTATATTAAGTCCTAATGAGCTGGTCAACGTGACGAGAGGCGGCTGTGATCGATGTCCTCCCTGAATTGATGTGATCTGCAACGAAGGACACTGACCCACCGAGAAATGTTGATGAAGTAGACGCCTGGAAACTTGCACTCTCCCGCAGCCTGTGAGGAGTCTGCGAACACCACTGTGAGGACGGGGTCGTATCAGTGGACATCTGCAAGCTATCAGCATCATCTTATATTAAAAATTAACTCTGAATTACAAGAATATGATATCTGCACCAACCTGAAATCAAAATTTGAGCAATGATGGCATCTGGAAGTTTCAGATTCAGGTGTTTTAAAGTTTGCAGTGATGTACATGCACCACAGAGTAGATATACGGTTAGCTTCTGAAAGAAATTATGGCCAGTAGTATAACTGAAACTATGTTTTCTTAATGATGTAAAACTTGATATGCAGTTCAAATTCCTTCATCTTTTCCTAATCATGAACACTGTATGGATATCTCTGTTTTTGCTCATTTCAGGCCCAGTGGAGGAGACTGGGCTGAATCTGCATATAGTAATCATCAGAAAATTCCCCAGCAGAATATATTTGCATAAGATTATTACTCATTGGCAGTGACCCCGAATAAGGATGAGCCACATTACTAATAGGCTTCTCTTAATGCTAATATATAAATCCTGGGATATATATCCGCTTTGACATTAATGACTAAATGTTACTTCTCAGCCTTGTCGCAGCGATGATCAAAAGTACTTCACTTGGCTTTTTTTCCCCCCTTCTCTTTAAAATTTCAGTTCTGTCTTCCTTTTCCGACTAATATTGTGGATAAAAGATTTCTGTGTGTCAGGCTTAAAGGGGCAAAATTACTCAGTGACTCTGGCAGAGAAAGTTTTGGCGGCATGGCAAGAGGGACGACTCTGAAGTTGTCTAGGGACTTTGTGAACTTGGTGTATTTGATACATTAATAATGTATCAAATAGTTTGGGGAAAGTAAAGAGATTTCTCCTACTAAGATGAAAAAATTCTTGATAAAAGTAACACTCATGTTGGAGCTGTTTACTATTTGTTTGAAATTCTGCTGATTAACACAATGGACAGATAAATATACTGGGTAAGTCGGCCTCTGTCTCTTTCCCTTCCCTCTTCCATCTGGCCTGCACATTAACCAATAAAGATGAAATGTCTTAAAAAAAAAAAAGAAAAGAAAAGAAAAAAAGCCACTGTCCCACCCGACTTGTCTGCCATCCTTGGGTCCTGTTCAGTATGCAGCGCGGGCAACAACTCAATTAACCAGAAGCCCCTAGCCATCACACCAGCAGGCTGCCTCATAATATTTCCCATAATGTTTCATCCAATTTGGAGAGTTTGACGTTTACCCCCTGCAGGACTGCAGCGATGAGACAATGACTGAAGGCAAGGGGGCACTGAGGAATGTGTGGTGGTGGTGGGTGTGTGTGTGTGTGTGTGTGCGCGTATGCTGATGAGGACTGGAATATCACCACCCAAGCCTGCAGGTGAGCATGCATCAACACCAACTTTTTTTTTTAAACAACTCTTCCAAAACTTTGTAAGCAGAGGTATATATTTTTCAAATTGTGCTACATAAACGTAATAGTTCACAAAAAAAAAGAAGAAAGGTTATATGTGTATATATATATATGTGCAAGAGAGAGTGTGTAAAAATTATTTTGTGAAATATTGCACACTCTGCAGAGGTAATAGACTGCTGAGATAGAGGGTGTTTATAGCACAGTACCATTGGATAAAGATAATGTTTTAGGAGAGTTTCACAGGGCTAGCAGCCATAAGATCCTCCACTCTAAAGCAAGACTTTTGAGAAGCCTGGGAGCCATTTTATGGCCTCCTGTCATTGACATGACCCTCTTTTTACCTCTCCAACACCCCCTCAACCCTCCCTTTTTCCCTCCATCTCCCCCGTTCTCTTGGACAGAAGAGGACTCTGCAGCTCCTAAGTGACGGTGAAGGAGTCACCCCGGTGGAACTGATGCCCCCGATCAGCGATGGGCTGGAAAAGCATAAAGACAGAAAGAGAAGGGGTTAGAGGAGGAGGAGGGGAGGAAGAGGAGAACGCTGAGACAGCACTTTCCCCAACCCACAGAGGGAGAGGGACAGGGCAGCAAGGAAGAGTGAGGGAGGTAGATATAGAGAGGTAAAGAGGGGGAGGAAGAAGAGGGAGGGGTCTCATTTATGATTAAAAGATAGGCCAGATAACCCTGCAAGCCTGGCCCATCACTCTCCTTTAAAATGAGTCTCTAATGGCGTCAGGGGAGGAAGGGGAGGCTTGGGCATCATTAACCAGAATCTCTGAATCCTTAACCCGGGGTAGAGTACCTCTCGCCTTGGGGAAAGAGACCGCCTCAGCTGCCTCTGAGCTATGGATAATGGTGAGGAGTGTGTGCTGAGTGGGAAATCTGTGGTCACTGCATGTGTATTGTTAAGTTTTCTAACTACGTGTCTGCTTGGGACCAGGGAATCAGCAAAACGCCTCGGAGCCACAGAGATTAGAGGATGTTATGTGTGTGTGTGTGTGTGTGTACATCACCATATAGTTACCATGTGTACATGTATCAGTGTATGTGTGTGTGTGTGTGTGTGTATGTGTGTGTGTGTGTGTGTGCCACTGCGTGTCTGCCATCGCTGAGTCTCTCTTCAACATGTTGCTCCTAATGAGCAGGTGATTAACGATAATGTAGCTCATTAGTTAAAACAGGTTTCATAATGACACAGAGAGCTACAAGAACCAGCACCTTTTCAAAAATGGCTTCTCGCGGCTGGCTCCACTCTGGGTGAAGCTTGGTTTGCAATTTTTGTCCCCTTTTACGGGATTAAAAAAAGTAAAAGTAAATGTTATTCCTTTTTCAATCCAAAATTTGCAAATCGGTAGTTTGTAGTTTGGACCTCAGCTCCCCCAATACACAAGTTTCCTGCTACATGGACACATGCTGTTTGCTTTAGTTTACAGTAAACATGGTCCTCTTGCGTTGTTTACAGATTAGAAAACACTTCTGGTCACAGAAAGTGAAGAGAAAAACAGGGCACCGACACTAAAGGACTGCAAATAAAACCCTGGAACAAGGTAAAGCAAATTAAGTACCCACCAGGCGAGTTAAAAAAACACAGAAATAAAATAACAGCTTAACTGAAAAATGATAAATTAACAGACATGATAAATCATGAAAAATCTACTTCTGAATAACTAATAATTATATACTTTTTGAATAACTACATTTGGATTACGTCCTATAACACCTCTATGGTTTACACAGAAACACAGGAAAAGTGTCTTTTTCCCTTAACATTTTCCTCGTTTCTCTCCCCTCCACCATCAGCGTCTTTTACTTCTTCTGTTATACTCCACTCACTGGTCCATCTCCTGTCTGCATAAAGGGCAAAGCGTCCCGTTTCCCAGCCCGCCTTACAGCCTCGATCCAGAGGAATGCTAATAGTTTGCAACCTGACCCCGTGTCTCTCCAGTGCTACCCAAACAGGGCAGTCCAACCATCCTGAAACCAACACCATGAATGTTTCCATCACTCATATTGAGATATCAGTATCTTTATAGTTAGAAATCATCCATATTTTACCAGCCCTTCTCCAGCTGCCCCCATAACTCTTGCTTTGCCGGGTCTCAAGGAACATATCCGTCTTATTTTGGGACCCGTATCTACACAGTGTTTCAGCCTGAAAGAAGATACAGAGCGGCGGCTGACATGATGCCTCTAGAGGAGGCACATCAATCATGATGTGCAACACTTTCCATTTTTGACAACATTTCAACAGCTTGGGAACTTACTGCTAAGGCGCAAATCACTTTTCACTTTTAGCTCGTCGTGTACGTTAACCTTTAGCCTACCAATTCAAATCTGAAATTGTTATCTTGTGGCTTTGTATAGACTCGTGTTTTTGTTTTATTTACTTAAATATTTGTAATTTATCTTTTTGTTTTTATTCCTATCTAGCATATGTAGCTAATTGTGGTTTTTTTTCACTTCATGCTGGTGTGGCTAATCCCAACACACCACTTCTCTGGAAAGCACTTTATCCTAATGGTCTAAATAAATTAAATTGCCATTGCAATTACTACTATTCTTCTTTGTTTGTCATAGTTATGACTATGTTTTATGACTATATATAATTGGATTTATATCAGTGTTATTTGATATACAGCATGACTACAAGACCAGAAAAGATGCTGGTTTTGTAATTATTGTGAAATGTCCCTTTGCTAACAGTGTGAGCTACAGGTTGTCTATTATTAACATTAGTTACAGCTGTGGTTTTAGTGCTGTGACTCCTTAAAACAATTGTATGTGAAAGTTTTGTTACTGGTAGTTTGTATTTATATGTTGAGGCTAGCTGGCAGCTTTGAACAGCTTTAGCCTGCACTCCTGTCACTGTTTTAGTACAAGGTGGTGACAGCAGAAAGTTTTTTTTTAATGGTTGTGCAGGAATCAAACTTTGGATTTATCCACACATTATTAAGGAGGACGTGACCAGGCTGTTTCCATCTGAGAGTCTGAGAATTAAATTTACAACAGACTACCGGTGAGTAATGTCACATGTCTTAAAGTGAGTAAATATAACACATTTGTAGACCAGCATGGTGTGGGTAAACATTTTGAAAGGTAGCATTTAGATAATTTCACCAACAGCTACACGAATGTGGCTACGTTGCTAATGTCAACACCAAGTAGCTAGCTAATGCCAACCAAATTAACATTGTGTGGACTAAATGTGGAAAATAAAGACAAACAGAAATGTATCTACTGCATTGTCAAGTGGGTATTGAAGATTAGAAACTAAAAAAATATCTATTTTATGTGTCACGTTTTTTTATGGTCACATCTGTCTTAATATATTTTTGTTGCCAAGCAGCAGGAAATCAAATCATGTCTGTTAGCTTGTGATTTTAGCATGTTGTGAGTGTGTGTGTTTTACTCAGAAAATCTGGCCTCACCTTGGCTTGTATTTGACTACAAGCAGTGCTGAACAGTGTTTCCCATTAAGTTATGAATGGGGGATTGCAGAGAGATTAATGCTCCAATCCAATTGACTACACTGCATGCGAAATGTTGTCTGAGTCTGAACTTAATCACCTGCTGTTTGGGTTATAATCAGACTTATCGCTGTTCTGCCTCAGATAATCATGAATCATATTTTTTGTGTAAGTGGGAAAACTGTGATCTTGGTAGACCACCAGTCTACTGAAGCAATCAATGACTGAAATTGTTATCTAAGTCTGTATTTTGTGATGTATACGGTTCAGAGATAGAACAAATATCAGCTATCATTGATTAGCTGAAATCACCATTTTAATCTTTTGAGCGTGATTAAGAGCTTAATACCACTGGAGTTGTTTCTCTTGCTATGATCTCGGGAACGCAGAAGGTGGCGAGGATCAGCCTGTTGGAGCCAGACAGGCTCAGTGATGCTACCGTTGTTTTCAGCATAAAAGTATCTACTGTGGACATGATTTCAATTCAGTTTGGTGCTCTGAAACACTTTTAAGTCACTTACTAAAGCATGAAACGTAGAAAGGAAGAAGTCAGGGATTATTAGTTGATAAAAGTAGAAAATAATCCTAAACAGGAGCTGGGGTTTCTTTTCCTCTTTTTTTTTTTTTTTTTACAATTTCCTCCTCCATGATTATTAGCTGAAAATATAGTGTGGGGAATGGAGGACTCCATCACACCCTGCACATGCCACAAACACACCTGAGTGAATATATCAGCAATCACCGGTTGTTGGGCATACCTAAAAGTTTTCATTTAACCCTCTGGTGACTGGTGTCTACTTTCCCACTCTTGCGAGTGTTTGTTAAGTGACATGAGATACAGCATAGATAGGAGGCCAAAATGTATAGATACTGCGGTTTTAGAGTCTGCATTCATGTGAACAGGGAGGAAACAGTTGCAGAGTGCCAAGGACTGCTTGTTTTTAGGTGTTTGTGTGTGTGTGTGTGTGTCCAGTAAGCCACACTGGACAGGCTGTTTGTGTGTGTGCTGGGGAGGTGGAGAGGAGGGGGGCGGCTGTTGACAGTGGGGTAAAACCCTTTTAGCACGTTCATAAAAGCGGCATTTAGCATTGTCACAACAACTGCTTAGGAAAAGCCAAGCCTCCATTAAACAAGGGCAATGATGCACTACAAAGTCACAACCCCTCAGCACGACGGCCCACCAACCAGCCAGCAGACCCCTCTGCGTAACTTACTGCCTGTGTTGTATACAGTTCCTGGTACACAGCAGCATGAGAGAGTTTTTCTGAGTGGTCTCCAGTGTGAAGTTATGGTGTTGATTAGCGCAGTGACAGGTGCCATGATTAAAATGGCCGATAGTAATAGTGCAGCATTCATGCATTGACAACTTTGCTCTGCATGGCTTTGTGAGGGGTGATGTATGACACTATTAGGGTAACCTCAGGGTCCTGGAGGACACTTATCTCCCTCGTCACGTCCTTCACACTTCCCATTCTCCCTCCAACAAAAGGACGCCTGCTCCCCAGTCTGCATGCTTATGAACTGTGTGTGTGTGTGTGTGTGTGTGTGTGTGTGTGTGTGTGCTTGATATGTCTGCATATGTGTTCACGGTCATTGGTAGCAAACATAAGTACTGGTTTACTGGCATGTTTCATTATGTCTGTGTGTATGTTTCGGTTGGTACATCTGCGTCAGGTTTAGGCTTCTTTTTCTGCGACAGATGATTATACTGCACTGTGACCTCAGTCTGTGCCTTTACTGTACAAAATACTATATATATATAGCTGGCTTATAGTAAGTTTTAGTAGTAGCCCTTGTAAGGACTACAACTTCAGTGACAGTGATGTGCTTCATGTTTCTAATAGGGCAGGTGATCTCTGGGAAGTCAAAAAAAAAAGACTGATCTTGTCTGTTTTTTCCTTGCCTGATAGCAAGACTCTTATTTTTGTACTTTGGGTGAGTGAAGAGTACATTTGAAGCAGACAAAAAAAAAAAAAACATTACAGTTTCTACATGCACCTCTACATATTATGCCCAAATTTGAAATCTAAATAATTCTGTGTTTAGCGAAACAAAAGCCCTTGATGAAAAAACACAGCCCCTCATCAATTTCAGTGTGTCTGCTGCTTTACTAAACTGTGGGTGACCATGCAGAGAGTTGTCTGGCAAAAAATTGAATCTGGCTCAACTTTTGCTTCAGCGCAATGCTGCTGTTGTGTTGGCCAATCAAACACATCCAAGGACACATTCCTGGTTGGTTCCTGGTTGAACACCATATTTCTCCATGTTTCCCTTGTGATCATTGTGACAGGGGACAAAATGATTGTCAATGTCATAACTTTGATGACTTCTTGAGTTGTAAAGACCTGTCTCCTGGTGTTGGATAGAACCACGCAGTGTTTCCAGATTGCTTGAAACAACATATCTGTGTGTGCTTTTGCTCTAAATGGCTGGTAAGGGACAACAGGCAGAATCCAAGTTGAGTCCTTTTGACAAGTCAGAATTGAGTGCTGTATTAGTTGGATAATAATTTTCATGATTAATATACTGCCTCAAAATGCACCACGTGTATTTGTGCTTGTGGTGACGTAGAAAGTACAAGATAACTGTAAACACCTCTTCATGCCCATGGGGCCTGTTCGTCGCGCTGCGCTGGGCAAATGTTTGTGAGAACACCTCCGTAAACATGCACATCCTTGGGGGGGTCAGCCAAGAGGTGGCTGACACCTACCACACGCCCCCACCACCTCCACCACTGATACTGCAGTCATGTCAACGGAAGTGTAAGGCAATACCCAGTTTTCCTAACAAGTTGAACCCAGCCGGAGGCATCCCGGCATCCCGAGACTCCAAACACATGTCCCCTCCCCACTTCAAAAATACACACACCCTTATTTTTGGCGGCATGCAACCCCTTAATTATTTCAGTGGGCTGAATTTGAGACGATTGGGTTCTTAAGGTTTTGCGGAGGGCATGGAGTCAAGATACTGAGGAACAGCAAGAAAGAAACACCGAAGGCGACAGGATATTTAAGGGAGGGTGGGGGGTCGAGTTTTAGAGGATAGACACGTACACTGCCGCAAGAACACACATACGTACAAACTGCTGTCCCTGTCTCTCTTGAGCCCTTCTTCGCCAGTCCTCAAGCTGCTACCCCACCACCGCTGATGAGAAAAACAGACACCAGTGCTAAGCTCTGTCTTTGCCCGGGATTGATAACATTTGTAATTGAGGTGCTTGCTTATGGAGTGCCAGCTTTTGCAGTCACGGACGGTGGTTTCCAGGTTGTCTCAGCGCTAGGACATGAGGCGAGGGGGCAACCGGGAGGCAGGGGGTGGATTTGAATGTGTTAAGAGTGTGTGGTGTCCACACGGCCATTAGCAAACAAACTCGGGTGGGGAAGGCTAAGATCAAATTCAGTGCCCTCTAAAGGCCACTTCAGTGAGATATGCCAGCACTTTTTATTTGAAACCAAAACATAGCAGAGAGAGAGAAAAAAAACATTTGTTGAAGGTAACTTGAATGTATGAATCCAATTTCATCTAGATTAAACAGACTTTTCATACACAAATTTCCAGGATCTTGCATGTCATTTGTACCTGACCTTTAACAACACTGAACAAGAATATTCAAAATATTGTAAAATATGTTTTGTAAAATATAGTTAAGTCTTTTTTAGATTTCATTATATTTAAACAGTTATAATTAAAGATAGGAACAGAATTATCTGCGTTTAATTTGTTAGTGTGTCGTCAAATGTATGATTTGACACACACCTGTTGTTGGCTTATGAAGATGCTTATGTGGTGAGTGATGTAATGGAACAGCATGAATATAATTAGAGTAATGATGCATTGACATGTAGTGTGGTGCCAAGATGTACGCAATGAAAGCGAACCATGTTCAGGATGTCAGGCCTGTATTAAAACTTTCTCTTTGGATATTTTATCCAAGTTAAGCCACAGATAGATTATCAGGTGTGCAGAAGTTTTTTTTTTTTTTTTTAGATTTCTGTATACTTACTTGTGACGTGTGAGTTATCCAAAGACAACCTTTTGCTGACATGCAACAATCCCCATGAGCCAGATAAAAACCCATAAAACATCAGCACATGTAACAGTACACTGTACCGATAAGATATCTGATAGGGTTTTCTGTTATTAAATGATCATGTGCGTCAATGAAAATGGGCATTATGTCTCAACAAGACCCTCTCAGTCTAATAAACATTGTGCAGAACTTATCAGCACTAGAAGTGCAGATCAATAGAGACCGAATGAGAGTAATAGCTTTCACCTTAAAACACACATATTCTAATTAAGCCCAGTTTTCAAACAGACACTTGACATTTTGAGAGCGACTATTGGGTGCATCAGTGGTTAAATATAAACATCCAAACTGAATCACTGATTAGTTGAGGCATTTTTTTAGGGTGAAGAAAGAAATAAGAGCTGTAGGTGGGAAAGAAAGAACAGATAAATGATATCCAGCAGTTTCATATTTAGAAAGGTTCCTTCTTCCTACATTTGTGCTTTGCGTAGTGTTAAAGTTTAAAAGTTAGTCGTACAAATGACCTACAGAGATCACGGCTCCCAAATGGCAAGTCTAAAAAGAACAACTCCGATAAATCACGGAGCGAAACTTGAGTCCAGGGCTGTTGTCGGAGATTTATCGGCAGCTGTATTTTTCTAGTGTCAACTGATGTTCCATAAGACTTAGCCAGCGTCTTACATTGCTTCCACCCATGCTCATTCCCCACCAACACATACCCAAACACACATATTCGGCGCCCATCACACGCACACACAGACACACATACACAGTACTCTTCTCCACTCTATCAACAGCCATTCGGCATTTAAATTTGAGAGCTATTCCTGTGAGACTGTTAAACACGACAGATTGAGATGAGTGGCAAACCTCTAGTGCTAGCATTAGCCCACTTATCTTATTAGTGGGGCAGCTCTAACACATTTGATACCCCCCCAGCTACTGCTGCTGTTGGCCTCAGGGAACCCGCAATGGCTTCAAAGACCAGATCTGGCGTCCTGGTGGCTCAGCATGCTGAGACGCATACCACAACGATGTTGGTTTGAATTTGGTCTGCGGCAGTTGCTGCACATCTTACTGTCACTCTATCTTTCCAATGACTAGTCAATGTAAACTATTTGACGAACAACAAGTTCACAAATAGTTCTGATAAATTAGAGAGAATAACAGCAGTACTTTAAAGCTCTTCAAATACTAGATTTTCATATGACATTTGATTGAATGTGCCCTCTATTTGGGTGGCAACGAGTGCTTGCTTCTTAATTTGAAATATAACCTGGAAATAGAAGTTAACAAGATACTTTGCCTGTTTTAACCTCAATCACGCTTGAAATGCTAACAGTGATAAGAATGCATTTTTTATGTTTTATGCCACAAAAATAGCAGACCAAAAGTCAAATAGTCTCTCAGGGACAACTAGATTATTTCTCAGCTTGACAATAGTAATTAACACTTAAAACACTCATTTCTTAAGTCTTTAAATTGCTTTATTACACTAGAAAAATGATCTATAATGACAGACTTGTATGGTATTTATCTTACAGTAATTCTTAATAATATAATGACCTGACTAGTTCACAAGGATCCTATAAAATATTTGTGTGACACACAGGAGTGCAGAGGCAGCTTCCTCCTTTCACTTATGTTGTTTCCACAGTGAAGCCTCCTGCTACGTGAATGGGAGCTAAAAAGGTCTTAAACTCACTGACAGTCAGCGTTTCTGCGTTGGCTGGTGACCCCAGGATGGGTCTATTTCTGGTAGGAACACACATAACAAGTCTACAAGTAGCTTTTTACAAGTATGGGTCGCAGGGTTAGAGCTCATTTCCCCGAGTTGAGTAGTAAAATATTTACAACTTTATTCAACAAAAAAAGGGCCAAATTGAGACTGAAAACCTTTTCTACAGAGCCAAGATAGCAGTATTATGTAGAACATATGTCAGAGATATACTTGGGGATGCAACTAACAGTTATTTTCATTGTAGGTTAAAATGACAATTATTTTCTTGATTTATCATGATTTAGTTAGTCTATAAAATGTCACAAAATAGTGAAAAAAAGATATTTGTAATTTCCAAGAGTCCAAATTGACATCTTCAAAATGCTGGTTTTGACCAAACAACAGTTCAAAACCCAAAGATATTTAATCTATCTTAGAAGACAACAGCAGCAAAACCTCAGATTTTAGAAACTGGAACCAGCAAAAGTTTGACACTTCTGCTTGAAAAATGACTGAACCGATTAATTGATTTTAAAAATTATTTCCAACTAATTTGTCTGCTAATTATTTGCAGTTTTAAAAAATTGCGTTTATTTTCCTTTAAGCTGTATTAAAGCTTTATTTAATCAGAAGAGAATAAGGCTTAACAAAATATGTATATGAGTATAATAATTTAAATTAAGTAATATAAGTAATATAATTAAAAACTTAACACCAGCCAAAAATGAAAGAGAAAAGGAACCTCTGTTTTCTTGTTTTTTTAAAAAAGATGGTGACAACACTGCATATTTGAATTTAGATAGTGAATATTATTCTTTATAAATATAAAATGAAATGCTTTTAAAATATTTTGAATACATAATGTCTTTACATGCTAGCTTTAAACACTTTCCACTGCAGTTCAGTAAGACCATTAGGAATTACTTTCTCTCCTTTTGAAGTGACCCACTTCACTGGATCGGTGTGATTGACACGTGAGTTCTGTAGTGGTAATGATACGGCGTAAAGGAGTCTGTGTGTTACTGTAAGTAGCAACACATAAGTCTAACCTTTAGCTGCTCACTGAAAACCGAGCTGAGGAAGGCTGCTTTGATGATTCGAACCCCGTGCTTACGCATCAAGAATACACACAAACACACAGCTGCAGCCCCGGGCAGAGCCACACACAAAGCCGGGCAAATACTTATTTTGCAACCTGGTGTAAAGTATACCCCACCTTGACTGCTGTCGTCCGTGCTAAGCCTCATGGGTAACAGGAAACATCTTCTGTGATCTCCCTCAGATCCCTTCCTGTTGGTACTTTGGGGGACAGGTGAAAGATAGTCTGCAGTCTTCTTTGCCTTTCTTCAGTTCAGTTTCTCTAGCTCAGACACACACACACACACACACAGTCACACAATCCTCCCCATCAGCACCACTGGTGTAGAAATCGCTTACCAAGACTGTTTGCTATTCTTAAAGGAGGCGTGTGAACATGTTGGGTGGGCAGACAGGCACTTTGCTGCTCACCTGCCTTTCTTTAGCACACTCTCTTCACTCTTTCTTTCTCACACTTTCTTCTCCCCGGGGTCACTCTCTTTCTCAGCCACACACACACACACACACACACACACACACACACACACTTGTCACCATAAAACAGGTTGTGTTGTCAAGTTGCCTGTCACCATGCTTGTTCCTCTGTGCCATATATGAGCTCTCTCAGCTGTTCCTCACAGTTGAACCACAATTAACCCACACACACACACACACACACACACACACACACACACACAGACAACTACACACAGTTTGCACTTTCTGTCTCGCTCTCTCGCTGCTGCCCTTTCACTATCAGCTCACAGACTGCAACCCAATCCATGCAGCAGGAGAGTCATTCACTCCGTCTGTCAGTGTGTGAGTGTCACTAAGTGAGTTTACAGCACTTCCTCTGAGTGTGTTGTAATTCATGCATACGACTCTGTACTCTCAGTCTTTTTTAAAATTTTTTTTTTTACTTGTTACATTTATACTGAACGGTGATTAACAATATGAATATATATTTTTTATTAGTTTCTATATCAGATGGTGCAATCCCCAGTTTAAATGCCAAACTCATAAACCAAGAATAAACTAAAGGAGAGGTCTGTCATCATAAATCAAAAGATGCGGTTTGAGACTGAAGCTGGTATCCAATTAATTTGACATCTAAATAAGAAAACTGTAAAAATGTTTAAGGCAAGGGAAACATAACCATGGTTTTGTTGGACATAGCTGTGTGTTTTTGAAGTCAAAATCAATCTAAAAAAATATGTTGAAATTTATTGATAAAAATATCTTTAAGAGAGAAATCTAGATATCTATCTATGTTTAGATATCTAAATGGGCCTCTGGTCTGGAGATATGGTTGTTATCTGCTATAAAATGATTAGCTGACTTTTGAAAGAAAGCACTGTTCTCCTAAATTACTCCCCTGATGTGTATTATACATTGTATATCATTATCGTGCAGCCTCAGTAATAAGTTTCTAGCAATAGACACGAAAAAAGGAGGAAAAAAGGAAGAAGAAGCAGCTTGGCTACAAAATCGTGTAGTCTTAAATCAGTCACCTGCACATCTCTTTGTGGAAAGAAAAAAAACTATTGGTCTCTCATATTAGCTCTCATATTAGCTCTCTGACACAACAGACGACTTTAAAATAATGTTTAAGACTGCAGATGGTTTTACAAGAGTTTGACATGAATCTGAGACGTCAATTACCAGTAACATCTTCTCTGCAGGCTCTGGTAGAACTGCCTGTTGCATATTAGATATCAGCTATCATTTCATTACAGAAGGTGCTAATAGTTTGAAGGGTGACCATCTCATTTAGAATAAATCTTGTCAGCATTAATGCAAACCTTGTCAGCATTTCACATTCACGTCAAATGATCCTCATCCAGAATTCTTTCACAGTACTCAGGCCATTAAATAAGCTAAAAACACAAAAGTATACTTGTTTTTTATACGTTTTTTTGCATTTTAAAAGTATATTATACATTAAAGTATATATTAAAAATACATTCAGTAATTTTATCTGACCAAAATGTTGATGAGGACATTGTGAGTTGAGTATATTGGCACTTTGTTTATTCACTTGAAGTAAACGATGTTGATGCGCAAGTTGGCGGTGCCAGTGAAAGCTTTATGCAGTTAAACAGGCATTGATGAGCGTATTTGTCAACACATGCAGTCTCCTACCGCTGCGAACAGCAACACTTCATGGCACAGCCAGAGTTCCGTCTAACTAAGCACAATACAGTCGCGGAAAGCATTAAAATCCCCCCAACTCACTCCATCACCATTTCCAAAGTGATCTGATGGAGATATTACCTAAATGGCTGGCAAGCTGTGGGCTGCTAACTAAATGCTAATATGTGTCAGAGCCAGGGCGAGGATTTATGGCTCACCATCTGCTCACCAGCATACAGTACAATGTTAGCTTACAATGTTAGCTTTGATCAAGACCTCCCTGTTCATTCCTCCCAATCACTCATCTGAGTAGGAATTAGCACCAAGTTCCCTCTCTTCTTTAACCTAATCATGTTCCCCGCTACACGGTGCTCATTTGAATAGTAATTAATTTGCATTCTGGGGCCTGAATATTTGTTTTTGAAAGCATACATGATAGCACAATTAAAAACAATGTTGTTTTCTGATTCATAACATGATTAGGGGGGCTTGCAAATGAACAGTCATTAAAACAGCAAGGCCCTACTTCCATTAAATGAATAAAAACAGCTTGCCTCTTTTTTTTTCACCCCCATGAATTCAGCCACTTCTCAAGCACTTTCAGTAAACACTGAGATCAACTTATTCAGAACGTATCTGACAGCACATTTTGTCTTTGAAAACATTGTGGAAAATGTCATTTAGGGTGAGCTTGTCTCTGTACTTATTGCTCAAACACTGTGTGACATTTAATAGAAGCCACATAATGAACTAACCATTTGCTAGTGATCTATATGGATCTGTGAGGGAAAATAGTGAACTTTGTGAAGAATTCCATCCAATCCATCTGTCCAAACAAGTTTATTCTAGCATTTGTCTTCCCGGAGAAACCTCCAGGCCTAGAGCGTGCCTAATGCCATTTGATGAAACAGTAAAGATTCTCCATATCTTTTCCACAGTAAAAGGCTAATTGCTGTGCAGTAGTCAGATTTACGTCCTCCCCATTCTCCTTTATGCGCCAGGCATCTGTAAGCCCTCACGCTGCCAGTCTCCGAAGGGGTGTATGTTATGATCCCGTGTCAGCGAAATCAATCCTTATCAATTTTAAAGTTCAGGTTTTTATTTCATGGTTTTCAAGGGAGCACCTCTCAAGCGAAAATGACTATTCCAGCTCTTTTTTTTCCTGCCCCCACCTCTCTTACCATCTGCGTCCATATTGATTGTCTGTGCGCACGGCTCCCCTGCAATTTTTACCCCGGGCGGCCTCTGGACTGTTGTCAGCAAGTGCCTAAAGACACAGCTGAGTTAAATAATGCTAACTAGAGCCAGTGAGCTGTCTCCACGCAGCTTCCCGGCGTTAACAAGCTCTGGCAATTGTCATGTCTCCGCAGTGTCTGGGAAGAGACCCAACAAAGGTCAGATGAGATACTTCAGACAACACCCATTGCTTTTAAATGAATAAACATCTTCCTTTTTAAATGTATATTTATCACAAATTTATTTTTCAAACAGTTAATTTCCCCTCCTGAAGCTGGCTTAAGGCATCATTGCCAGGCGAGAATGTGTCACAGATTTAAGGACTGCTCTACAAGGACTGAACGATGAGACATTAGCTCTAAACATGTGTGCACTGTTGTGTCTGAGTGTGTGTGAACAGAACCGTGTTTACGGTAAGTGAGACAGTGTGGTGGTGGTGAGAGTAAAGAGTCTGATTACAATCAGCCGGTGAAAAGGTTGGAAATCACCCACAGAGCTCCATCATTCATGATTCATGTTCAGTCACCTTGTGAATCAACCAAAATACAACATCCACTCAAATCTGACTTACAGCCTTGAATCTAACTTTTCATTTCCCTTTCACTAGTTCTTTTGAGAGAATATAAAATTAAGCTACGTTTACTTTGCCCATATAGTCTTGACCTGCTTTCAGTACAACAACAGAGAAATAGTTCCTGATAGTGGCAAGTCTAAGCATTTACTGGCAGCCAGTAAAGTTTACCCCCTCAGTTTCTTTGACTCTTTTCCTTCTACAACTTGTGTCAGGTAAACATTGAAGTGCTTAATATTAGGTGGAGAGGCTGTTGGCCACATTGTGTGTATGTCTGTGTGTGTACAGTGCAAGGGATAGCTGTGAGGCCTCCAAACAGTAAACTAATGGTTCAGCGCTAAATGCCCACTAAGTGGGTGGGACAAGGATGGCCTGACCCTGCTGGCCTTCCCACCAGTCCCCTCTAACAGCTTGGCCTCGGGGTCAGCTCAATTTCCCCACTGCTGAGTGGTCATTACGGAGCACGGCTTTGATAAATGCTCACGGCTGCTGCTGCTGCTCCTGCTGGCTAGAAGCGCCGCACATCTCCCGGGCGCAGAAATCTACTGTGCGGCCGTACAGACAGAGAGAAGGGAAAAGAAATGGGCTAAAACAAAGGATAAAGGAAGAGAAAAGAGAAGGCAGGGGATCAGGAAGATGAGAGAGGGGTAGAGAACCAACATGACAGAGACAGGAAGAAGCTCCACCAAAACAGGACCCAAAACCCAATGTTACGTGCCTGCACACGGCCAATGTTGCCTAGTAACCTGATGATCTGAGTCTGCTCACATTTTCACTCAGACAGAAAACGTACAATGAGAAAGATAGAAGAGGCAGTGAAGAGGAAAAACAAATCAGATGAAGATTGTTACAGACCCCAGCGACCGCTCCAATCTCTCTCTCTGTGGCTCTCTCTGTCTTACTTCCACTGAGACAATGTTGATAAAAACCTCTGAATGCAATCATCTTGCATTCTGCAAATACACTGAACCCTCCAAGGTGCTAGTTTGACAGTACAGGGCGCTCAGGCAGATTTGCTCTGCTGATCTTCATGGCCTTTGTCTCACATTCTCTGTATGGCTTCATCTCAACTTTTGCAGCCAGGTTGACAATAGCAGTTAATTCAAAACAACATAAAATGCAATTAAGTGCTTAAATTGTCCCAAAAAGAATAAAGCCTTTGTAAGACTATTATATGATATTTTTAAAGACTGATACTCAGTTTTAAAATTATTCTGTGGCATTCATAATCATTAGCTTTTTTCCATTGCAGCATATGAACCTTATACAGTTGCATGAACACTTACCAGTATATATTAAAATACAGCATTTTCATAGAATCTTAAAGCAATTTTAAAGCCCTGTGGTTGTCCCCAAATTGTAAACAAAAAAGAAAGTTTAGAGGCAGAGGAAAGCACTGTGGCCACTGTGTTTTAGGTACAAGGGGCCGTGCTCACTCACCCAACCTTAACTTGCACCACAGGCCCATAATAGTCCAATTAGACATCAGGACAAGCCAAAAAGCAGCCTAGTGACAGTATTGACTTTCCCACTGCTGTGCAAGCAGAAATCTACTCCACTTATTCATGTGTTATCAATATTCTGATCTCTTATTAGAAATTCAACCCAAGTAAGGTTTCTAAAAATTTAGCTGACAGCTCACAAACAGAAGAGAAGCCAGAATATATTCAGAGTAAAGCCAGATGTTTGATTATATATTGTATTGTATTAAAATTGATTACACTTACACAAAACACTTCTCACTTTTTCACTCTTTCCTTTCTCAGAGAGGCCCGAAGGGACACGACGTTCCAGTCAGGCTTAAACTCTACAAAGTTAATTTGTGCCACCCTCATGAAAGACAGTGCCATGCCCACTGGAAACACAACCCAAGGGAGGGTGAGTGTTTATGGTATTCTCTCTGTTTGTGTTTGCTAACCACACAGTAAGGTAGAGTTGATTACATAGTCAGACAGAAATACACGCACACCAACACAATCAAGAGGATTCCTTGAAGGCCCCATACTGTAACATGATGGCAGTGAATAACCAAAAAAAACAAATGGAAGATTGCACATAAACAAATAATGGGAGGCAGAAAAAGGAAAAAAGAGATACTTCAGTCCAAATATCTTCAACAAATACCTTCTCGCCTGACACTTTTTTTAGACTCTTGACTATTGGATAATGGTTCATTAATTACTGAAATGCTCCTAGACTTTGAGTTTTAAGTGGTTTAAAGATTTATTGTCTATATCTATAGGACTTGCATTGTGCAGTCCAGGATTGTCCATGCCAGTGGTGGTCTTGAAATCATCATTTCATCGTCATTTCTCCTGCACTCCCAAGCTGTTTTCACAGAAAGTGACATTCAATTAGACGTGCATTCTTTAGTCTACCTCTTGAAGGGCTGAGGTTCTATCCAGAACCATTTATTTCTGAAGAGCCCTTTTTGGAAGAAAGAGTTTTTCCAGGATTGTCGAAAACGTGGGTATTTTAAGGCATACAATAATTGATTGCATACTTGTATTTAATAGACATTATATACACACACAGTTCTGCGTACCATGAAATGACACGAGAAATCATTATTCATTTTTTACTTTATTTTATCCAATGCACATTTTTTATTATCTAAGTTTGTATGTTGGCATACAGACGTCCCTAGAGTTTCATTACTAAAGTTAAAATATGACAATGTTTTGTGTACCTGTTACTAAACAGGCATTTATTTTTACTGAAAAGTATTTCAACAGTATTTAACTTTCTCACAGGGGGTTCTGGGTGGAACCTTTCACAGATGGTTCTAAGTATAACCTTTTATGCTGGGTTCTAGGTAGAACCATCTGAAAGGGTTCCAGATGGAACTTTTGTATAAGGTCCTGGGGACAGGCCAAAGAACCCTATATGGTTCTAGTTAGCACCTTTCTTTCTAAGAGTGTTCCAACATGTACCATTCATACCATTGCTGATACACAGCTATAGATACATAATACTGTGGCAGCTGTTACTGTTATTAGTATGACTGGCTGTATGATGGCGTGTCATGATATACCACTATCAGCACCATCGTACAGTGTTTGTGCTTCAGCCATTATTACTGTTTGTCGTTTATACCATTGCCAGTATGAATGTACTATTTATACCATGGCCTTTATGATGGTAAAACTATTATCCATTACATTGTAATAACGTAGCACTATTTATAGAACATGGCAGGTGTATGTCTAAGTGCAAGTGTGATACATGCATGTGTGGTTGTATGAATGTGTGAATGTCTTAGAGCCTCTAAGAGATTGATGTGGTGCAGCGAGCTAAAGTAGTCTCACACCTCCCCAGCTGCTCCGTCTGAGACAGAGGCCTGCTGGTTCACTTACTGTCTGAAACTGAGCAGAGCCATACATAACACATTTGGCTATTACAAAATATTAAACCTATAAGCCACCCTCATGGCTGTTGGTATATGAAACTATTGGTTCCATAATAGATTTTCTATCAATTGTGGAACATAGAGGTAATGTGCTGTCATTCTTCAGCATGCTGGACATAATATAACTATTAGCTTGATGACTCTGGAACCATGCCACTGCTGCACTGCACAACTCCTCGGGCAGTTACACGTCTTATTTAGCCCAATTACTGTTTCAAATGGTAGCAGCAGAATTACAGTAGATAAAAAGATTGAGGTTCATTTCTGATTTTTCACTTTCTTTTCCCATACTCATTATATTTCACAAGCTGTCATGAAAATAAGCATTCTTTTGTTAAATAGCATGTGAGGCAGTTATAGTGGCATACATTTTTTTTTACCAAGTGATTGCTGAGAAAAAAGTGATTCTCCTTCTCACACAGGGATATTGACTAAAGGTGAAAATAAAAGAAATCTATGACGTATTTCATACATATGTGGAATTATGGGTTTTTGTTTATAATCTTTTATACATCTTTTATCAACTGCCTTTTCCAAAAAGCATTTCTCAGAGCATTTGACCAAAACGTGCTTGCAGAGTGGATTAAAAAGCCCTGATCACATCTTGTATATAAACTGTTTCTACATCCCTAGCCCTGTTTCCAACATCCACCATGTGAGTAAATACAACCCAGATGTTAGACTTGTTAACACTATTTTTTTTGTGCAATATTTGCAATTGTGTGTAAATTTACAGACTCACTCAAACACAAATTAACAACTGCACTGACTCTGAAAACAAACACTCTCAAAGATGAAAACCAAACCAAAAGTACCTAGGCACTAAATCATCATCTTTGAACTCAGAGAGTTAAAAGACTTTGTGGCTGTGGAGTGGTATGTTTAGTACACATGTGACATCTGTTTGTTTTGTCAGAAACGAACGGGATGCCTTGGGAGCATGCAACCATTATTTTGACACCTTTTCTGCATGTTTACCAACCCCTCAAATGTGGGTTTTCTCCTGCCTGTCCTTGCTTCTCTCTCATCTTTCTTAATTCAGTGTCCAACCTGGCTGAATTAGATGGCTAGAGTCTCAAACTGCACTGTTTATAGTCTTGTGTGTGTGGTGTGTAGGCTACTGGACTGTATCTGATAAGTGCCAGTAATGTAGAATATTGAACGATGGGGTAGCATATACTGTACTGTCACTTCCAGCAGCCAAACTATGTAGACAGCTTAGCCATATGTGATTGCAGAGGGCATTATTGATACCACTCTTCTCGGGAGGCTTTCCACAAGATTTTGTATCTGACTGCAAGGATTTTCTTCCATTCAGCCACATTAACATCGGTGGGGCTCGGTACTGATTTTGGGTGACAAGCCTGGTTTTCACTCTGCATTGTCATTCATCCCAAAGGGGGAAGAAATGGTAAAAAAAATACAGTAAAAAAAAAACAACATTATTCCAAACTTCTTATGCACTTCACCTCGCTATGTATGTTGAAACAGGAAGCCCCGAACCCTCAAACTGCTGCCACAAAATTGCAAGCCAGGAACCTTTGTTGTTGTTGTTGTTTTGCTGTTGCTCAAACCATTAAAACTACAGAGGTTGCACTGATGGGACCTCAGATGACCTAAGACTCTGAACCTCCAGACTTCCAGGTGTGTGTTTATAAAATATCCGCAGAAAGCTAAGTGCCAAAAATGTCTGAAACAAGGCTATTGTGGAGTCTGAAAGAATACTGAATGATCAAAATCTTGTTTACCTACCTATTTTAGTAGAAGGGGAAGATAGCTATTGTGTTGATGGGCTAGCCTAGATAGTCCTTATATCATTTCCAAGATGTTGGTTACCTCTAGTGACAGAAATTCTTTTTTTTTGTTTCAATAACGTAAGTCCTAACAGTATAGGATTGTCACTTTCTCTGGAAAGTAAACAGCTGAACCAGCACAGGAAGACATCCATTTTTCTGTTGTCATACAGCCTGTACACATTAGCCTGTCAGAGAATGTCAGTACATCAGTTAGTGTGTCTTGTTTGTGTGTTTGTTGGCAGGGATAAGCGTGTTTGCATGTGTAGTTACTACATCTGAAACGAGAGAAATGGAGAGCGAGAGGAAGGGAGGGGGAAGTAGGCGGGGCTGCAAAGGTAACAGATTGGCTGTGAAATATTGTGGAGTCTGCCAGTTGCACCATGATGTATTGGGAATCACTCGCTCGCTAATTACCTTAAATTAACAGTAGAGTTGGGTGTGACAGTTCACGTAACTGTTTCTTTCTGCTGCTACAGATGAATGGGCTGGGGGAGTTGATGCCAGGACGTTGTTGACAATCGAATTCTCCTTCAAACTCCCTCCAATCAATTTCTCTCCCTCTCTCTCTCTCTCTCTACATATGAGCAGGGAAGAGATCGAGGCGGGCCAGTGAACATGTGGCGAGGTTCAGAGATTTCTGTGTCACTGATTCAGCTTTGAGATTAGTAGTCTGATGATATCTTTGTTCATAAATTACCATCTTCATGGCTTTCATAAGGTGTGAATAGAATGTGACTCTGTTATCATGTGTGATCCACACATCTAGTAACATTTTGGCGACACAAATAGGCTAGATGAGCCCGGTTCTCACTGTTGATGTTGTGGACACGAGTGCCTTGTGTTTCACTGCTTCAGCACAAGTGTACTTTTGTGGCGTTTATCCCTACATACATACACATTCATGAATGTATGCTTATGTATTGGTGTGGATGTCCATTTAAGACCGCTGTGTATGAGAGTGAGCAAACACACACACACATAACACACACTCACACAGTACATTATCTCCAGCCCCGCCTAAAGAGAGCTCAGGGAGGATTTGTGGGTCTGTGGAAAGGACCAAGAAAAATGTTTTCTGATAAATTATTCACAATCCCACAATCCCTTTTGGGCAGAGTGTTGCATCGCACTGCGTGACACATTACACCTCCACTGTCTCTCTCTCTCTCTCTCTCTCTCTCTCTCTCTCTTCCTGTCTTGCCCTCCTCTTTGCTTTCCTCCATCATTCATTCACTCCTTCAATGTGCCCTTTTCCTCTCTGTGTCTCTGTTCTTCCTCCCTCCCTCTCTTTCTCTCTTTCACTTTTTTGTATTCTGCGACACTGGGCCTCACGCCCCCAGAGAAGGGCCCAGTTCTCGGGCAAGCTGTCGCTGATAATGGTGGCAATTAATAACATGTCATAATCCTGCAGAGAGAGAAAATGTGTGTGTGAGTAGCCAACACCATGGACTGGGAGTGTGTGTTTCTGAGTGAACACGCACTTACATTTTGTGATTCCATGTGTATGAGGTTGGAAGACGTATGTCTTTGTGTATGCGTATACATTATGAATTGACATGTCCTATGTGTGCTTACCGGTAGGTGTGTTTATATTTATGGTGTGTGTGTGTGTGTATGCGTGTGCATGTGTGTGTGTGAATCCATGTTGCAAGACAGAGTGAGAGAGGTAAAGAGAGAGAGATGGCTTTAACAGCTGCAGGTCTTTAGTACATCTAATACTTAGTGGACACAGGTGTTGTACACATCTGAGGTCACAGCTTCATACACTCACAAATACATGCAAACACAGACACACACACACACACACACACACACACAGAGGGCTTCAGAGTGTCGGTCCACTGCCAAGCCACAGGCCAAGTCACACTATACTGGTACATAGCTGAACATAGAGCTAGACTGAGCAGAAGGAGTGCTTCCCTCTTCATCTTGACGTTCTCCTCTTAGTCTACAAGGGCTTCAGAATAAAAAAACTGCTTTTAAACATCATAGGAGGAGACTTATTTTAATGTGTCACCAATGCTATAGCCTAAAACACAAGAAAATCAAACCAAAGGGTATATATCATGATGACGAATATTTGTTGCGTTGCATTCACTGTAGGAACCAGTATTTATTCATTAAAATGGTTTAATAGCAATGGCTTTACAGCCTATTTTTCACTATATTCACAGTATTGCATCAGCTAAAATTATTTCAAGATATTACAGGGTGCAGAAAACGCTTTTATATCTGTTTTAAAAAGCACAATATGTTGTCCAAATGTGAAAATATCAGGTTACAGCACACAAAGTTTGCAAACTCTTTAAATGTTATTACTTTATTACACATACATGCAGTTTAAATGTTGTCAAAATTGACCAATTGAACTTTTATAGATTAAATAAACTAATTAATAAAAAATAATGATGAGCTTCATTATTTTACAAAATATTTGTATCACTTTATGTCAGTCTCAGTCAGTAATGATGTGATCTTAATCAGTGGTGTTGTGAAGATGGGTATCATGTTTTTTTTTTTTTACTGTGGATTTTTAACTGGACCAAATTAGCTGGAAGAAGTAGTGGGCTGTAATTAATGAAAATGTGACTGATTTACAAAAAAGATTGTAAAAAGACATTGAGAGTGTCTTCTCTATGTGTTGTTGTTCTGTGTATGTGCAGCCATCAGGTCCTTTTCTCCAGGTGCACAGGCGTGTATAGACACTGCACGCCTGTTGTGCCTCCCCTCGCCTCAGTGCAAACTGCAGCAGACAGGTGTGACTCTGAATACCTTTCTTTAGGCCATACACACTCACTTATACAGATAGACACTCCTGTTGTCCTATACACCTAAAATCTAAAATATATACACCTATGTAACTGCGTATGCATAAACATAAGCACTGACACAAGCGTGGGCTATTTCTGCTTTCTCTACCTTTACTCTATCACTCCAACAGCATCACAAGTCCTCACTCGTATACCAAAATCACACAAACACATAAAACAGCTTCGATGGTCCTCTGCTGCTGAGGTGCTTTTGCAATCCCAGCATGTCTGTGTTCTCTGGTGTTGTGGTGTGATAAAATAACAGGTCTGAGGGAGGACAAACTGAGGGGTGTGGCAGGATCAGAGAGCAAGGTGTAACATTCCTTACTCAGCCTCCACTTGTCTGTCTTACAATTGCTCAAGCCATACAGATGCATTTATTGATTTTCCAGTATCCAAGACTAATCACAACTTTAGATAGCTGCCAAAAAAATATTCTTTCCTGCTGTCCAGATATCAAGACATTAATTTGACAATATGCTCAACAGTTGATTTCTTGTTTGAGTTGATATTGACTTTGTTCGACTGTGTACATTTGACAAAACAAAACAATAATTTATAAAAAGATGCTGCTTCAGTTTCCTGCAGCCTCCTGAGAAGAAGTGATTGTGTTTTGTGTATTGATTGAAATATTGATAACACTTGGATTTAATTGATTTATTATTACAGAAATTAATTTGTGTGTATTTACACAATATCTACAAAAAACAACTAATATATGGAATTAATTATTCATTAGAAAATATATTTTAAGGAAACATATTGACTTCCATATTGGTTTCATAACTTTTCTGCCTGTTTTATTGATTGTCCCTCAAAATTTGTTCAGGCCAAAGTACGGTATTGCATAGTTAAAGTTTTCTATCGCAGCTATAAACACTTTTCTTAAATGTCATGCAACTGAATTATGTTGTTGAGGAAAGTTGTGAGGAAAATGAGATTGTCTACTTTTATGTACTACAATTCTGGCTTCTCTTGATGGTGAAGTCAATTTTAGAAATATTCTCAAAAAATCCTTTTAGTCCTTACCTTCCATCTTCTTCTCTGTCTCAACCTCTCTTACCTGTCTTGTGGGTGAGACCAATACTTATGGAAGGAACTCCCCTCCTCTTTGTTTGAATAAAGTCCAGCCCCTTCTTCCTGGTGCATCACTAAGGTGTTGATTTAGTTACCTACCTATGCCACTACTGCAGAGCTCCCTGCAAGCCGCAGCTGCCCCTGCCCTAAACAGGCAAAGTTTACAAACCTCTGGCAATTTGTACACTCCTGTTAGTGGCCACGGGAGGTGCATTAGTAACTGTCAATGCGCCCTGCCCGATGCACTGCTCTCATTTGACCCAATTCATTCCAGTGGGTGTGTCCCCATGGCAGTGATATATACCCCCTGTGATTTTACTGATGTATAATCACTCAGCGCTCTCACAACCCACAGTTATCTTTACCTCAATAGGCTGAGGAAACAATGAGAGCGCCATACATAAGCTTTCCAAGAGGTTGGGGCAAGAGGGGGGTTGTTGGGGTGTGTGGGCGTGTACGGTAGGGGGATACTGTACTGTGGATAGGAACAACCTGGGCGCCTATTCTTATAGCAGTCTAGCTGGTTGAGATCGAACATGCAAGAGCCTCCTGTGACTTGTGGGATATCAGCTCTCCAATGGCTACTATTGTTGCCTCCATTGAAGACTATGAGGTCTGATTCTTATATCTTGGTGGATTTGAGGTGTGACATGTGGACCTAAACAGTGTTAAATGATATTGGTGCAACAGGGTTATCACTGTGTTTTGGGGATTGGAACAAAATTCTTTTGACTCAGACAGGATTTGGTCATTTCTTACAGTTTCTGTGGTCTTTATGAAGCAGAATCTATATATTTCATTAAAACATCCCATAGTCCTCTTCTTGGTTTTATAACATTCACCGTAGATCTGCTGAATGACTGTGCACAATCCTCTGCACTTGTTACCAAATCATAGTCCAGTCAGTGAAAAGTAGAAATCCTTAGCACATTAGGCAAACACAAACCTAAAAAAATTAGCAAAAGATTTAAGGGTTTGGTGGGGTTTGGTTTGATACTGACACGTCAAGTGCTTTGCTATTTCGTGTTTTTCTTAAATCTGTGACTGTAGTGTCTGAAAGGCATCTTAAGTGTTGGTGACTTTGGTCTTGATGTTTGATGTCTTATATATAGACTCACTGAGGCAGAACAGTTGCTGTTCACCATCCTTACCCTTGAAAGACCTCAAGGAAACTGGTGTGCCAGTAAGATTCTGGAGATCAGGAGGGTCATCGAGCGACCAAGCTTCACCACACAGAGAAAAAAAAAGTAATGCTCATTGCATTTATGAAACTGTCTCTAGAGACATAAATCTGGAGCATTTCTCTTCATGATGGTGATGACTCTGACGCTGTGTTTTCAATTTTGACAGCTGAATTTACATACATACATACATACATCAATATTTTGATATACCTCAACAATAACTATCCTCCATTTTTTAGTATTTCAATGTTGATTTCATTACTGCTGCTCGGTTTTAAACATAAAAATCTAGAAAAACCTCCAATGACTCCTTTGAACAAATTTCTTTATCATAGCTGGTAACCCCCTGGGTGGATGGGTTTCCTCTGCATAGGTGTGGAGCAGAAGTGGTTTAGGTTGGCTGGATGGGAATGAGATGGAAGAGGCTGTCTGCACCAGAGCTGTCCCAGTGATTGTCCCTGGATGGAATTACTCTTCACCATAGATGTGGGAGCGCTGGGATAAATGTTCACCAGCGTGCATCTCCGATTGGCTCCACATTGTTTTTGCGAAAGTACATTCTGTTTTCCCCTGTGTGCCTGCAACGCTCCTCTCATTCCTTTTGCTGCGTGTTTGTTATTCTTATGGCATGGTGGACAGTGCCCAGTGTGAGAAATGCATGAGATTCATCGTAGCACCCTTTTGACCTCAATGCAAAACCACAACCTCCGCCCCACCGAGCTGTTTCATCCCAGACCCTTCATCTGTGCTGTCTCTCTATTGCTCTGCATAGCATAGCATAAATCAAACCATGCTGGACTCGCTCCCTCTCTTGCTCAGCCCTGTGAGTTGTACCCCTTCTGCCCATGTTACATTGTATTCACAGATTTAGTGGCATTGTAAATAGATAAACACAAGCAACATCTATCAATGCAACTCGGAGAGAGGGTCTGTAATCAGAGTGCCGGGCCCATGGCTGGCAAGGGCTATCTCCATTTACCTTGGGATAAATCCATCGGTGTGACCACCACCGGCACACCGGAGGGGCCTGACAAATCACCCCAGTCAGGCCACAGGGCTGCTGGGCCTTATTGGCCTGGCCTCTAAGTGGTCTTCCCCTTCAGCGGAAAGGATGGGCCCTGTCAAGCATGGCCAGATTAAAAAGCATACTTTGAAAGAAATGATTTGTTATTAGAGAATGCCCCATTGTGAATCTTTAGGAGGGGAAACAAGTATGTATGACAGCAGTGGCGGAGCTGTGGGCTTGGCTGTGCATGAGGTGCTTGCATCCACCTGCTTGCTTTTGTCTTAGCCTCCTGCTTTCTAGCTTTCTTCTTTCTGTACACAGTGAAGGAGCTCTAACAGTGACACAGTGTCTGTGCGAACACATCTACGATATAGGGATTTTGAGTGAAATGGGGCAAGCTATTTGGGTTATGGGGGTGGGTAGCGAGGGGGTCGGATGGGTTGAGAAATTCTATTACAGTGGTGAATAGGGTTGAGGGGGGTTAAGCACAAGCAGACATAATCATTTAGAGAGCAAGAGAATAGTTTTGAATGTGTCCTCAGTCAGGGGGAGGTGTTTTCATCAGTGTGTCTCAAACACACAGATATACACAAATGCAAACCTGTCTATCCATGCTCACACAGCTGACACACACAGACATTGAGACCCTGAGTAGCATGTATAAAGCAATCTGATTAAGTGCAGTTAGGTACCAATGATAACTTTTTTTGTACATTTAATACCGTTATGAAAGATTTGACAACAAATGACGGAGGATAGAGATGGGAAACGACATGTCATTGTCACTCAGTGCTTTAAACCCTTTTGCCACCAGGGCATATTTAGAGCATCCAATTTGCATAAGCTGCATGTTTTTGGGACTGGAGAAAACAACAATACCTCTAATCAACTCAACACAAATCCCCAGTGATCCATTTCAGGGTTATAATCTGTAAAACAACAGGACTCACCACTGAGCCTGGATGTACAAAACAATACTAGAATTGAATAGAATATTAGCGATATTATGGAGCATAGTAGCATGTCATCTTCACTATAAAGAAGTGAAATTTCACACAGAACATCATTGAAATTGAAGGTTTAAATGTTAACATTATTAAAAATGATCAAAATCCTCCAAAGATGTTAGTATGAGTTTCAACAATTTCACAAAAAAAAGCCCATCTACATTGGACATTGGATAATTTATTGTTGAGCACTAATGAAAATATCTATAGCAATATGTATGTATATATAGTAGTAGTAGTAATAGTAGAATAACATATATATTACATTGTATATATTATAAGTTGGAGGATAACACAGTTATGTGCTCTAAGTGTTGTACTCTCTGCTGTTTCTGTGTTCTTTGGACACAGCTGAAGGTGAGCCCTGTTGTGGCTGTCAGGATGAAGCCAAAAGTGACAGAAGTTGTAACATAAATAAAATTGTGTCATAAACATAAATACGCATTATTTTTCCAAGATGCTGGCAACTGAGAGTGATGAAAGAGCCCAGAAAACGACACAGATTAACATCACAGACACTAATTAATTCAGTCATTAAGATGAGTGATAATGGTCAGGAAATACTGTAATACTTCTTTGGAATAAGGGGAAAAAGTTGTGTGTCATTGTCTGAAGTCTTATAAGTAATAAAGAATCCGCTGTAGTGTGTTCTCAGTCACTTTTCAAAGGCTACTTGTACAGATCATGTGGGAATTTGTGAGATATACGAGCTCCTGGTGTACTGACAGCATGGTTAAGAACAGGGCCAGAGCTGAGAGAAAATAAACATTATTTCTCTGTGGTTTACCTGACGTTTGACTTTGAGGGCTGAGATTTAGTGACACTTTTGCGCCAAACACTCTGTAGACATACGGCAGTAAATTATTTGAAGGTTGGGGGTATGCACAATCTTGCTGACAGAAAATATTAGGTGCTTTTTTTTTCGTTGTGTATGTGTGTATGAGAGTGTGCGAGCGAGAGACAAAAAGACACAGAGAGCGAGAGAGACAGACCATGTGAGTGTTATATTGCCTGTTGTAGCCATTTCACACCTCAACGGTGCCCTATTGAAACTCCTCCAATGGACAGGATGCCCATTAAATACATTTCATTTGTGTTTGCATCGTTTCATTGAGTTAATCCTAAATATTTATTAGATGCGAGCAGTAAAAAATCTGTTCATTGGAAAGCTACCCAGCAAGTTTGACGTCGGGGATGGAGAAGGAGCAAGACAGTTTTTCCACAGAGAGTTACGCCATCTGTGCTCTCTACTTTCATAGAAATCAACACAGAGAAGGTACTAATTCCCTGTGCAATGACAAAACTCTTAAAACAAATGGAACTACTCCCATTTCATTATAACAATTTAAGAGCATGTGAGGAAATACTTGCAATCAGTGAGAATCTTTCCCTATTTTTTTCCCAGAGGAAAGAGAACAAGGCCAAAAATGGAGAGATCGTCGCAGAGAGAAATAAAACAAAGAAAGTAGAAACAACTGCGCAAACATTTACTTAAAAAATATTCAGCCTGAACACCCTTGCGAAGCTGAGCAAACATTTGCCTATCAAATCGAACTGTTTGCAGATGAAATTCTCAGTTAGGGTCGAGGGCAGTGATGAGAGGAAGGGAGAGGGAAACTATTTGTCATTGCTGGGTTACTCTGAGGTCTAGAGAGCGAGGCCTTTTATCGTAGTTTGAGACACACACACATACCTGTACTGTCTCTGCTCATTCCTGACAGTCTCATCCTGACACATACCTTCACATACCTACATACATACACACAACGAGACAACACAGCTGGAGGAAAGGCTAAAGGTTACCGAATTCTACAGAAATGCCAGTAAACTGAAAGTGCCCGAGGCAGGAGCTGCACATTCTGATTTTTAAAAGGAAAACATATATTAAATGTGTGTATTAAATGAGATTTTTCCTTAATTTGTTTGGCTGGGTCAAAGGGCCATGTTATGTTGTTCCGACAGAGGATTGAACATCCACTGATAGCACAATGTTCTCCAAAGATCATGGAGACAGAGCTTTAGGGCAGTTACGTGGCTTCATTGATGCATTAATGAATTGGGCTCAAACTGCTTTTTTTTACTGACATGTCCTCGAGCAAGACACTGAGAGTCTGACAGCTCCATGGTGCTGATCTGTAGCTGCACCTGACCTCTGACCTCCATAAGCAGGGGTGGTAGTATAAGGAGAATTTACACATGGAGATCAATAATCACATCATTAAGTGCTCAGAGATAACCAAATTTGTAGATTTATGATTTATATGCAGAAATATAAGTGAAAAGATTGAACAGTTTTGCATAGTTACATGCATTTCCTTTATACAGTTCAATCCACAATATGAATATTCTCTAATAGGTTTGTTTATATTAGGGATGGCTCAATACGTCTTTTTCATGTCAGATACAACACTTGGATTATCTGATGATATTGATACCAATCCATACATTTGTATGGATGCACATTTCTTACCTAGACATCTAAAAAACATCATGCTGAAACTGAGAAACAAATATTCTGCTCCCCTAAAGAAGACTTACATAACCCACAACAGCACTCAGTTATGTAATACTGCTGCTTCACTTTATTTAGTTTACAATATGATGGAGCCAGTGATTTGATTTGATTTTTCAGCTGAGGTAATATAATTAGATAGTAGCTGTGTTTTTTAATAAATATATTATTTGATCTTTTAATTTAAGTTGATTTATATAGAGGCTAAAAACAGCTTACATGAATTCTCCAACTTTCACTCATTGCTCAGTTGTCTGTATAAATATAAAAAAAAAGCCACTCAGATAATTGTGCACCCACAGGTTCAAGAAAAAACTGTAATGTCAAAAAGGATTTAGTTGCTCAAAGCTACCTTCATGAACGAGTAAATCACTTTCAGACTGAACCTTTCTCAGTCACTGTTTCAGTAACCTCAGGATCCTCAGTATACCTACCCTCCACAGCAATGTGAAGAGGCCCATGGAGCGTGATTGAAATGTGCTTTATTGCCTTATATGCAATTCCCATTTTGTGGCCAATCCGGTTTATTTATTGTTTGGCTGAGCTGACGTATGCCTTTGTCAAGCTGCGGGGAAGATTACCTCCGCAGAAGTAGAAGAAAGAGAGAGAAATGGTGGACAGGAAGGATGAGAGTGGCAGACAATCTTCAGGGACTATTACCCTAATACTCTCCTTCTCCCTCTCTCTTTTTCTCTGTTTTTGTTCTTTCACTTGCTTTGTCCTTCTTCCCTCAACACTCATGCTCAAGTCCAGCTCCATTCAACCCCTAACAGAGTCTGTAGCCTGGAGTCCGTCTGCTTTACCAGTATTAATGTTCTCCTTCTCTCTGAATGGCCATAAAGTAATTTTTATGTGGTATTCTTCATATTAAATATCTGTCATTGAGACATTATCTGATATTACAATGTTTTAAATCCACCCCAGAATATTTCAGCTCCATAAAAAAATACTTTTGCCAATTTAACTTGCGTTTCGTGTCAATTTTCATGTCCATTGTAGTATTTTGCTTTTTGACACAGACAACTTTACTTTGCCAAAATTATATTTTTCACCACATTTTTTGTGTGTGGTGGAGATTTGCATTGATGGAGTGATTTTTTTGCCTGTCAGGTCAAACTCTATTTTTGTGAGTCAGCACAGGCACATCCATGAAAAACAAAAATCTTTTAAACCCCTTTATTTATCTCACACTTGTGTGTTTCACTGTGATTACACCTTCTTTAACCAGTAGAGACGCCTAGATCAAACACTGTAGTCTTATTTTGGCAACAAAGGTGGTATCATATGGTAGAGTAGATTCATTGCTAATTCCCACCATCATCTGCCGTCCACAGCTGCTCATATGTTTTATGATGGCCTTTACTTTTAGCTGAATCCCAGCAGTCATCTGAACCCAGCCTCTTGTTCGTGGGACAAAGAGCTGCACAATTACTGTAAGGCCAAACATTATCTCTTTCCCCTGCATCACTGAGCCCCATCAGGACTTCCTGTCCCAGCAGTCTGTACTTTAACATGTTTTAAAAGAAACATGGTTGATAAGCATTCATATTATTATTTGGTATAAGGTAGATCCATGGCTGCGATGAACAATGTGATGTACATGTTTTTGGTTATAATTTGCTTGGTTTTGATCTTACAGGGATAATATAAACAGGATTCTGAAGTACTGGCAGTTTCTTGCCTTCACACACTATTAATTCTTCATGGCTCGCTAATTGAAAGCAACCCTTAAAAACTGGAACTGTTCATTTTGTCTTTATTTTGGCAGTCCCTTGGGACAAAGGAGGCAGTGTTTCACCTAACATTAGGTTACATGTTCCCTCCGCTTCACTCCCCGCTGCAAGGAGACTACTTCACCGGGAGGAGCGCAGACAGCAGAGACCGGCCTTTTGTTAGGGGCTGAAATAACTCAGATTCAGCAAGAGCAAACACCACCAGCCAAACGACCTGTTGGCTGGCATTAAGAATAAGACTAATAGAAATCTTCTCGCTGTTGGTTTCGTTTTATTATTTAGGTCATACAAAGAGATTGGGATCCTTTCATAACCAGTTAAAAACTAGAGGACTGCTTTTAATAATCATGAATTCACAGGTTTTGAGACGTCTTGGGGGATACTAACTGACATTTTACAGGATACAATTGTTTCATTCAGACTGACATGATCTAAGAAAAGTTTTGAAAAGATGATATAGATTGTTGTGGAAAATCCAAGTTGCATAAATAGACAAGAACAAACAGATGCATGAAGCCTTCAGCACATTACCAAACACTGTAGGTGAAAAAAAAGAGAGCAAGCCTGTGACATTTCCCACTCGTCCTGCCACACTTACCTTGGGCTTATTAGCCTATAAAATCATCATATTTGGTCCCTCTGTATTTGTTTGATTACATTTTCCTCCATGCCACTGAGAATATGTGAGATGTTATGTTACACCCTATTGATTACCGGTGTTAATTAAAATTTTAATTAAAGTTTTTTATGGTCCGCGTTTCACTTGTGATAATAGTGCAGAGAGAGGAGACCCTCGCCTTCATAAATCTTATCTTTATTTGCGGCGGCTGGCCATCAACAAATACAACTGTGTACATAAAATTTTACTAACATTGATTTTGAAAATATTAATATTACTTTAAACATTGGAGATGCATTGTTCAATTTAGAACCGCAAAGCATAAAATCCCGGTGCTATAACTCAGTTAATGAACAGGAAAAGTCCATTACAAACCTATCAGTAGGCGCATCATCTGATCCACATAAGCGCCTGTGATAGAAGCAGAATCATTTACTTTGAGCTGCACAGAAGACTCCTTTAATAACAGCAGCCGATGTATTGTGAAACCAAAATGAGCTCAGATGAATGGCTGGTTTTTCCTGCGCCTTGCGAATACAGAAGCCATTATGAAAACTATCCAAATTTCATTTCTGTCTTGTGTATCTATCATGTAGATCGCCGTGTATGATTTTGCGGGTATCATTCAACATGAAAAACACCCAGAGTCAGTTGATTCAAGCTTATGTGACGGTTTAAGCACAGCAAGAAAATCGATGTACCTCTCTTTCTTTAAATACTCGCCTTTCAAGTCTAATGGAGCTAATTCTGTCGCAGTGTAATTGGTTGATATAATAAATGAATAAACATTTACCACATCCAATTTGTTGGACAAACTGTTTCTTCAGTTTCTGATGCAGCCATGTTTCCTTCTACTCTTTAATAGCTATCACAAGACCAAAAACGTGTGTCTGGAGTCTAATTGTGTTTATTGAATGTACTTGGGGAAAAGCAGCATTGAAGTTTGTTTACTTTATATTGTTAGCAACATGGTTACTTTTATTCGCAGATGCACGTTAAGAAGGAAATTGCCACAAAGCAGTAAATTAAATGACAAGAGAGGAGAGAAAAGAATGAAGAACAAAAGAAATGTGATGACAGAGACACATAATTGAGTGACTAGTAAAAGCAAGGGACAGACAGACAGGGCTCTGTACTGGCTCATCTGTACCCAGCAGTGTGTGTTAATTAGAGGAATGTGAGTTTTAAATGAAGTGCTGAGTAGCGTGGAGCGGTAATGAACAGAGATTGGCCTGGCACTGGGTAATATGCTGGAGGCTTTATGGTATTTATGACCCAGGGGGCCTCCGCTTTATCCCTGTCCTCCTGAATTTCACCCAGCCCCAAAACATTACTCTCTTTCTTTACATCTTTTCCAATCTCTCACGCTAACCCCCTTCTTTCTCCTCCTCAAATGCAAAAGTGAGAGTTTAATTTGGCCAAGATGCGACTTTGTCAGTCTGTGATCTGCCATGCATGTCCCTCTGTTCAAGCGATAAACCTCAAAGAATTCAAATTCAAAATATCAGCTCCATAAATCATGCAGATATTCTTCTCTGCTCATCTTTTCTTCTCCCTTTAAATAGTTACCAAATAAATGGCACCAACTTAAAGATTTCTACACAATGTCTAAATTTGGGGGATATTTTTAAATTCCGGAGCTCAAACAATCAGTTGACTTGTTTTGTAGGAGGCTGAGATTGACCTGTGCTGCATGGCTATCTTTCTGAGGTGTATATCATAAACAAAAAGAGAGCAAAAGGACATTTTAATAAGACGTTTTGCACTTGCTTCCCATGCTAAGCTCCTGGTTTCCAATTGTTAAATCAATCAAAGGTTCTCCATTACTTCTGTTTTTCTTATTCTGAAACAAGTGACCCTGAAATAACTGTCAGATATATTAACTTGTTTTAAAAGGAGACGATTCTGGCTCGATTCTGGCTCTCAATGCAGGGTTTAAAGAGTTATTAAGACAGATGATTTTGCAGTTAATCCCCACCCAGTTTTACCCCCTATACCCTCACCATGCTGTTCTCTTCCAGGTCAGGCTGTGAAAGGAGCCATCCCGTTGGGAACGTCTTCCCAACGGGACGGCACCACGGGGGCATCATTGTCCCCCTGCCACCCTCCCTCCCACACAGGCCTGACTGATGTGTCCCAGCATTGTTTACCAGGAGGATCATTGGGATCATTGAGTGGCAAGTTGTTTTAAGGGCTAAGCTCTGACCGAATGGCTCCATTGTGTGAGCCATTCTGCCCTCAGCTGCTAACAGCCTAGGGGCAGAGCTAAACAAGACGGACTCATTTACAGGCTCTGTGACAAGCTCCGTGGTGTTGGGCCCAAACGAGGCTTTGAATGATTTGGGTTACACAATTACAGGACATCATCAAAATTCCTCTCTTAAGCCTTATGTGAGCGCCCAAGGCCAAAGTAACAGCTTTTTCTTTGCTTCCTGTCAAACGATACTATCCTTAAAACAATTTGAATATCTGTTTATTTTAGTGAAAGCTGGTGTTAGTGTACTACACTTTCCACTAATCACGTCACAACAACAGTGTTGCCTGTAATTTAGAAGTCTTTTGACCTGACACACCCCCCCAAAAAACACGCAACCGTCTTCTGCTTTGACATTTGAATTCATTTCACATAATGTAGCAGATGATTTTAACTCAGTACATAGAAGACTGACCGTATCTATGAGCAAATTTACGTCTGAATAGAAATAAGTACTTGCAACTGAATTGTAGGTTCTTCCCCTCGATAACACAGAGGAATATAGTTGTAGGCTGCTTTGTTTTCAGTCTTGTTGCTGACTACGTTCTCTGTATACAGTGTGTACCATTAATCATTAATAGTACTGCCATATTTTAGTTACATTGGCTCTGTAGTTTAAACACACTGGATTCAAATAAAATGATGACTGTGCGGTTTAACTCAGCTTTAATTTTTGCATGTTGACATCCATATTAGCTGATCAGTATGAAGGTTGTAATCCTTTTTATACATATATTTACTTTTTAAATGAACTTTAACATTTAGTTAATTTAATATTTAGCTGGAAATCCTTTGCCAGAAAATACTTTTCTAATGTCTCCATCCCCAAGACTTCAGCAGGCACTTCATATGCTCCCTGGTGATGTACTGCCAGGCCTGTGCTGCACCCACCTTCACCCATTGTCGTTTTCTAAAGAATCTGTGCTCTGCTGCATCGTCCTTAAATTAGGTTTCTATGTGTAAAAGGGACCCGAATGTTCATCCAGAATAAACACCTACAAACACACTCGATGCTGAAAGTCGGCAATATAAACATATATATTAAGGCATCTATACCCAATGCATTTACCTATTTACCAAATATTTTTCCAGACGACATTAGAAACATTTTCAAATGTGTAATGTTACAAAATTTGAATTTCAGCAAATGGATATTCAAATGGGTGCTTTGCAGTATCTGTTACATGGCATAAATTAAACAGAAACAGAGAAACCCACACTCAGACACACACTTAGAATCTTTTCACACATCCACTAAAATGCACACACACACACACAGTCTCATAAATAAGGACACATATCATAAATTCTCACTCACACACATACACTTTACATGAACTGTGTCTGATCAGCAATTCTTCTAGAGGTGAGTATTGACAGGTTTTGTTATTCATAGCATATTCAAGCTATTATATTTTCTCCTCTGCTGCCATAATGTTGCCAGTGTTGCAGAACACATTGGTAGCTATCATTCGCCCGGCTCTTTTTAAAAAACGTCTTGAGGCGTGACATTATTACCCATGAGCCATAAGGAGCCTATTCAATGACCAAACAGGGCTGGTTGTTCCTTTTACGGCTGCCACGCTCTCGGTGAGCACCAGGGTTCAAAAGGGCATGGCCTCCCTGCCCTCGCAACACACAGACACCATCTTTTTATACCTCTTTTAATCGAAACACCGTGTACTACATCACAGTTATGCTTTGGGCAAATTAAGGTCACTATATTGATTTCATATTTGTCATTATACGCCGGGCACCCGTGTGCTCACAAATCGTCCTGTTTGCCTCGTCCCTGTAGATGTGTATCCCCCATCCTGCAGTATATCATCCTTCATAGAGCCATATTTGTGCAGGAAATGCATTGTATCTTCCTTTGTTTTGGTGTAGCAGAGCTTTCTTGGCTTGGGCTGGAGTCACTTTTCAAGGCTTTGCCCTTCCCAGGAGTCACTTAGTGCTATAAAGGAATCCGGTTGGGTGAGTGTTTTAAACATAGATTTGTTGTCTAGCATTTGTCAAAGGTCAACAGCAAACAAGCCCTTCGGTGGCCATTTAACTCTGCCACTGAACTTGCTCTTTTTCTCGCAGCGATTTGTGATTAGGAAATATCTCCAACCGCTCTTGGCCACTCAGCTCAGCTCCAAAACAGGTGATTCATAACAGGGCTAAAAGGTCACGTCAAGTGGCATGTTAGTATTTCACTTAAACTTTGATTAAAGATTTTTGGAAAAGATGGGAAAACGACTTAATATCAGTGTGGTCCTCCCTCCTCTACCTCTGCGCCCGGGGTTCTATATTTCCTGCAGAAATCAATAAGGTGGGAACTGAAGAAACTGTTGCTGCGCTCTCCCCAGGTGCAGCGCTCATTCATTCATCCTCAGCCTCTCTAATGGATCATGGGAGCTCGCAGGAGCATACGAAAACAGACAGAGCACGCTTTACCCTCCCCTCTTCTCCTTCACAGGCTCTCCATAACAAAACATATTGTATGGTTAGATGTGTAAAAAAAGACTGGAATATCAGAAAGCATTGCTCTATCTTCCTGGCTATAACCAATTTTTATATCATACTAATAATAGGTGTTTAATGTGTACTGGTATCCTGTACAATTGGGGTTTTAGATCATGTCATAGACACTTTAACACAGTGCAATGGATGAAATTAAATTAGGAGAAGTAACAAGTTTATTTCTGGTTTATGAAATCTCCTGTTGCATTCTGGGGTTAGAATACTGCGGGAAGCCCCTGGCAGAGGATCTAGCACAGAGATGGAAGCGACAGTATATTGTGGATATAATCAGTTAATTGTATCTATGCAGAACTGAATAGACTTGTTGTTTCATGGGATTTACTTCTGAGCAGCAAAAGAAACTGAAGTGACAAAAACCTCCTTTTTCCACATTTGGCGAAGTCTTGTTGCTCAGAAAGATGTGTTAAAATATTTTAGGTTATTATTAGTTTGTCCAAAGGTAAAATACAATGCTGCAGAAAACCTTGTCAAAGCCTCACCTTCAGACCACAGCATCCCACAGCGGAGCCTGCCATGTTTAACAGTGTGATATATTTCACCGTTCAGAGGACTCATGTAATGGCAGCAATAAGGAGGCACTTAAAGGTCCTTAAGAGCAGCTGCCTGTCAGCACAGACAGAAAAACACACACAGAACAAGAAGCACACAGTCACATTTACACTTCCTCTCATTTTGTAGCATAGCGCACATTGTCTCGCACTTTTATACACAGTAGCGTGAAAGCAACACACACACACACACACAGACGCTTGAACACATGCATCAAAGTAATCGCAGTACTGTAAGGCTCTATGAGAAACTGAATTATTCTGCATGCATACTGCATATTGCACACATGCAAGTTCTCACATTTATCATGTTACATTCAACACACAAAGGTCCAACGCCGGAAGCCTGGATAGGCTAAGTAGACCCCGTGGCCCTCTATGGAGTAATAGAGCGATAGAAAGAGAAAGAAGGGGGGTATTACCCGGATAGTCTCTCTTTCTTTCTCGCTTTCCTTATCGCTGCTGCCACTGTAGCTGACCGCCGAGAACAAATGTCCACCCCCACCATGGGGGTGGGGGGTCTGACATGGATAGAGGTTAGGGAGGGGGGGTTACAGGACAATTTGTTAGCCTCCTGTTTATTAACTGTAATATGAATGTAACTGTACGCACACTCTGGGGAGTTGGGCGCCAGCCACAATTACCGCAGACCCCAGTGTAATGGGAAACAAATTTGTAGGAATATTGCCGGCCATCCGTCTTTATTTACACACGGTAATGAGGTAGTGTGTTAAAGTACTGCAAGCTTATTCTGGAGGGGGGTTTGGCTGGGCCTGAAGGAAGGCAAATATAGACAGGAGACACACTAGGAAGACAGGGAATGGGACAGCTAGACAGGCCGGGACAATTAGCCAAGGCAGACAGACAAGAAAATAAAGTTAAAAGTCACACACAGGTCAATGGTAAATGTACGAAGAAAGCCAAATTAGATGGGTATAGTGGTGAAGACAAGGCCATACAGAAAGACAAGAAAACAGAAATATAGTAAATGTAGGTCAGAAACATGGTTAAGCCTGCTAATGGTACACAGGTAACAAAAAATCTCACATATTTCTAAACAATACAAATACAAAACTTTGAATAGCTAAATATAATACTAGCTATTTGAAATAAAAGCTGTTTAAAATCTACAATACTGCGAAATTCTAAATACCCAGTGAATTATATTGAATTGTACATTGAGTTGATAGCATAGTCTAAAATGGATCAATCGTTCAGCAGGCCCACTGCCTCCTATTGATTCCCTTACCGCGAGATGGATGTGTTCTCCAAACCTCCAGCCTGCTTCCTCAGTCATGGAGCTCTCTATCCTCAAGCTAAATGTATTTCTCCATATAAAAGTATAATTTTGTAATTCCAGTGATCCTTAAAAAGAATTTGAATGAAAGTTTTGACCATAAGCAACGACCCTGCAAGAAATACAATTTCAATCAATCGGAATTTGAGTAAGGATAAATTTGATATAAATGTTGTCGAAAAGCAGATTAAAATCTCTTTTTTTATAGTTTCTATCATGCATTAATTGAACTACATTTCATTTACAATATTTATATGTATGCATTCTGACCAAAAACAAGGTGTCTCACCCAAACAAAAAAGAAACCCTAGATGTAAAAAGTATACATTTAGTATAATATGCTCACTTTAATACTTTGCTCCATTAAAATGATCTTCAACACCAACTTGTTACCTTGAGAAATCCACAAGCCACTAAGGAATAAAATCCCCCTCATAAACATAAAAGCCCTTTGTGAGTATGTCCCTGTAAATATATATCCTCCTCTCTTTGCACGCCCCACTGCTTTCTGAATAAGCGTCACTAAAGCAGCATTCAGGGGGACATGTTCCTGTCAAAGATGCTAAACCATGCAAGTCGGAGCTCAGATTCCCTGCATGAGTCCCCCTAAATGAGATGTCCGTGGGGATAATAGGACTGCCTGCTTGCAAGCTAGCGCTCAGTGTGGCTCTTTTCATGCCAATTAGACTCTGTGATATAGTCACAGCAGATGCTCCGCCAGCTCCGGGATACCCATCTGATCATCGGCCTGGTCGCACAACATGGTGGGAGACAGAGACGGAAAAAGAAGGAAGCATTCCTTGATTCGAAGCACAAGCACAGGCTTTAGAATAGCTGTTTAAAGGCATAAATAATTTGAAGACACTCATTCTTTTTTGTCGTCAAGAAAGTGATGCACATAACATGTTTTAACAAGCAATGCTCATAGCCTGACTGAAAGTTTGACGTTTTTTCGGAGATGCAGTTTTTTAATACCTGCCCCTTACATCTCTTTAGCTCCCTCTACTGTCTCCCCTACCTGCCCTCTAAGGTGTTCAGTGTGTCACTGAGAACATTAACCTGCAGACAAAAGAGAAAATGGCCTGTAATGGCCCTAATGAAGTGTGACAAGAGCACAGAGCCTACCCTGCTGACACACAGGGCCCTCAAAATTGGATTAGTGATTAACCATGTTGTCCCGCATTGAGTCAAATGGCTGTGGCGACACAAAAGTGCCCGGTGCCTAGTCTGCCGGACTGCCCTGCTGGGAAGGGATGCCCCAGGAAGAGAGGGGGGATGAACAGGAGAGAAGCAGGAGAGAAAGAGGGTGAGGGCTGAACGAAAGAAGGGAGAGCAGCGAGGTAGGGGGTGTCCCCGAGGCTCATAGCAGTGCCATGTCTGGAGGCCCCACTGTGCAGTGAAATGAGAAAGGCTCCGTGCACCTGAGCAAGCCCAGGAGAGGCCCGAGGCGGTGGGAGAGCCTTAGCAGAATCCTCCCCTCACTGCTCCCTACTCCATCCTCCACCAAGCCGCTCCTGACATATATTTTGCCGTGAGACAAGAGCGCCAGTGCAAATCAAACCCACCACCTATAAATTACCTCTTTCATTCTCCCTTTAGCTCTCTCTGTCTCTCTCTCTCCATCTCTCCTCCCCACTTCTGCCTGCCCCCGATCCCCCTATCTCGCCTGTTACCCCTGCATCCCCCTCCCTCTTTTCCTCCCTTCCCAGCTCCCCTCAATGTGCGGCTTCCCATCGCAATATAAACTTGGCTGTCAGAGGGGCAGTTGCGATGTGGCAAACTTGCCATTGTAATGGACAGCTTGACAAATGCGGAGGGGTGGCAGAGCGTCGTGGTCCGCACACTATACCTCCTCTCTGCTACCCTCAGTGCATTGAGGAGAGGAGAGCAGGTGATGCAAGGAGAGGAAAAGGAAAGGAGGAATGAGAGGAGAGGAGGGTAGAGAGGAAGGGGTGGGGTAGGTGCAGAGATAGAGAGAGTGACTTTCAGAGGGATAATGAGCCTTTGAACGATGGCTGAAATGTTGCCGTCAACCTGCCCTTCTGCTGCTGGGTAATTAGGTAATCAGTAAAGGCCTAATTATGGGATCAGGGTGCAGGGAAACAATTAGCAGAAAGTATTGCCACATAAAACGGAAATTTACGTTCTGCCAAAGCATGTTTAATTCCTGGATGTGTGTGTGCCGTCCTTCCTAAATAACCACATAAAAAGGACATTTCCCTTGCCTCCTACCTGCCAAGTGAAAAGGTTAATTTTAATGACCCAGTCAGCATTTGTGAATAAATATGGGAAATTTGTGGGTATATGATTAAATTGAATTTAGAAAATTATCATGGAATTTTCTGATCTTCTGTTTAAATGCATATAATTATCGTGTTAAATATCTTTGAAAGTCTCCCTTTGTGTGTGTGTGTGTGTGTGTGCAGGACAATCATGGGTTTGTACTGCGCAAATAGATGTATTGTTAAGTAGCCTCATTGGTTTGGTAAGTGATTGCAATTAAATTGTGTTGCAGGGCCCCCCCTCTGACACAGCTGCCCTGTATGTGCTAGAATTTGGTTAAAGGATGAAGGCTTTGCAAAGACAGAAGGCAGGGAGAGGAAATGTGGGGGAAAAAAGGATCACTCAATGCACTCAACAATGCACTGGCAGCCCATACAAACATAAAAAGGGAGAGGAAGAAAGAGAGAGCGCAAGAGAGAAAATTGAGCTTAACAGCCTGATTCTTAACTATTATTTATCCATTATGGGGGGAATGGAGCCGGGGCGCTGTGCGGGAGAGGATTAGAGAAGATTTGTGGGCTTTACAAGGCCCTGTCCTCCCATCCGCATCGCTCTAGCTCCCAGGGGCTCCGCAGCCAGCGCCGGCTCAGCTTGTCTGATCATTTATCCATAATTAGAAAATTAATATTTTAGATGGCGCTATGATGAACCCATTATGGTGATGGGCCCCGATATCAATTATAACTTCAATTTCAATTTCACTTACAGCCACGGCAGCAAAATGGCTCCGGGTGGCGGAGTCGAGTGATGGGCTCGGTGCCACAGAGCATGACGAATACAGATCACTGCACATTAGGATGAGCAATTATTTGAACATGTATAAAAACTATTTACAAGCAATGTAATTGACCAGGGTCAGGGGGAGATGCTGGAAAAATGGACAGGTTGACAAATTTTTGTTCCTACCAACAGAAAAAATAGGGATTTATTAATTTCTTTGAGGCTGTAATTGAATTTTTGAGAGGGGTTTCTTGTTAAGTCTCTCCTGTGGTCCGGGGCTCATCTCCTGCTATGACCTTACATACATCTAACGGCAAAGACTGTCTGCTACCCCCACCCCCATCCTCACGCACATACATGCACACAGATAGTCTTCACATGGAGAGGGAGAAAGAAATACCTAAAAAAAAAAAAAAAAAAGCAGCAAGGTGAACGGGAATTGTAGTACAGAGAGCAGGAATGGAAAAGAGAATAAAAGACAAAGATGTGTAATCTTCCACGCTGTCTTAAATGTAATGTGAATCCACAGCCCTGTTAAAGTGAATGTGCTGCAGCTGACACGTCTACTTTTGAATGGAAAATGAATATAAACTAAACCTTAATTTCACGAATGAATAAATAATAAGAATAGAAAAAACACATTTTTATCTATTTATTTTTCTTTTGTCTCATGGCTTTTAGCACAGAGAACACAAAAAAACAAAGGAGACAGACCTAAAATATTTGTGTTGTAACAAAATGTGGTTCACTGTTCAGTTGCAATACATCTTTTTTTTTTGTAACTATTGATGATCAGCTGTCCTACTTTTTCTTTGAGCATCTCAATGATTACCTTATATTATCATGACATGATTTCATACATTTTGTGTCTAAAAATATTTGTGTGTGTTTTTGCCAGCCAGCACTCTTCTAATGTTGCAGCACAAAGCCAAATTATAATCCATCATCCAGCCCCATCCGACCATAGCAGAGAGGGGATATTACTATCTCACTGCTGCTCCAACAAGGTTAGATGAATCCCCGTAACAGCCCTAATCATACACACACTTCATCACCGAAGCTAAACCACTGCACGTTAATTATGTAGACATCACTCAAAATACACTGCTACGCTGGGCCCTGCGCCTTGGAGAGCTCATTTGTCAGCTGTGTGTGTCTCTGGCACAGAAAACAAAAGGTCAAACGGGCGGACATGATTTCAGATAGCCTGCTTGTTCCCTGAGCGGGTCATTTAGGCAATTTGTTTTCTCTTGCCTCTGAAGAAAACAATGTTTTACATACAGAACAAACTTGTGGGCATTTTAGTGTTGCACTATTTACTCCCAACTGTTCTATTTTAATAATTTCATTTTCATTCCTGTTGACAATAAAATTCAAAACTAAATCATTTACATTCCCTCACGTTGTCATCTGCTTTGCCACCATTTAGCAAAAAGAAATGTTGGTAACCATTTTTTTTTGTTTTTATGGATGTAGAAAAGCCAAATTTTCTACATGTAACATCTACAAATTAATTTTTTATTTTACAAATTTTGTTTATTTCACACAAGGCCCCTGTCAATACAACTGGCAAATACTAATCCTACCACCATGCATTATTTCCATGTCCTGCCTCTAGGTCCCAACCCAGACTTTGAACCCTCCCATCTTCTGCCCTATAGGCTTGGTCCATGTATGCCTGCTCAACGCCTTGTTTTCCTCATGTCAGTTTAATTGTTCACTGTCAGGGGCAGAGCAGCGGATAACAAGCTTAGCAAATGATGTCTGCTGTTGCTACACATTGATTAATATTTTACATGTTATTATCCTCTGTCCATTACCACAGCAAATTAAACTATAAATCACCCCCTCTGCTGGTGTCACCGGATCATAAATTGTCTCTCCTCGAGCCGCACGCTGCGCTGTGCCATGCCGTGCAAGGTCTTCTCTTTGGTGAGACAACAAAGTGGGGAAAGTGCCTGTGTTCTTTAGCCTGAGTTATGGACTAGTCACGGTCACCATATACATCAGAGCCATGAAAAATGAGGAGTTTGTTCTGCTATAAAACAAAAAGAAAAGCGAGCCCCGTAGTGTTAAAAGTTTGAACCTGAGAGTGTCGTAAGTAGTTATATTAAAGTAAAAATGTATAAATGAAGGCTTAAAGATTATTTAATTTCTTATATTTTTTTCAGCGTATTTTAAACTCAACTTAGCATTGCTGTGTTCTTGTTTCAAACCTATTTTCTAAATAAACAAAATGAAAGTATTGAGTATTCATAATTTAATGCAGTGATTTAAATGCCAATTCCCTCAAAATTGTACAGTAAAATTTTAGTCAAATTTATTCCCAATATGTAACAGCTTTATTTGCATTGGTTTGTAGTAGCAATCTGCTAAAGCCGCTATAGATAAACACCATCTTGCTTCAGACAGAGGTGCTGCTGCTGGTGTTAAATGGAAATTCAGATGGAGCTGTAGATAAATATTTTTTCCCTGACTGTTTAGACCCATTTTTCCCTGGATATCATCTAAGATATCAGATGACCTTTCCTGCCTTGTCATTTTTTTTCTCATTTTCCCCAAGCCGGTGGGAGAGATGCAAAGGTGCTTTACCGGCAGCTGGAAATCAATTTATACAGTCCCGCGTTGCATGTAGGGAGAGATGGGACAGAGCGGGCCTGATATAATGACACGGCCAATTGCATTGTGTTGGGTTGCGGGGGTCAAGCGGGGTCTGAGTGTGCCACGGATGCAGGCTTTGTTCGCGCAAGGGGCATTAGGCAGGAATTACACAGCGGGGTCAAATGACCCAAACCCGAGGAGGGAGCCAGCACCTTGGGCCCCCCAGCCCCCTCATCATCAGGCTGGGGAGATGAGAGTGACACAGGATGACACTCCAGGAGGAGGGGGGTGGAGAAACACTCCCACTAAACACTTCACCTACTGATAGGTGCCGTTGACCCTTCCTAAATCTCATCATCGTCGTCCCAACGCAGGGGGAGATGGCGTGGGATTTTCTCTGACATCCCCTTCTATACCTCTTTCCCCCTTCCCGTCCAGACTCCCAGCCACGCTCTTGGTCTCTCTTTTACAGGCTCACTCATTTGTATACAGACGCATACGCCTCGATTTATTTATCCATCTGTCTGGCGGATGCAGCGGATGTCCCCTGCTGAAGATGGCAATACTCACAGACTGATCCCCTCTAAGCCTGCTTAGCATCTCCCAGCAGATACAGTCCCTCAGCGTCTTTCAATGATTTATCAATTTACAGAGTTTGTTAAGATAGCTTTGCTGCGGTGTCCCAGTGGCTCAACAGCTGAAAGCGCGTCACGTGTTCCTTCTGCGTTTTGGATTCAAACACTGATATGCTGATAAATGACGCACATCTTTGGCCCTGTCATTCTCACATATAGAACACAGATAATGTCATAATGTATTCTTGACATAACACGCTCACGCTCTGATAGACAGCGCACCGGCTCTGATGTCAGCAAGGGCCCAAGGATGTGAGAGTTGCCAAAGGGGCCTGACCCTCCGACAGTCCAATGGAGTGCATAGATCTGAGGTTAAGTCATCTGACCTGGCTGGCTGGTCAGTCGCTTGCTTTTCCCCATAATTACTGCTCAGACAACCCAACTTTTTCCCTTTCCTGCTCTTAAATCAACACCAATCCATCGCTCAGGCCCACCGTAACCCCTCTTTCAGCAGGCACTGACATAACCTGTACAGTGATTGTTAAGAATCAGATTCAGTTTGATTTATGAAATATATGGGGACAGATTTTGTTGGGGAATTTTTCAAAACACTCTAGAAAACATCAAAATCTTCCTGTCACAGTCTCAATGCAGCAGCTAGATTATGTTTCAAACATCAGATACTTAATATGGAAGCAAGGAAATATTTATAAAGCACACATAAAACATCAAAGACTGGCTGTCTATGTCCTGTCACAGTGGTCTTTAAAATGGATGCTTTACGCAGATTTGTCTTGTTTTTGTCATTCCGGTTATATTCAGCAGTGGAGAGGAAAAAACAAGAAGTATGAGGAATGGAGAAATACTATTACTGGTAAAAACATGACAAATGCTCAGAGTCAAATTTGAACTTTTGATTTAATGAGTGTATGTGTTGAAGCAGGACAATACTGTCAACCGTCAGCGCGCAAAGAACTTATGCATTCAAGCCGGAGCAATCCGAATCCAAACAGCTTGTTCTCTCTCACCGGTTTATTCCGACATCAGACACGCATATGTAACTACTGCTGCCTGCCTGATCTAAAGTGGATGCAAAGCAAGCTGGGTAGGGAGGAACAACTAAAAGAGCGAGAGAGAGAGAGAAAGAAATGAACAGACGAAGAAAAAAAATAAGAGCATACAGCAGAAAAGGGGGGCGACAAAAATGAATAGAGAGAAAGAAAGCAAAGGAGAAAGAAATCAAGTGAGGGGGAGAAAGAGCAGAATGGCTCCTGTCAGCGGAGGCCCACCACAGTGAAACACTAACTGTAGCGACAGGCTGATGAGTCAGTGTCTGTTTAAATGGCAGCTTGTCAGGCCTCCAGCTCTGAGGTGGGCTGCCGACCTGTCAGGGCCCTCGCCACATTAACCAGCTGACCCTATCATCCTTAACATTGCTCCGCCACAGAGCCGCCTGTCACTAACTCTGCCATTTGGCTTTCCAGAGATCTGCCAGAGAGGGCAGGCACAGCCACCTCTTAGTGTTGTTTATTGATTTCTGACCCGCCGCTTAATAGTTTTCCCAGTCCCCCTGAATGGCTTTTGTAAGCAATAGGGTTTGTACATCTCGCAGATCAATACCTTTTATATTTACAATAAAATTGAAACGGCTTCTTGGTGGGTCTCGCAGCACCTCGGCATTTGTCATCCTTCTGCAAGGGAAAACTATGTCATTATCTGAATTAAAACATTTATTTCTGATTAAGAGAGTGTCCTATCTCATTAATTTCCCCCTTTCCAATACAAGGGGAATGGAATCCTATTGATTTTTGTACTTTTTACACGTCTCCACTACTGGGAAGATAATTGAGAAGTTAGCCAGAATAAATGAAGTTTCTAGTCTTGCAGGGCAGCCAATACCTTGGAAATGTGAGGTGTTTTTGTGGGAGCAGGCCTTTAATTTTGTGCCAGCAGAAGACAGGGGGACTGAACAAATTGGATTAAGGCTGGGGATGGGGGGCCCGCGGGGGGTCTGAGGAGGCGGTGGGTGGGTGGCCAGGGGGTGCACCAACACTGTGTGTGTGTATGTGTGGAGAGGGAGAAAACTCGGCATTTCAGCAATAATAAGACTGCACCCCCCCCCCCGTCCAATTTTTACACCACCAAGACACCTTAGGAAACACACATTAAAGCATCTTAAGGCCAATAATGATAAGTTGCCTCCCCCAGCTTATTGTTGAGGAAGAATTGAAAGACAGTAATCAATGTTTGAACTAGACCTTTCAACACAGCGGGGCTCATTGATTAAGCATTATCAAATTAATGAGATTGAATTCAGTTGTGGCCATTTTTTTTGCGCTGCAGGAGACCTTGTAGTTGGAAAATATTTAAATTTTACAAACATGAAGTTGTTTTTTTCTGATTTTACAAGACATTTACCATATTGATTATCTGAAAATAATGAAATTAATCAACCAATTGATTATTTAGTTGCTGGTAAATTAAGAATTTAAAAACCTAATTTAAATGTTAATATTAATGCTGATTTAGGAATGTACTCATTTTCAATGGATTATACAAAATATACAACTGTCTATATAATAAAAATATACTAATCCTGAATGCATTTAAATACAGAGGGAGGTAATCTTATTTCCAGACAGGTGTGGATGTCCTTATATGGAAGTTTTCCCTCTGTTTATGATCTCATATTTCTATTTTGCTCCATGTGACAAAGAGAAAGAGAGAAAAGTCACAGAGTTGAAATGTGGTTAAATGTTGTGGCATGGCCAGTGTGCAGATTTTGAGAAGACAGGGCCGTGTGGTCAGCTCCAGTTTGCACAAGCCCAGCGCCGCAGATATGGGGGTCGTGAGAGGGGTGACTGAACACAGCAATTGGACCTCACAAACACTGAAAGAGGCCAGCACCGGCCTACCCCTGATGCTGCCCGATCTTGCTTCGGGGACTGAGAGAAAATGTTGTCGGACTCGGAAAGGGCATCGTCCATCATGGCCCCAGTCCGCCTGTCAGCCGGCCAACTGATTGTGGAAGAAAAGAGAGTGAAAAGAGAGAGAGAGAGAGAGAGAGAGAGAGAAGAAGAAGAAGAAGAAGAAGCCCAGGAGTCTACCAGGAAGGCAATTGTAAGAGAAACAGGAGGGGAGAAGGAAACAAGGAAAGAGAAAGAGAGGAAGACAGGGAGAGTATAGCCTCTGTGCCCATCCACTGACTCATTGCCTGACTTTCGGCCACAGGGCCCCTGAGCAGATACACTCCCCTACTCCATCCCCCCATTATTCAACCATATCTCTCCACTCCCTCTTCCCATCAAGAACCCATCCCTCCTTCCTCTCTATCACCACATCCCTCCATTCTTTGGCCCTCTGAAGCCTGATCTCGCTCACTCTCACTCCGTCCAATGATCCCTCCGTCCTTCCATCCCTCCTTCATGGACAGCTGAATTTGAGGCTGATAGGCCGTGGAGTGAGTGGGGCAGCTGCCAGCGCCCTGCAGCAGAACCATCTCTGACAGACCACTAATTCAACCGACAGAAGAGAAACCTCAACCAAACACTCAGATTACAGGTCCAAAGAGAGGGGAAGAAAAGTTTAGAAAATGGGAAAATGAACTAGGAGAGATGGAGGCAGCGGGTTAAAGTCTGGGGGAAAACATTCTCTCGCTTTGAAGGGAAACAAGAAAGATGTGAAGAATCAAGAAGGGTTTTAATGGGAGACTGGAAGAGAACGGAGAAGAAGATGGACACTGAAACTGTATTTTGGGAATCAAGTGCTATTTGTTGAGTTTGGTTGTTAGAAATGAACTAAACAACAGAATGCCTGAAAGTTCAGTTAATTCCTAAATCCAATTAAATGGTGTACAAGAACAGCCTCAATCATTTCCTCATAGTTGAGCAAATCACATCTTTGTTGATAAGGTGAATCAATTCATAAAAAGACAAAACATTGATTTTAAGCAGACTATAATACAGGTTACATGCTGATAAATAATCCTGTCAACGCAGCTTGGTAAACACAAAAGACAATAGATGTGATTCATTTAAAAATGTTATTCTACATTGTTTGGTCATGCAACATGTAAAATGTAATTTGAGAGAAGGTAAAATAAAAAAAGCGTAAGACAAAAATATAATGCAAATACTTTGCAATAGGCCAGGCATTAAAAACCACCGCACCACCTCTTTCCATTTGTTTATCTGTATAAACTTACTCATGGCCAGCCAAGGAGCAGTGCTCAATGAACAGCTTAATTTGTGGATGCATTTCTATGCCTAGAGTAATCTAAGGAGGGATGCAGAAAGGTTGGATACATTTATCACAAACACAAGCTTAACATAAGTGAAAAATTACAGGATTCCCAATGACCTTCCAACCAATCAGGTCTGGTAATTACACTCATTCATTACGAAGGAAGGGAGAGATGGAAGAATACAGAGATGACCCTTCAGGACAACAAAAATGTTTATAGATGGGAACAAAGAGGAAAATGCTAATGGCTCAGCTATCTGGCTGGATGGCCCTGAGACAATGCCGAATAATAATTTCCCGTAAACCAGCTATAACCTCTGCAGACTTTAACACAAGAGTTCCTCTTCATGTCTCTGCAGTGTGTTGGAGACATTTGTACTATAAAAAATGTCATCATACACCAGAAATGTTATATGCCACATTAGTAGTTTTTAGTTTCTAAATTGCACATTCTGTGGCGTAGTAGTAATAATACAGTATTACCATCACTAACATTTTTAGTTAATCAGCATTTCATGTGCACATTTCATTATCTATAAGCGTAAGACAGGATAAGATACAAGTCAGATCATACTGATTTCACTGACTGCTGTATTTCGTTTTACATGTTGTATGTAACTGACATGGCTGTCTAACTCTAATTATATTAAATAACAGTTTTTAATCATTGGTTCATAGTTCTCAGTGTTTAAGTTCATAACAGTCATTTACCTGTACAATTATTCAAATTATTTTAAAATGTATTCAGAGTGTTTTTCTAGGTATTTTGGATCACTTTCGTTAAACTAATCCAGTTAATGTAGATGCTCAGTTTGCTTTCATGAATGTATAATGTCTGTAAAAAGTTACAGGTGAATGTGTGAACAGTAGAGGTGCAACTAATAATTATCTTCATTACTCATTAATCTGCCATTACTTCTTTAATTAATCAGACAGCTGTTTCCTCTATCAAATGTCGGAAAATGCCCATTACAATTTTTCAAAGCCAAAGTCAATGTGCTTAAAGTGCTTCTTCTTAAGTCCAATTAACAGTCTAAAATCCAAAATTCATCATAAAATGACTGTGAAATTTAATCAATTGCCAAAATAGTTGCAATAAACTGCTTGTTGATAAAGTAAATCATTACTCAAACTCACATTTCAGCTTCAGTGAAATGTAAGCAGGTTATACAATATTAGTCTGAAGATTAGGTGAGATAGTTGGATAATATAGTCTACATGATGCATTAGAGGCAAAGTGAGTCTATATTCAGTATCTAGTTTTCATTACCTGATGGATAGCTGAGTGTCATCAGTGGACAATCTAAATAAAGCATTGTGGGATAGTGTAATAATTGCATTTGATGTGTTTTACGCTTTATGAGGTTGTGATCATGAGTCATCTCCAGTGCCTCACCTTGTAAATAATTTCACGTAAACTCAAAGTGTGTGCAGCGCTAGATGATTTTTTTCCCTTGTATTTTGCTTGGCTAATAGCTAAGGCACCGACGGCACGCTTATTTCCCATGCACTAACAACATGGAGATTCCTCGCCGACTTTAAATCGAATCACTATCACGCATAAATAGCACGATGCTCTGGCACTGAACTTTTCGATTCATTCCATTTCCCAGGCGATGGTATCTGACTGCTTTTCTCTGATTATGCAGATGATATTACTTTTTTTTTCTTTGTCGATATGTGTTTAGGTGTCATTTGCAGTGGATGATGTTCTCATTGCTCAGTTTACCGCGCCCATAATAAGATCACCTGTGGTATGAATACATTTTCCCACTCTGCTCGTGTATTTGGATTTGCAGGGTAAATGAGTTTCTCTCAGCCTCGCAGAGAGCGAGAGAGACAGAAAGAGAGAGGGAGAGAGGGAGAACACATCAAGCACGTTCTTAGATTCACTTTAGAGCTTGACACCTCGGCGCTCGGTCAGTAAATGGCTTTTCTACAGCAGGAGGTGGGAAAGGGGTTTGTGTGTGCGCGCTTGCATCAACATCTGTGGATGTCTCTGTGTGAGTGTCTGTGCAGCTACAAGACTGTACGTGTGTTTTCTCATGTTTGTGTGTGTGTGTCTTTTACAAGTGTGTTTGTGTCAACGTATGTGTGTGTGTGTGTGTGTCTGTGTGTGTCAATGGAGGAGCAGAATTTTACAGCCACATCTACATCCATACGGCCCTCTTTGTATTCCACCCTGCTACCTTAGCACAGGCCTCAGCTGTCATTATTCCCTGTCCATCCACAGAGAAGTTATAGTTGGCAAAAAACCCATCAGGTGGGCAGGACAACGGATAATTGAGGTGATGATCGGAGCTGTTCAAAGACAATTGATAGTGATGGAGACAGGGGGAGCGGGGAGCTCAGCCGGCTGCCGGCTGACCGAGCTCTCCGGGGGCTCGGGGAGCGCCAGACCAGAATGTGGAATAACACGTAGCATAGACAGTGCTGCTCTTGTAGTAAAAAAAATACATGTCCAGTTAGTCCGTTTTTATTATTGAAAATTAATAAAAAATATTCAGCTATAAACCTAAAAAAGGCTGTTTTTTTCTCTATTTTCCTCCAAGAAGTTATAGTTTTTTTCTTTGGCAACAGCAGTACAATATGAGCTAGCCCCGAGACCACCCTAGTGCTTTATTAATAGCCCAAATCCCCTTCGCCAAGCCTGCTTCAATCACACAGCAACATATTGAACTAGCAGAGAAAGCCATGACCTGAACATCATATTTCCACCAGCTCCAATCCGAGTGACAAGTTGCCAAACTTCAAAATCTCCCAGAAAACCCAGTTAAGGCAAAGCAAGTTGTAAAGGCGTTTTTCATAAGCCGAGGGACAAGGGGGAACAAATGGAGGTTATTACTTTCCTCCATTCCAAATAGCCCCCTTCTGTCTGGCTGAAATAGGGCTGGCAAAAAAAATGTCTGTATATCTCACATCCATACCTGACATCATACCTCTGGATTTTTCTATTACCCACTGGCACCTTTTTTTTTTTTTTTGCACTTCTGTCTCTCCATCTTTCTTTGCCCACACGCAAATGTTATCACCTAAATGTCATCAGTTGTGTACATATAAAATCAGCCCATTATGTTAGCTGATTGAGTAGTTTCAGGAACATGCATTTTCAACGTCCTTGAATGTCTTTGCTGGAAACTTTGGACTCTGCCTGCAAACAGTCAGTCGTGGTTCTGAAGCGTGCCGTTATTTACCTGACTTGCATGCAGGTGTTGTGTTTCTGGGAATCGATGGGTGGTTAGAGTCCAAGTGCGCAATATCAATAACTCCATCACACATATAGTGACACACCGCGCACACACAAAAAAAGTCATAGACACGCACACGGTGGTCTTACGTTACAGAGGCATCAATAACGCTCTCACTCGTACGATGACGCACACACGCTGTCACACACATGCTGTCACACAGAGACACTGTATCGATAACTCAATATTTCAGGTGTCAGTCTTGTGTGGTGTGCCATGCCCTCTGAGTGGTGGAGGGGGGAGCTGGTTGGCAGCAGAGGACAGAGAGGGACACTCCCTGACAAGGCCGTCACACCTTTCAATACCTCCACTCCACCTGTCATTAGCTCGTATGCGCGTGTGTGTGTGTGAACTCCCGGCTTGAGCTGGCACCGTCAGCAACTATCTCTCCCCCCTGATTTCCACCATGCTCTTTGCACACCTCGCCATCTCAATATTCTGCAGACTTCACCTTAAAGCTGGCTGATCTGGGAGGGCGACTCACTCTGACTCCCCCCGGAGTGACTCCCTCCCTGCTGCATGATCCTCCACCAGCTCTTGAGTATTGACCCAAGCTGTCACCGCGGCCAGCACCCCTGACCCCCCTCGGCGGCCGGGGATCCATGGCAAGGTTTAAGGTTCAAATGATTTTCCTCCACCTCCTGCCGTCTTGTTTTCCCAGTGAGCTGATTGCTAATGACAACATTCGAAAAGGGCATAATGGAGATTCCACAAACAATTTGCACCTTGGATTTGCAAACCTAAATTTCTGCAGAAGTCACAAAATGGTGATGGATGGTGGTTTTGTTTGTGTTTGCTCATTCTACCATGTTAAAAGGTGCTCACAGGCCTTAGGCTTGGAGCAGTTTGTTCATGAAAAGATTGTGAATACCTGAAATAGTAGAGAAAAGACTGTGTATTCTTGTTCATTTGTAATAAAGAAACTGTGCTGATTGGGTATCCTGGTAACACAGAGATTAGGGAGCTGACCATGTAATCAGAACGTCCCCCGTTTGAGTCCAAACTCTCCCAAAATTTCCCTCCATCGCTCTACTATCCACTGTCGAAACAGGCAAAATTTCCCACGGATTCTTAAAATATGATCTGCACTGATGTCAGACTTCCACACTGTGGCATTGAAAGGGTCAAAGAATGAAAAAATTGCCCTTGAAACTTCATTTTTACAAAAGGAAAATGCAGAGGTTGAAAGAAGAGCCTGTCTGATGATAATAAAACAGTCTCCGCAGTCTTTTATCTTGCACCTTGTGGATTAATGCTAATGTAAGTTTCTCTCTCAGCGCAACCAATAACACCCTGGCAAATATCCTAAAAGGATCCCCAGAGCAGCCCTGATGCTCCTCCATTACAGGCCTTATAATAGCTGCCTGAGATATATGTATTTATGTGGCAGGAAATAACATTAGAGTGAATTGCCATAACAACTTTATAAATCAGGCAGGCATAGGGTATGGCAGGTATACGGCAGAGAGAGAGAGAGAGAGAGAGGGAAAGAGGCAGTGCCAAGGTGGCGGTAACGCTGATGAGAGGTATCTGAGATGGCATCCATCACCTGCTCTGCAGCCATACGTTGTCAAGAAAATGGGTTAAACCCTGGTTCACCATATTGCAACCCCTCTCCCCAAAGACACGGGCTAAAGAGAAGTTCCAAAGCAGCCGACACCATCCGCGTTGAACCTGCTGGTCCTGCAGGTCGTCCTGCTTCCCCATCCACCCCAGAAAAACAGGGGAGACCTGCCCATTAATCAAAAGTTACAAACAGACTTGGCTGTGTCATAACTCTCGCGATGGGCTTTTCCGTTGATTGATTCCTATACACACATACTGTCTGATTACCATAATGTGTTCTTGTGGCGAAAATTCTGGCGGTGGGGGCGAGTTGGGGTGGGGGTTGAAGGGAGGGTGGTGTTGGTAAGGGCTTTGCGGGGGAATGGGGTGGGGGGGCCTGCTGCGAGGCGAGCGGGAAGTAAATAACAAATGGCCCAGACCCCACCTCATCCGGAGTGATTTCAATCCAATGTTCCATCATAGCTAGTGGAGAGAGGCGAGTGTTTGGGGTTTGGGCTATCAATTACAGATATGTGTAGGCAGGCAGACACCATCATTTCGCTGATTGTCACCAGTCCACCGCAGTGACATCAGGAAGTGATTCATCAGTCTATTTCCTGTGACACCCGGAGAAAGATGACATGCGAGGGCCTGTGGAATTATGGGGGATCCTGAAAGAAGGGCTCTTTAACATGCTTGAGGGGCAAACGCATTCTAATGCAGACATTTAACCTCTCTCCGCCAGCGATTGCTCTTGACTGACTCGGCCCATTCATTCATTTCAGACAGAGTCTGGCTGTTGATGAAACTATCCGCATTATTTGTTCACCAGTGTGTCAAAAAGTGTATCTGTGGCACCAGAAAACACTGAAAAGTTGCTTCTTTAAAGTGACTCCAAATAAAATCCTCAAGCGTAAAAGATGTAAAAAATTAACATCCATTCAGAAAGAAGAAAAATATTAGATAACAAAAATGTTTGTCAAGAGTTGTTGTTATTATTATCACAGCGATATACAGCAGATATGACTGTAAATACTGTAGAATTTAAATAGTGTAGCACTTGCAACAAATTACAGCAAAAAATGTGCAGTACAAGCATGAATAAAGAATATACTGTTATTATCGGGTCATGATCTCAATGTATTTATCCTTCACTGAACTGACTGAAAAGGAAATTTAAGGGGGCAATATATGTTTTTATTTTTTTCACTTTATCCATAAAATGTGTTGAACAAGCAGAATTAATTGAATTACTTGCATCTTATCTTCTGCTGTTTTATATTTACTTTGTTATACTTGACTCATACCTATATACTGTACATGTCTGTCATTTCACGTTCAGTGAGTGAGATAAACAGCTTGCAGCATTGCGTTTCATCGAGTTATTCTCCAAACCTGTTGGGTGCCTTACCTGAAAAAACAGCATATGAGAGAAAGGGGAAAGGGGCTGCAGCTAGTGATGTTTTCATTATTGATTTATCTGCCAATTATTTTCTTGGTTAATCTATGGTTTATAAATTTTCAACTTACACTTAAAACCCCATAATTGTTCAGTTTACTGTCACATTAGACAAATAGAAGCAGCACATTTGAGAAGCTGGAATGAGGAAATGTACAAAAATAACAATTAATTGATTATCAAAATACATACTTTTGATTTCGCTGACAATTAACTAATCATTTGATTTCAAGGAGGAAAAACACTGTAGAGATTGATCGGTACAATACTGGTGCATTTATATAAACAGTAATTATCATATGAAATAATAAATGAAGAATAAAAATATTATGTCTGACAGTTACTGTGGTGGCTCATCACAGCTGCATGGATACAAAGGAAACAGAGGCAAATGTCCTGTGCCTTGTCTTACTCACAGGTCATCCTTCCTCAGAGATTCATACCAAGCTGGCAGTAAGCACAGATGATACCAGCAGGCCAAACTTTATTCCTCCCTGTTGCAATTGCGTCTGTGAGCAGTGACTCTATCAATCTGTCGGCGGTTGGGAAGATTGCCTAATCCGGTAGCCAAGGGACTCTTATCATCAGTCTGCCTCTTTGTTGTATGTGTGTGTTTGTGTGTGTGTGTGTGTGTGTGTGTGTGTGTGTGACCAGCAAGAGCCTTATTGGTGGGAAATGTATGTACTGCTCCTCTGCTTAACATTGTCACCCTCATTTGTAAACACAGTCATCCATCAGGCACCGACCCCCCACTTATCCAAACAGATGAAGAAGGTGTATGTTCTTATAATTTGCTCTCGTCTCAGAGAGACAGAATAATAATAATCTCTCCCTGATGTACAGTTGCCCCCTCCTCCTTCTTATCCTTTTTTTTTTCTCCTCCACTTTCATTCTCTCCTCTTTCTCTCTTTCTCGCTTGTGGATAGTGTATTAATGAAGCGGCCTAATTTGACACTCCGCTGCAGTGTAATGGATTAAAACGCAACACTGCCATCCGTCTGCCAGCCACAAATAAAGCACGCCGTATAAATATTGTAATTCATACCTGTGATAAGAATCATAGGTGCCACCTCTTGCCTGTGCGATAATAATCTTAACCTGCTGATGTCTTGCAGACTGGAAAAATCTGACTATGTGTCCGTGTGTTTGTGGGTGTTTTTAAATTGATGCTTGTGCTGCAAATAAGGGAATGAACCTCCACTATTTATGTAAAACTGTGCAATTGTTCCTGTTTTCTTTTCTTCTAGCCCATTTAATTTTTTGTGGGGCTTTTAATGAACACATGCAGTACATGTGCTTGGTATTATTTAAAAAAAAGTTATGATTTACCTACCAACTAAGTGTATTTCCCCATTCTGTGTTCCCATTTGAAGTTTTTCTTTAAACAATATTCTCAATGTTACTTGCTACTGAATATAAAAAGCAATGTTACAATCATATTAGTTCACGTTATGACCACCAATTTTAGTTACGCAACATAGTTTCTGAGAACTCCTCTTTCGTCCATCAGTTTGGCATTGAGGACGGGTCTGAATGTCACAGTTCCCATGAGCCTCGACCTCCATGCCAATCCTAAAGCTGGAAAACTCAAAACTGCAGAATGTATTGTCAGTTTTCTCAATAACATAATCTTTGGCCTTTTCTTGTCATAACTGACACACGAGACAGAATTTTAATGTTGTTGATTTTAATTTATTTATTTATTTATTTTTTGTTGGTGAAATACACATTAGAAGTTAACTTTGCAACCGGATAATTTAAATACATAGACTTTCAGCCTCAATCCCTCACATAGTTTCTAATACAGTTGTTCCTTTTTCCACGTTGCTGATTCAACCAGGAGAGTTTCATCCATCAAGCATCCAGAAATGCTGCAGCTGTCAGTCACATAACATTGTCTATGGGAAAAATAAATGGGACCTTTTTCTTCCAGAATAAGAGGGAACCCAAAATTACTCGGCAATTCTATCCTCACAATGATCATCACTTCCTCCCTTTCCACTTTTATTGGAATCACACCTCATCATGCCCCCCCACCTCCTTTCTTTTAAATCATGATCATCATGTTCATCATCATCACTGTCCAGCCTTCCTCTTTAGCAGCAGGTGTCTTGACTTTAACAACTCTCCTTCATAAGCTGCTCACACTGTCAGCACTTTAGTCATGCTCTTGACAAGGAGCTTTAGTCCTTGTTCCTGATAAGAGCCGGACCATTGTGCTTGCAGCTTTGTCTGCTGCCAAACACGGTTGACATGCTGAGATAGTCATCTGTAACAACTTTGTGAATGGACATATGACACGTGGCAAGCTGCATGGGAAAAGATCAGCGAGGCGGTTATGAGTGGAGATGTTGTTGCCATCTGTTCAGGCTTCTACAGACCCTCAGAGATTTAGACCCTCATATCTTTTACAGCAAATATTTCTGAACGTGGCGTGTTCTTGCAGCTGCTGTTGCAAAGATGACAACAACAACAGTTTTAATTGTGGACATAAATACCATATTGTAAAAATGCTTAATGTTAAATGTTTGATGCATTTGAACTTTTAGGCAGGTGCAGCTGCAGGTTATTCTTTAGTTTCTTTTTGCCTGCTGAAGACTAAATCATTAAATATTGTGAGTTGGGATCAATTACTGCTCAGTTTGTGTTCCAGCAACATATGTTGCTTGTTTAAAAACTCAACTATTAGCTCAGTATCTCATAATGAAGCTTTTTACTCATCAGTAAATGCTAGACTATTACTAGAACTTGTTGAATTTCATCAGATATACTGAATTGAAATTATTTTATAATCTTATGCACTACAGCCTCAAAAGCAGCCTGATCCCCTCAACAGCATTGTGGTTGACTATTGTATTCAGAAGTGGACCTCTCAGATAAGCACTCTTACAAAGAGGGCCTATCCCAACTGATGCTTTCTGAATAGTAAACATCCCAGAGCCTCCATTTGCAATGTAGATGTGCGTGTGTGCTCTCGCTCTCTATTGAATTGTTTTCTTAATCGTTTCCTTTGTGCCAAGAAGTAAAGAAAACAGATTGTGTCTGAAGAGCATTGGAAGTGCCAGTGACCCCTGGTCACAGCAGCAACATAAGGACTGCCAGAACAGCAGATAAAGAGCCAGACGGGTCAACTACTCTGTCCTGCCATGATTGCTAGCACCAACATTTTCTTAAAGGAAGACATCTGGAATCCTGTGTAGCCTCTTGCATTTTAGAAAAATAGGAACATTTAGAAAGAATTCACATTTTCTACACCTTTTGCTGGATTTGAAATGATTTTAACACCACCGCTCCATCACTATCACACACATTATGCTTGTCACTCTCCACTGAATACCCTCTACTACAGTACAAATGCACTGATTGTCTCCACTTAAGTCATATCTCATTCAAACACTTATTGCGAATCCCATCCTGTAAACATGAGATATTGTTGAAATAGGAGCCAATGTGTAACTTTGTGCTTCTCTTGCTGTAGAAAAGACTCAACTTACGAAACCTAATTGCCTTTCAAACCTCTGTGGCATGTTCTATTCATTAATCTGAAAGTGGTTCCAAATCTTGAGGATAATGAAAATCTCTTTTATAAATATGTATGCAGTGAAGTCACAACATAATAGGGGCCTGGTGAAAAACAGGGGGCAGCAAGGCGGCTGAAGGATGAGGTGCAGGCCCTGCAGAAAAGAATGTTCCCCTAGCAGAAATTGGTTTAATTAATAGGACATTTTACATAATGATTACAGTGTAATTGCACCGACTAGCAGAGTGTCATTAAATATATCCTTGCTCCTTTACAACACCCTCCAGCTAAAAATAATGAGTTACATTGGAAATCACTATGCAACAGGTTCATAAATAACATTTAAGCCCATACAAGGCAAGTACTTATAAATAATAAATATTTGCCTTTTGTAATTGAAGAAAAAATGACTGCCTCTTTTTTCTCCGCCACTGCACGCTGCTTTGTCCTGTTGTAGCCGCGGAAAGGAGATTTCTCCCATTTTTTCCCCTCTTGTAAGTGCTGAATAATTTATTTGCCGGCTAATAGTCAACACTGTCAACACCCGGTGGTTAAAATATACCTGTGTCCAGATAAATGCAGCAGCAGGCTACAAAGCGATTATTCCCTGCTTCCAGATATTTTGTTGGATGCAGTCCCTGTATACACTGCAGTAAATCACCAACTTCCAATTACCTCCCTCCATAAAACAAGGCTCGTATTCAAATCAGGCCCCAGAAAAGAGAGACAGAGACAGGGACGACTGAACCCATGCCTGGGGGCGCTGACTGAATGTGTGCATGCATGAGTGTGTATCTGTGTGCGTGCATCTGCATTGAGAGTGCGCGGGGGGGTTGAATTTGTTTCTTCGTATAATGCTTATTCCATTTTACTGCAAAGTGGCACTGCTCCACTATCCCTGCAATAGCGCTTTCATGCTGGCTGGGTTTTCATTGGCTTAAAAAGTTGGCTACTGAAATATTTTCATTAGTCTTTGTTCAACTGAAGAGCCAAAAGTTTCTCTTGAATATCATCCAAAACAGGATGAAAGAGTTGGATATGCCATGATCAAGTGCCATGATTGCAGAATTACCAAAGCGGTGGTAATTGTTCTCAGGGGATTGTTGTGCTGTAAGTGGATCTATCAATCATTTTTATGTATTGGAGCTTGGAGGCGGATATTGGAGGCCCCGCTTAAGTCATTGCTACTGTTGGATGATTATCTTGCATCTTCAAAAAGTCAACCTTTCAGGAAATAAGAAAAATGAAAAATTGCTCTGAAATATTTTGGAATTTCACTCATGTTAATAAGAGTTTTAGAGTAACAAACATACTTGGTACAAAAACTTAAAACTTAACAATGATGAGAAAAATGTTTTCCAAATGTTATTTAGTATTCAGGCAGCAAATAGTTTATTATTATATTAGAGCACGCTGATCTCCCAGGGATTTCTGCTCATATCTCTGCATCAGCTTATTAGTGCAGCTACAGGATTAGAGATGTGATTCCAATTTGTTGTCGCTGTACCCTCTATGAACTCTCTAAGCACAGTTTAGTGTGTGTGTGTGTGTGTGTGTGTGTGTGTGTGTGTGTGAGAGAGAGAGAGAGAGAGAGAGAGAGAGAGGGACATATGTATTCATCAAGATGTAGTGACAAAGATCTGTCCACATTGTTGCATAAAGAGTCACCTTGCATCCTTGACAAGGTTAGCCATGTCTTTTAGGTTTATCTTACCTATCCAGTCACAAACAATGTAAAAATACTTCACTGCAAGTAAAAATCCTGCAGTGTAAATGTTACATAGTATGCAGTTATTATTGTTGTTAATAATAATAATAATAATAATAATAATAATAATAACAATAATAACAACAACAAATAACAACAACAACAACAACAATAACAATAATGATAATAATAATAATATAGTTATAGTACAGCATTGACATTAAGCCTTCCAGAAATGTGTGCAGTACAACCTTGCATCTATGTCTGCATGTAAAATCCATGTTGCTCCCACCTCCCAACCTCTGCGACCTCTTCACGTCCTCTCATCACCTATCCCTCTTGTCGTTTTGGCTTCTCTCCTCCACATCCAGCCATCCTTCCTGTCCCTATCAAACGAGCACAGAGAGTCTGATAAATGTCGGCCCAGGTATCATCATCACACATGCAGATTTCCCTCGAACGCGATTCACTTTTGATCAGCTCCCCTGTGTGCCAATGGATAAAATACATTCAGGATGCTCCCCTTGCTGCTCGCCTCTTTGCCTCTGAGTGTATTAAATACCCCGCTTCCACTCCACATGCACACACACAACCGGCCGCCTTCCCCCTATACCTATATTCAGGCAGCAGACACCATCAGTGAATTGCATTTATGCAGAATGCATCAATAACCGGAAAAACTAAGAGGCCTTGTCAGGGACGGGGAGTTGTCACAGACGCGGGCAAACGATTCTACGCGGTGCTCATCTGAGCTGCAATCAGCCCATACTCTGAGTATACATCAGGCCTCTGTGACATGGAAATTTCCTGGTCCTCCGCTCTCATTTTCAGATGCAGTAATCACAGGGAGAGGCGCTCAACCTTACCGAAATGTATAAATAATTTTCATTCAAACATATTAACAGTCAAAATAGCAGAATCCATCATGGCGGCGCAGGGAGATTCTTAAGAAGCAATCAGGGCCTCTGCATGTGTTCTTTGTCTTTGGCAGCTGAGAGACAGGGTGCAGATTACTTGTGCGAGTCCTGTTTTGCATAATGGCCTACCCCCTTGGTGCTTTTAAACTTTCCTGCCGATCCATTACGTTTACCAAGCCCAGCTCCCTGCCTGTCTTTAATATCATGCTTCCTTGGGAAGAAGATCTGGACGAGGGTTTAAAGACCTTTTTATTAAGGCAGGCATGTGGGCCTCCATCCATCTTCTCCAACCGGCAGACACGTTTATGTTCCATGGACGGGTTATGTACCGCCATCTTAAAGAGCGAAAACTTGCCCTTTTTACCTCATTGGGAAAGAAGGTCTTTCTGGGACGAGTTGGTAGTTTTCAAGGTTACCAGGCCAGATGTGCCCTGAGAAGCAGTGGACTGGAATGTCTTTAAAGTGTATGTTGTGTGCCACCAAGCTATGTCAAATAATTTCTTCAACAAATTTAGGTGAGACTGCATTGGATCTGAATAGAGACCCCTTGTGCTGCCAGTGATAGTGTCATATGCCCAACACATTTATGTACAAAGATGTAAAATGGCATAAGCCAGGCATAACACCATCTCATTAAAGCACAGCAAAATATCCCTTTTTTCATGCCAGAGGAGAAAGAGGATGTTAGCGCAATTCACAGGAGGTGAAAATTAAGGCAGTTTGAGCTTGGAAGCCACCCGAGCTTGACAGGACATGGGCTGCAGTTTTATGTCACGTCGTTTATCTGCAGTTTATATTTTCTATGACCGCATTGTCTCTTTCAAGAACCTTTGGAAAATACACAGGCTGTAAAAACAGCCACCTTTTGTTGCGGCGTACCCCACAAATGCTAATGTTTTTGTAACAGTTGCAGCCTCTTAATGATCCACAAACACTTTTTGCAAGATATTTCTTTCTAATATCGGTTTGAATGTCTCTCCTAAGCAGCAGATGTGGGGTCAGCGAAGGTGGAAGGTGGAGAGTAATGAAACATTCTGAAAATGGTGTAAAGCTAGTGAGGGATGCCCTCATCGCCGACGATAAAGCACACTGAGGCAAAGCAAACACCCATGGATCACAACCCTTTTCATTACAATAGTAAGATGATCCATTCTTTCCATTTCTCACCATCAGCTTAAAACGGTAAAACCAAAACTTTGATGTAAAGTTCCATAATAAAAAGAATAATAATAGCTCTCTGTGTGCTTACTGATTAATGGGTTGGATCCTTGCTGCATGCTGACAGAGGACAGAATATATTATTTTTTAGCTAGATTTAAACTGAAAAATAGACGTCTTAGCTCTTAAACAAAAGATATGGTACCTGTACTCTGACCCCCAACAGATGGGAAGTTTTTAGTATAGGGGCAGCAAAAGAACATGAAAACAATGCAGACAACATAAAAAGGTTAAGACAACTGTCACACACTACAATACAGGATAAATAATGTCCAGTTAAGCTACATAAAATTAAGTAAAGGTAAAAGCATTGTCCAGCAATTTCAAGTTCATGTTGCTGGCTCATGTTAATAGCGCTAGAGTAACTAAATATATCTTAGTAAGTAGAAAGAAAGACATATATGTCTAGTGTTCAGACTCTTAGCCAATAATCTATTTCATAAAACAGATGTATATAGAGACCATTATCATGCCAACGTAGGTAGATAGTACCGTCTATGAACGCGCACGTCGTGGCAGTGTTTATTAAATTGCAAATCAGTGTGGCAAAGTGAAAAATGCTTGCTCCTCTTGGATCCCATTTTTGCTCCTCCCTCCGCCTTGTCTCTTCGTCCTCCCCTCTCTCTGGCCCTCTGGACTGTAAGGGCAACAAGGAATTATAGCTCAGTGAAGTGCAGTGGCAAAGCCCCAGAGATTCATAGACAGTCTCAATGATAAAGTCCAATACGGGAGAATCGCTACTAGTGCAATAACAGCGAGAGAGGGTCACAATAAAGTTTAGTTTAATGACAAGAACAAATAACTTTAACATTTGGCTGGGGCGCTGAACCCCTTCCCGGGGATCGCATCTGATATATCAGCGAGCAACTGCCCGTGACTGCTGGGCGATTGTGCTCGCCACTCTGGCACTAGTGATGCATGCGGGGTCTCGTGGCAGGTGTCCATTTTATAGACTTATTCAGTTCTAAATGTTGGACACTGGCTGAGGCTCAGGACCGGGCAGAGAGGCCTGGCTAGATTATTGTTACTGCACAGCTGACATCTCCCAGGCTCCTCTCTGTACTGCTATCTGGCCCTGGGACTCTACCTAACCGTTAGCCACTGAATAGCTAACAGCCAGCGTCTGAGGTGACATCAAGGCTACTACTCCAGAGCTTGGACACAGTCCTGTGGACGGGGCCACTTAGCCGCTAATCGCCACACAAACGACACAGAGCAGAAGAGGAATTATACATGACCAGCTGTTGGTCAGTTTACTCTTCTGCTACTGCCAGCTAATAACTTTAGCATTATAATTTTTCATATAAAAAAATCCTGTAACTAAAAGCATTTTCATTATTGAATTATTAATTGTTCTAAACAATGTCTTACAATGGAGAAAAATTAGATTTAGGATTTCCTAAAGTGAGGTCTTTAAGTGTCTTATTTTGACTCAACAACTGACCAGGACCGCAAAATATTTAGTTTCTGGTCACACAAGACAAAGAAAATGTGCAAATCTTCACATTGAAGGTGTGGAGGTAGGTAATGTGTGGCATTATGTCTTGAAAAAATACTGAAACAATTAATTAACTGATAATCAAAATAGTTGCTGATTAATTTTCTAGTTTGGACTAATCAATTAATCAGCTAACCATTTCAGATGTGATATTAAATAAGTCGCAAGAGCACATTTATATCATGGTTATCAACTGAAATAGCAAGAGATAAAAACCAAAGACTTCCTTGGTAAATGCTTAAAAAGTTTAGTCTCACAGCTTTTCTGTCTCAGAACAACATGTTAACAACAGGAGTGTGCACGATGCACTGATGATAAAAATCTCATGATCATAACAATATTCAATTTGCAGCCACACCACCTTCTGACAGGCTACTTAGTCCCAGTGAGTGATGAGTGCTGATGGCCCTGAGGTGCTGCTGCATGTCTCTGCTTGGCAGCTGCTGGCCTGTGGCTGGATCAGGGGGCTTCAGGCTGGCAGCCATATTGTAAAAACCAGCGGGAGAGGAGGCCATGGGGAGACAGATAATGGAGGATAGATGCTGTGCATGGGATCAGTTTCCCACACATGAAGTGATGGGTTTAGATCATCTGGGTAATGTGTTTAATTCATTTGCTTTGAAAAAAATAGGATAAATATTAGGAATTTAAAAGAAAAGGAAGCTTTCAGTCACTCAGACCTCTATCAGGAGACTATTGCCTGAACTCAAATTAATGCCAAGCCTCTCTATCTGCACTCACCCATCCCCAAAAACCCTCCTGTTGGTTATTTGTTGCCACATTTCTAGTTTACACGGCCTGAAAAGGCCCATTCAGGACAGCTATTGTTGAATGCAGGCCTCATATGCAGATCCATTTGACGGGCCATTATCCAAAAAGAATGTGGGAGACAGAGTGACGACAGGCTAGTGACAAATGATCAACCTGATAATAGGCTGTAAGACACACTTACCATGCTAACAACACGGCGTGCAGAACGTACGCGCCCCCCCGTCGAAAACAAACAATGTGCTTCCAATCTATCATCGCTGATCCGTGTCATCATTACCCCTCGATGGCCGTGCGGACATCAACATGACAATGCAACATGCAGGCGCTGCATTAGTGCGACAGATTATTATCATAGAGAATGTGGCACAAATCTCTTATGGAACATTATAGCCAGTGTGGAGAGTAACAAACAAACAGATTTATGTCGTGCGCTCTCTAAGGAAGCAACTTGGCCGAGCAGGTTGTGTGTGTGTGCGCATTTGTATGTGAGTCAGAAAGCTTTGCAGGTGAAATGTTGTGCTAATTCTGTACAGGTTGGGCTAATGTCGAGCCCCCGGGTCCTGTTCTGTTGGCAAGCTGATTGGTGATTAGAGATATAATACACAGGCACTGTCCTCCACCTCCTCGAGCTCTTTTGTCAACCCCCCTACCCCCTCCGCCCCCCCTCCCACACACACACACACACACACACACACACACACACACACACACACAGACACACACCCTCTCCCACTGCCCCAGCCACCAAACCTGCAAAGCCCCCCCAGGCCACTTCCCATCGCTGTTTATGGTGCTTCCTCCATTATCCGACAACAAAAGGAGTCCTCAACACACAAAACCCCAGCCAGCTGTGTGCCTGACATGGTGGGGAATACACAGCCCCTCTCCAGCGACAATAAAAAGAAACTTGAGTTTAAACAAAAAAAGTTACACCATATTTGCTCAGACTAACTATGATGAAAGGCAATGAAGACAAGGGCTCCTCATGTAGGTATCAATATAAATATTACTGGAAGGTCAATTAATATGTAAATTAACTCCTCCATTTAATTAGCTATTTAACTATTTTCTAAGGCATGGACATATTAAATCATGCTTAAAGACCCCTCTAACTAGCCTCCTGACAATAGTGCCAGGGAGTCGTGGGCTCATAAACTACCGGCTTGACCTATAAAGAGCCCCGAGTCTGCTAATTCCATCTCAGCCTAATTTTATGACTTGCATAAAATAACCATAGTGCAGCTTTGTAGCTGTAAAGAGGATATGGGTAATAAAACGGAGCCGGGGAAAGCATCAGAAATCTCCTCTTCACTAGTGTCCTCATTTATTATTCTATTATTCTTTGCAGGGTACCGGGCTCCTGTGAAAGACAAATGACCTTATTATATTAAATAATTTGTGAGGATATTAACCGTTAATCACACATAAACAGCATTTAAAAGGTATTGATTTTCCAGCGCTCTCAACAGCTTGTTAAATTTACGTCCAATAACATGATAATAGATAATCAGGTGAATGATACTCATTTGTAGGGGACAAAGGAAAGGTAATGGACATCACCGACCCTGACTCTACCATATCTCTCTATCCCGCTCTCCACTGACCTTCTTGCAGGTATTTGACCTTGAGCACAACTCAGCCCAAGTCTACAGTGATTGACAGCCACATGTCAGATATTAAGTCCTGCCAGGGAATTTAGCTTCAGGTCGTGGCTTGTCCTTTTTTGACAGAGCTTTCACAAAACCGCCTCAACCTGTTAAACTTCGTTCATTATAAAAGCATCCTTTAATCAGTGTTATATTTTTGTTAGTTCAACTCTGTGCCGGAATTTAAAATATACTGGGAGACTGACTATACTTTTGTAGAGTGAATTCCAAAGCAGTTATTTTAGAGCTGAAACAATGAGCCAAATAATTGATTAGTCAAGCAACAGAAAGTTAATCAGCTATTTGTTTGATAATTTTCTGATGTTCTATGTTTGATATATGATATATGATAGTAAACCGAATATCTTTGGGTTTGGGTCTGTTTTGTCAATAAATCAAGACACTTCCACCATCTCTCCATCCCTTTATTTGAAGATTTGAAGAAGTCCAAAATCTTTGGCTTGGGAAATCTGCAATAGGAATTTTTTATAGACTTTAGCTGAATCAGTAGTGAAAATAACCATTTGTGGTTGTGGATTACATTACTGGCTTACTGCCAGCCCGCTTTAGTAGAATTTGGACATTTTCTGCAATTTGACTGGCTGACTTCAACAGTACAAAGGAACAAGAAAAGCCAGTGGATGGTGGTGCATGAGCTATGACACAGGCTGAGTTGAAACATGATATTAGAGATACTGTATGTAACATGTCTTAGCCTGCTGAGCCGCAATAATGACCCCAACTGTGTGTCTTCATCAGAGCCAGCAAACTTTGGGTGAAAAGTTGATAACCGTTTCTTTGTTTCTGAAACAGTCTAATGCTTCATCAGAGGCATCACTTTTTGTTTGGCACTGTTGACAGCTGTATTCTGATCTCCATGATTACTTTTTGATGCAGCTTTTCCCGTCCTCTTTGTGTGTGTGTGTGTGTGAGATGTGAGAGAGAGAGAGAGAAACAAGGAGTGTGTGTGTGTGTGTGATTTCTATGTGTCTCCTGACCGCCCGCAGATACCATTTAGGTTTGAAAAGTCCTCCAAGTTGCTGTTGGGGAAGCTGACTTGCCACAATAATAAATTTGCAGCAGGTAGCAGAGAATAGCGAGTGGCATGCAAATCCGTCTTGGTGTCCCTCTGGGGCCCCGGTGCTCACTGCGGGAGAAAATGAAGCCATGCTGCTCCAAACACTGTCTCTCTTTCTCTCCTGGGTCTAAAGTTAATTTCAGTGGAGAGAGCCAAATAGGGTGTCGACTGGTCTCTTTTCTCCAGCCATGTAGACACACCGGAGCTTGTTCCAGAGATGGATATGTGAGAGCATAGACTCACACTACCTACCTGACACTGGCCTTCTTGATTCATTATGACAGGCCAATCTTTTATTAGCCTGGTCTTCGTATTCAAACCCTATCAAGAAAAAAAAGTGAAGAAGCTGAATTTTCTCTGGATGAATACAGCAGATTTATTATGCAGTGCCTCCTCTTCAACGCACCCCCCCACCCATATAGAGGCATGTAATTATTAGCCTCATGTTTTTGACAGATCTGGTTAGCAGGCTGTTATTTGATATCCATGTTAACTCCAGGCACCCAGACTGACAGATATAACCACACACGGCCATCCTGCTTTGCAAACCATTATTTTAAAAAGAGATATACTCTGTAGGACCTTTTTTCAGTGTGCTGACTGAAAAGATGGGATCAAAAACACCCCCGTTTTACTGTGACTCTCAGATTTCAGAACAGTAAATGAATACAAGGCTGGATGGTAGAGTGATTCAATTACTGTGTGGCAGTGCAGGCCCAGTTTTATAGCCTGCTCTCTGCTCTGTGAGCACATCCACAGCTAAATGAACATGATAGGCAATGGTCATCTCCCCCTGTTGTTACAAGATAGCTGTTAGGCTGCCTCAGTAATGACATGAACCAGGCCCTGGCTACCCAGAGTATTTATGAGGCATAAAACAATATTTTAATTTGGTCAAAAGATTTCATTTTTTTAATAATGTATGAGCAGATAATCAGTCCATGAAAACCTCAGCACCAATATTGGCTATCTCATTATATTCAAAGAATGCTTGACACCTCTTAAAATTTGTAACTGTGATCAGGATTTAATCATTTATTAATTTTTTTGATCACAAGAGCCATTCAGGCATTAGATAAATACTCTCAAGTAGCTTTAAATATCCAAATGTCTATTCCTACAAGCTTACTCCTCATTATCCTATATATAATTTAATTTATGTAACAATCGGGGCTGCAAGATTAGTTGATAAATTGATTAGTTGAATATAATCAGTAACTAAGTAATTTTTTCAAAATAAAATGCCAAATATTCCATTGATCCATCTTCTCAGTTGTGAGGAATTGCTGCTTTTCTTTGTCTTAAGTGAGTGTAAATATATTCTCTTTGGGTTTTATGTTTAGGAAATTGGAATGGGTATTTTTCAGTGTTAATTGAGCAAATAACCTGCAAATGAATAGATAGTGACTATAATCATTAGTTGCAGCCCTTGTAACAATGCATAACAATGTGTGAAAAAATATTTGTGTTTGTATTAGAACAGCATAATATACTACTGTTTATGTGGTGGTTGTAATTGTCATATTTCACCTCCTTGTTATTTACAATTGTCTTTTACTTCTTCATATCATTGCAGCAGCAGGAGATAAAACATAATTTTCTCACCTGATTGTTTTCCATAATGAAATCGGTCATCATTATAATACCATAATACATCACTATGAATGTACCTTAGAACAGTTATGTCCAAACATTTTTTTTCCAAAATGTCCTGATTGGACCTTTCAATGGATGAGGGCCGTCGAGTCACTTCAAGCAAAATAAGAATTTCTTAGTCAAAGATCTGGTCCAGTCACAGAAGCCAATGCTGTCTGCAGTCGAACTCACAATAAATCTGCGAATCAGCTTTGAGTTATGTCCTGAGTCTTTCAGAAGCAATGCTTTTGTAAAATAAGCCCAGCCCCTATATGACAGGGAGCTGGCTAGCCGGAGAGTCAGGCCTTGTAGTGCAGCTGATTCTGAGGCTCGTCAGTGACGCTGTTGGTGGATGGATGTGCTCTGCTGTTGGGCAAGAGGGGTAAACTGTATTGATCCTGATCTAGTCTCATTTTTGTAAGCAGACGGCATTTCCCTCTGTGTTTGGGTACCTTTTTGATGGCCCCTGACAGCTTCTGCTGAATGCTGTCGGAGACTATTTGACAGGCTGGACAAGGGTGGGAGGAAGGGGAAGACAGGGAGGAGGAGAAGGAGGAGGAATGGAGGGAAGCAAAAGGAGGAGGAAGGTAGCTGCTCAGCTCAGCGCCGGCTGGTGACAATCACCTCAGCCTTGGAATCAATTCCCTCTGTTTACAGACCATTTCACAGCCCTTTACCTGTAACATCACTTGTGTCAGTCCCATTAATACCCCCAGATATATAATGGTTGGATTAGCATAATGGCTAAAGCGAGGCCCTGGACTGTGAACACATAGCAAATGTCAACATGTTCTCTTCACTAAGCCAATTAGAGGCCATTAACAGCCCTGCTTGGCTGCAAACATCATCAAAGTTAAAGACAATTCCACACAGCATCCCTCCAACCCCCTTTTTCACTGTTGTAATAGATGGGCCATAGAAACTGAAATGTTAGTAAACAGGCGGCCAGCTTAGACTTCTGCTAGTTCACCTCCAGTCCTCCAGTGTATTCAACCTCAGAGGTAAGATGCTGCGGCCGAACTACATGGTGGTGTGTCCTGGTGGTGATGGTTCCTGTGGTGTTTTTGGAGACAGATAAATGAATTAAGTTTACCTCAAAGATTATAGATGAAATAACATTTTCGTATTCAAAATCACAACACACCGCACGGCAGAGACAAGAAAAGGTAGGCAGGCATTTGCAGATCACTGATTCCAACATGTGCTTAGCATGCTTGACGAAATGGAATGAATTCATATGCATATTTAGAGTGGGCCTATTAACTTTCTTTTCAATTAACTGGTTCAAACGATTCACTCAATTGCACAGAGTCTTTAGACAGCTGGTACTTCTTGTACATCTTGCACATGCTAGCAAATTAGCAAATTAATGCAGTTTTAAGATAAACACCAGAACGTTATTATATTACATAATATTAAAAAAAACAACTCTGTTCTCTGACGATTATTTCTAAGGAAGGAGTGATACAGAGTGAAATGAACTGATTTATAGCTACACGACAGCCGTTGCATTTACACATGAATTTGAGCAGCGTGCCTTTACTTTCACAGTATCTTGAGCATTTAGCCCCTGGCCATCATATAAAAACTGAAAGACAGCAGTGCTCGTGTTAAGTAAAGGCCTTGAAAGTATTGTCACAAAAGTGCAGAGGCAAGCAAGGCCAAGAGTCAACTGTTCAGGACTACACATCATCCCATACGGCCTTCAAGAACAGTTAGCCCTGTACTATTAAAGTTCTCCTGCTTGTGAAATGCTCTCAAGATGTCAACAGAGTACGTGAGTTTATCAACATTATACAAAGGGCTGTTCATGCACTTGAATGGTGATGTGAATCATACTGTAGGTGTAAGTTGTCTCATGCTGTGTGTGCAGTGTATGTGCAGTTGATAAAGTGACAATATACTCTGGATGTATTTATTCATCATGGACAATGTCTTAGTTCAGATATATATCCCAGTTTAATCAGTTTCCTTAAATAATTTAGGATATAAAAATCGGAAATATATATGTGTTATGTGTTATTTGATTAATTTTTAATTTTAGTTAAGCTTAGCTAATTTAAGTTTAGCATTTTGAGAGATTTAATTTTTTTTTCAGAATCAAGCAAGACCTGGAGTCAGGATGTGGTTAGCTTAACTTAACTTAAATAGTAGGGGGAAATAGATATCCTGGCTCTCTCCAAAGTTCAACATGCTGAAAGCTGATCAATTAACATTAGGGACACCTTCAAGTCCCTAGAGACTATCTCTGTGAGCTGAAGCCTGTCTTAGTTCCCTCTTGTGGATGTCAGCCTTCAGCTATCAGTACTTCTAGCTGCAACACCTTGCACCTCTTTGAAATTGTTTTTGTGCTCCTCTGTGTTTTACTGGTGTTATTTGACTCGTTTAGGAGCTCAGCTGGAGGTGTCCTGCGGGACAGAAGCAAATTTTTTAATATTTTCTTTGAGCTTCATTGCCTCTTGTTCACACTTGAGTTTCAGGCTGTGCTCCTCCTGCTGTTTCTTCTCCTCCTCCCGGAGCCTGCCACCATCTACAGATCTGTAATGCTCCACCGTCAACTAATTTTTTTTGTCCTGCTGGAGATGGTGGTTAGTTACCTGCCAGCACTTTGTAAGAGTTGCCTCGAGTGGTTTTGTGGTGGCCTCTTTGCCAGCACTGGACCAGTTGAGGTGTCAGACTGGAGCTCCTTGTGACCAACCTCTCAACCTCAAGTTCCAGCTACTGGATGACTGGTGTGTTTGTTTTAACCTGCTATAATCATATTATTGTTCTCCAAACTGTTCCAAAATTTCTGGTTTTGTTTCTGTGTAACTACTTTATAACACTGCTTAATTATTTAGTAATGTTAAATTACAAAGTAAGCTCATCATAATTCAGTTACAAGTCCCTCATAAATATATATATCATTATAACTCATAATTATTTTCAAAGTCCCACAGAATTATCAGAAAATTATCTGTTATCTGTGGACTATGATGCCAAAGATTACCATATTTTGCAGTCTGCTTTGATGTAGAATCAAGTGTTTTGTTAAGTTTCATTTTTTACAGTTCTTTGTACTCTGTATGGGCATTCTTTTTTTGAACCTTTTCAGAGATAATTTTTTTTCCGAAAAGCAAATCTTTGTGAGCTGACACACACAGAACAATCACTTTTACTCATAGATGGCATCACATTGACTACGTTAACTCATTCTCCATGGATTCTGGGCTGAGACAGTATAGATACCCAGTGTGCATGCCCTCTCAAAGAGATTTCTTTCCCATCTTTACCCATGTTGACTCATAACAAATTGGTCACTGCCCGGCAGGCAGGTCACCAACAGGCCTCACCTCACGTCTGCATCAGGATGCAGCCCACTGTCTGCTGCCCCGCTCTGCTCTGCTCAGCTCAGTTCAGCTCTGCGGCCAGCCCACGACAATAAGTCACCCAGCCAGCCAGTATTGATTGGGGGTCCTCGAGGCTTATACAAAGGCAAGGAGGGAGGTGACTGATTGTGTTTTACAGAGAACATTATCACTCCACTCAACGCAGGAGGGCCGACAGAATTTCCTCTCCCAAGAAATGGAGACGACCACCTGGGCTGGGAGTATATGACTTGACTCACTGAAGCGCTAAGTCCAATTTGAAAGCCAAATTGTGAGGCTTAGAACAAAGGGGGAAAAAAGAGAAATGGTTACAGTTTGTCTGGTGATTTTTCTCCCTTTAGCGCTGACCAGTCCATATAATACTACCCTTTCTATTTGCTGCATTTTCTATAAATTCATAAGAGCACTGGGACAAATTGCCTTCTTCTGTACGTGATCTGCATGCTCTCACTTTAAAGCTCACACCACGAAGAGAAACTCTGCCATTACAAGCTCAGGTTCAGCCGTGTTTTCCACTTTATATTTGGTACATTTTATTGCATCAGGTGGCTATAGTGAGGTAGCCACTTTGTCAAAGCCAAGAGACAACAAGGTCCTGCCCTGCACTGTTCCTCACGGGAATTTAAACTTTTTTTTAAAGTCTTTTTATGTCAAAAGGATTTAAGGATTTATGCCAAAACACAAGCCCTGACATGGTTTTATCAACTCTGCTTGCAGATTAAATGTGGATCAGGGTGGGCGCTGAATGCCATAATGCACAAAAGAAGATGGTCACGTCTGATAAAAAAAATACTTTAAGATGATGGTGCTGTTGAGTCTCAAACCCTTTCCTCAGCTTTGTCCTCCTCTAACTCTTTATCTCCTCTCCTCTCCTTTCCCCATCTTGATCATTTTCTGCCTAAATAAAGCTTGCACTCTCCCCGAGTAATCAGGCAAGAGTATCAGGATCTAATAGACTCACACAAGCTCCCTTATCAGCCAGGTGCAATCTGAGGCTGCTGCTGCTTAACAAGGAATTAAACATTTTTCCATGCTGCTGCCAGCACTTTAATTGATTGATGCTAAAAGTTTGGAAAATAAAAGCCTAGTGCGTCAAGCGCGGCACTGCTTTCCAGGCCCTGCCGGACCCCACGGAGAGAGGAGCCCTCGATTAGAAGTGGCAGCTCACATTTCCAGCATCAGCCGGCCCTGTCATCTCGGCCCAGCAAGGATATGTGTGTGTGTGTATGTGTGTGTGTGTGTATGTGTGTGTGTGTGTGTGTGAATGTGGCATGTGTGTCTGCCACTTCACATGGAGAGCAGCGGCTGAAAGACACATGTACTCGAAATAAGGGAATCAATAGAACACTTAATGAACAATTAGGAGAACAGCTGTAGGCCTGTCAGACACCCATCTGTACACAGATCTGCTCTGAGAGACAGAGAGCGAGAGTGAGGCCTCACTACAGCACCGAGGCTATTGCTTCAGGACATGTGCAACCCCCTCCCCCCCACTCCTCGCTTTAGCCTATCTACATCCATTTACACCCTGCTCCCTCCCTCAGCTCCAAGCTGTGAGAGCCAGGGCCAATTTAGCTAAGCAGACCTCCATCTCCTTCCATCCCTCACCTCGCATTAGCAGGAGAGGCCGCTAAAGATATGGAAATGGCACAGGACATCCTTCAGGCTTGTGTCAGGGGAGGGGGGATCGATAAATTTGACAATCCATGGCATTTAATTAAAATGGCTGCCGGAAGCTAGGCAGTTTGTTTTTCTGTGTAGGACCCAGCCCGGCGTTTATTGCTCAAATGAATACATAAGTGTATTCATAAGCACCCTGTACATTAAATCCACCTCACTCTTTGAGATGGGTTGGGGGAGTCGCCTTTCAACTTTTCAACGCTGCACGAGCACCTGGACAGACGAAATTAATATCTCCACCTCTTCCCCCAGTGATTTTTAACGTATTCTTGATGCATAAAGAGATATCCTCCTCAACAAGGGCACTGACAAATGAACGTCGACCACAGTCAGCTCCCCTGATTTGCCTGTCTGTGACAGTAGTGGCGACCTTATGTGCCAGTCAGGACGAAAAATAGTCAACAGTAAACGTACACCGACAGAGGCGTTGGATAGATAGGTTCAGCCTTCGTCTGGGCGTCTGACGTTTTTACGTGTAGATCAGCACGCTATGACTGACAGCTATTATGCTTAACTAAGCACAGGGATCTGAGAGCAGCATCAGAGGATGGGCAAAGTCTGATAATTGACCTTGTACAGCCTCTCCGTCGTTCTTTATTAAAACTTCATTTAAAGAAGAACAACCCCGGGTGGCTGCTGCTGAGGACCCTTTATCTCTCGCTCCCTCAGCAGCCATAATGGATTACATAGGAATCCATTATGCATTCCACACAAGAAAGAAGTAGGGCCCAAGACCTGCTTAAAAATATATTTTTAGTACTGAAAATTAATGTGTTCACACAAGCCACTGAATCATTTTAAATGTTCTTTTTTAGTATATTAGGTATATGTGTTGAAAAGACCTATATTTCAATGAGGCTGTGGGCCCAGCAGTGCGAGAGTAATGGGCGCACTAATTTATTCATGATTTTAGCTGTGTCGTTTTCTGTGTTTTTTCTTGTGCTTGTTATTGTATAGTTTAATAGTGTGTACTGTGGGCATTGAAATCCACGCCTGTTGTTGTGGAGCGTCCCTCTCACACACTGCTATCTCTTACCAGGTTTAAGTGACAACAAGGACAAAATAATCTGCATGTGTGTGCTCCTTTAAACCTCAGACACTTTTACACAGTTGTCAGGCTCCACGCACACCCACTTTACACTAAACCACAGACAGACCTACAGGCTATATTTAGGTCCAGATCCTTATAGTTCTGTCCCACAGAGGTCATAGTCCAAATAGATTCATTTTAAACCTGGTACATGCCTATATCTGCTCAATCAGTGTGGTCCAATATGGGACATTTTACACAATTTTTTAGAGCGTTTTGCTTTAGTTTGATAGTACCGGATACAAACAGGAAACATGGAAGCAAGGAAGAAAGGGGAACAACATGCAGCTCTGGCCAAATTAAATGGGGGACATATGACATGCATCTCAACAACAAGGCCAACAGGAGATCCCCAAACTATTTGTCACAAGTCAGTTTGAGAGCAAAAACTCTGGAATTAAAATGACTAAGCTGCCTCACTGTAAATAAATATCAATGGTTGGTGTGATGCCATTTCAGGATTTATTATAAACCAACTTCATTGCAATCAACTATTTCAGAGAGTTGCCCAAAGATAGCAGAGCTCAATAGATATTTTTCATAGCAGATATTTTACCATGTCATAGCAAGAGAAAATCTAATTAATAACATTACTAGTGGCCACATTAAAGTTGCTGTAAGTGTTTCAGCTAGCAAGTTGTAACGGCTTACTAAAATGGAACAGATCTGTCGACAGTGTTATTAGCGCTACTTGTGCTTTTCTTGGAAAGAGAGAAGTCAGAATGTCGATTATGAAAATGGTCCAGTGAAATTCATTCCTGCATCTTTAGTGAATGTACTTCCAGGGTCCAGTCGGACAAGTTAACAGTTAATTCAAAGGAATATATTTGTACCATCAAATCCTCTCTCACGACTGTGAGTGTAAACCATGCCGCAGCTGTTTTGTGGAGCAAACAGAAGAAGGTTACATAAAACTGAATGCTGTGACACAGTTAATGTGATATTTCCTCCCCCTTAGACTCTCCTGTTCTCTCAGTTCCTTTGAAGAGCAGCGCTGTCTTGAACTTAATTCACCTCCACGAGCAAATTATAGTGGAGCTGATTGCAGCCTGTATTCTTGTTGATGAAAATGTGATTGTGGCGGGGCCTGAATAGTGTTTTGGGATTTTTTTTGGCATCAGCCATTAGCATATGAGCTATGGGTTATTTTCATGATCAGATAATCTGCAGATTATCTCAATAAATCATTTGGTCCATAAAACATCAGAAAATAGTGAAAAATTTCCATCACAATTTTTCCAAAACCATATTGACTTATTTTCATTTTTGTCCAAAACCCAAATATATTAAATATCATATAAAACAAAGAAAGCCAGCATTTCTTTGTGAAACTGGAACCAGTAAATCTTTGAAATTTCCTAAAATTGTTTTGGAGAATAATGAATTCTCAGAATTGTTATCAATTAAATTTCTGTTAATCGTCTAATGGATCAGTCGACTAATCGTTTCATTTAATGCGAACATTTGGTTGTGGCATATCAGCATGTCCTCATCCTCTGTCTTTCTCTCTCTCTCTCTCTTACTCACACGCACACTCTCTCATATGCACACTCAGCAGACTGCAGCTTTAATATTTGCCTTGGACAATAGTCCACTCATTGTCCACTCAAGAGTTTCAAAATACAGAATGATTATCAGGTGTATAATTTTTTACAATTCTAATTTCTGGGGTATTAAAAGGTTAGATTGCACCATTAGGTTGACTGTGAGCACAGGTGCTGATTAAGTTGATTTACTGAGGCAATTACAGCCAGATCCCCTTTAATTACTGTGGGTTTTATTGCAACTGCGTGATAATGGTGCACGGGGCCTGCAGGAGTTTTAGATGGAGATGAGATTGCAAAGTATCACACACAGACACAAATCTACAGGATGGAGGAGATCTTTCACACACACACACACACACACTGACATATGCACACACAAAAAAAGAGAAAAAAGCCAAAAAGAAAATAGCTCACATGGCTTTCTCTCAGTTATTCTCTCTCCATTTATCCCTGTCTGTCACAAACACATTCAAAATCACACACACATACACACACTTAGTGCCATTAAACAGAGGGGAATACTAACTGGACAAAACTCACAGCATTGCAGAGACTGATGCTAGTTACAAGAGTCAGGCAGAGCTGAGACCGTGTGTGTGCTCTGTGTGTGTGTGTGTGTGTGTGTGTGTGTGGACGATACACACTCCTAAATTCATAGCAGCATGTCCTGCCACACACATTTACACACACAGACAGACTGACACTCTCCTAACCTCCACCCTTCCATTCACACACACACACACACAACACACTTGCCACCCTGCTCAACACAGGCATGCAATAAGAAACAAGTCGACAGCTACACAGCAGGCAATATCCCCTGCCTTCAGCCTTGGTGCGTGTATCGGATGCATCTGGTTAGTAAAAGCTGACAGAGGGCCGGCCATGCCTCAGAGGACAGCAGAATGAGGAATTTCGGCGTTCCTCCACATCACCCCTGAGATGCAGGAAACACAGGAGTGCGCCCACCCAACACACACACACACACACACACACACGCTAACACAACCCATGATGTGCTCCTAAGAGTCCCTGTCACCAGGAATGGAAATCGAAAGCGGCACACACATCCGTTATCTAAATGTTAACTCCAGTGCCCTTCTTGTTGTCACAGCCGGACGAGGTTAGCCAACACAAGGAGAGCAGCTTTGCTTTGGGCCTCTGCCATGGTACACCCCTCTCAGCTGGAGGAGAGGAAGACTCTGATGCAAACTAATCACAGTGAAAAGTAAATTCAGCCTTCTCTCATGAGTTCAGCTGCAGTATTTAAGTAAAATAAAGCGAGGAAGATTTTGCTACACTGATGTATAATGATACAATGATTTACGGTGCATTTAGTTGTTTTTTGTCACCTCCCTATATTACATTTAAGTGAATATGAAGGAAATAATGAGAAAGCGATGACTTTTTTTCCCCAAACGTTCCCTCTGACCTAGATCATCATTTCAGTTCAAATGAAAGTGGTTGTTTACACCGACATTGCTCTTTAGGTGTTGTGACTTCAAGGAATAGTGTCAAAAATAATTGTAATTGACTGATTCAACTCAGACTGTGCTCTTATCAGACATAGTTTTCTTTGGTTCCTTGTGGGCTTAAAACTAGGACTGAATCATATTTAAATGTTTGATTTATAAACCATGATGATTAAAATCAGAGGAACTCAGTGTGCCTTCTGTCGGGCTTTCTTTGTGCGCATAGGTACAGAAGTCCATCCATCCATCTGCTAATCTCATTCAGAGTCCCACTGAGCTGGAGCCACAAACTCCAAAAGGGACACACTCCAGCAACAGAATGAAGAGTTAAGTCTAGACAATATGTTTGAAATTACCAAGCAAAAAGTCTTTCATATGCCTTTAAGACCCAAAATAAGCCATTTTGTTACCTTTAAATTACAATTTGTTTAGAATCATTAAAAATAATTATTTTGCAAAACAGTTAAGCAATATAACCAACTCTATATTCACAATATGAATCCAAAGAATTATTCTTTTTTATTAGTTCTGTTATTTCTTTTTAATTACTGTGAAGAGTCTATGGCTCATCAAAGTATTACCTACTTTTGCTGCCATATCTATTAGGAATAAGGTACAAACTCCAATTTGCAAAAACTTTACACACTGGTGATACTTCAAAGGATATTTTTTAAGAAAAGCTGCTTTAACCAGGCTTTAAATATGTTTCTCTTATTTGTTTCCTCGAGTGAAAAAAGTTGAAGAACCTTTGACCCAGTATGTACTATAGGTCACATGGTGCAGCACCCTCAAAGCGCCTGTCCTGTGTGGCGCTGATTAATCACAGCATCATGACATCTGTCTGGTTTCAGCCCAGAAGAGATGTGCGAGGCATGCAGTGCCTCAGCACTTCTTCAGGAGCTCCTATGGAGAAGATAGATGTGGGGTGAGGAGGGCGGCGAGTTGGTTGGAGGAGACGGGTGGAGACAAGTGGACAGTTGCGTGGACAGACTTGAGACTCTGAATGCAGTCTGATGCAGCGCAGGCGGTATTTACGCTCCGATGGCTGCGGGATCCGGGAGCCGGATATATTTAGCCGCCTAGAGATATCACGCCGAGATGAGATTTCAAAGTGAAGTACCTGTTTGAAGATGCATGGCATTCCACAAGGGTGGGCAAGGGCTACTGGGTATAAATCTAGCACCCCTGCACCTGGTGTGAAGACAGGGAGGGAGAGTGACACCTAAGATTTAGAATGACTTACACATCAGCCGTACATGTGTAAACTACACACTCAGCCATATAAATTTACACACTACCTATGAATGGAAAAGACCGGACACTTCACTTTTTAGCTCTTTAACATTCACACAGCTTCACACACACACTCGCACACAAACACAGACTGTGCATATTACATTTCCCCCTGTGTCTTTCCTTTTTTGTTAAATCTAATTCTCCTGGATGTTCTCAGTGCCATCCATCATGGTCTGTTCTTGGCTGGATCATGAGATCCTGTTCAGAACCACGGGGTTAGAGGGAATAGAAAACGACACTTTGTAGTGCATCACAGTCATCTTCTTCAGCACAGCTAAATTACACAAATTTGATTATATTGTCATGGAAAAGAGAATTGTTTTATACGTTGACATTGTGTGCATGAGACTCTAAGGAGGTGAAAGACACCATAAGAGACTCAGTACAGAGAACATGTGTTGCACTTCATAGACCTGGAAGGGAGGTAACGCATTAAGAAGCACCTTCTTGCATTATAAATGTCCATACCATTAATTTCAGTTCATTTATATTCATTAATCTTGGATTAGCACAGGCTCATATTGAGGCATCTGCGCTGTTTTTCCAGCTTTATCCGACAAATTTGATTTTTTATGTTTTGCCATTTTCTGTGATGCTTATTTTGAGAATAACATGAAAGAACAACCTAATTGCCTTTAACAGCTTATCTTTCAATCAGGGCTCACACAGCTGCCCTCAGATCGCAGCTTTGGTATGCCCCATCTCACACACTATCCATCCATCATGGAACAGAGGGCAAAGTTTTGAGGAATTTGCTCTAGGTCTCCTTGTCCTGTTGAGGGCTGTGGGACAAAACCTAATCAGGACTTTATTCCAAACACAGTTATGATCTGAAGATATTAAAAGGCCTCGCTTGATCCTCTTTCCAGTTGATCTCTCTGAGGGCTGCATGCCACAAGCCATTTCCTCCTGTGGATGACCCCAAAATATAATCTTTATTGGGCATCTGAGTCTTGAACAGCCCCCCCCCCCCCCATCTCACACACTGAATCCATCCATCTGTGGAACAGAGGACGACTCTCATGGACTTCCTCTTTGTGAGGAATTTGCTCTGCAGATTAGATTTTCAGGAATCTGCATGTCAATGACACTTTAGGCAGCTGTGTTAAACAGGAGGGCATGGTGTATGTGTCTGTGTGCGATCGGCTTGCTTTGTAAAGCCACCGCTCGCTTATTGCATTTCCCTTGAGCCTGGACTCTCATTAATCAAATATTCATAATCCCCGTAAATACATGGAGAACAGAGTGGCAAACAAGGTCCCCTAAGAGCCGTTACCATCATGAACAGAAGAAGAAGCACCTTCTTGCATTGCCCGAGGGGCGATAAATCACCACCCGCAGGAAGGTCCATACCATTACCGGGGACCCAATCCCGGGCCTGGCAAGGATTTCAGTGGGGGAAGAGGGCTCATTTATATTGGAACCCATTAATCTTGGATTACACAGGCTCATATTGAGGCATCTGCTGGGGTCTTGCTGTTTGCCCAGGCAGCTTGATAGCTTGGGCTTCCAGCTTTATCTTGAGAGGGGCGACAATTTTGTGGGCGGCCCATGGGCTGTCAGCGGGATGTCCTGCTGGTACAGCGTACCTGTCACAGTTGATGTTTTGCCATTTTCTGTGATATTTTGAGAATAACGGTGGTGAGTTGGATGGAGGAAAGAACAACCTAGGGTCTGTTGGAATTGTCAGGGAGGTCTTTACCCACAGCTTATCTTTCATCTCCGGCCATAGACCATGTTCTGACACTCGGGTCCTGTGAGTGTCAACCGATCACCACCATCCGCTGGCTGTTGCCGCTGGCTGGTGCATTGTGAGGGTCGGGGTTGTCAGGGGGCTCAGGGAGAAGTCCAGAAGAGCTTCTCACAGATTCCGAAGGACTGGAGGACATTGAGTCCGAGTAGACCAGTTCTCTGCCCATTGTCAGATCGCAGCTTTGGTACATGGGCAAAGTCCCAAAGGTCTCCTTGTCCGAAGTTCGGTTGAGGGCTCCGGCGCCTCAGAAGGGGGGGACTCTGCCAAAACCTAGCTGTTGATCAGGACTCGGACGGTTCGAGGATTCCAAACACAATGAGGAAGCGGAGTTGAGGTGGACTCGTCCGGATCAACCAAGCCGAAGTCACTGAGGTAGTTCGGATGGCAAGGCGCCTGATCCGCCCTGAGATGCGCCCTATTGGAAAAGCCTCTGCATTGCTGGGGACAGTGCTTGACTGGGGTGGTGGTCCTCTTTCCAGTTGAGGATCTCTCTGAGGGCTGGAGAGGAGAATTGCACTGATTCAGGAGGAACATGCGGTTTTCGCCCTGGTCGTGGAACACTGGACCAGCTCAAGCAGGGTGCATTTGCCCAACCTCCTGTGGATGGAGTGTCCCTCGTGGACCCCGAGTAAAGGGGTCTCCCTGACCGGAGCAGGAGCTTGGTTGCATTGCAGTAAGTCAGACCTGTTCCCAGTGCATGTTACTCGGCATGTCTGCCCTTTGTCATCTTTATTCTTTATGGACATTTCTAGGGAGTAAAAAGGGAGGGAGTCGTCTTTACATGATTTCCCCTTTTTGCTGATGTTGTCCAGATGGTTATTCCCCCCCATCTCAGCATGGAGAAATACTGAAGCCACTGGGAATTCATCCATCCATCTGTGGAACAGAGGACTGACTCTCATGGACTTCCTCTTTGTGAGGAATTTGCCTCTGCAGGATCAAGTATCTCGGGCTGTCTGGGTCTTAGATTTTCAGGAATCTGCAATGTCAATGACACTTTAGGCAGCTGTGTTAAACAGGAGGGCATGATGTATGGCGGTCGGTGTGTCTGTGTGCGATCACCGGCTTGCTTTGGGTAATGACCGAAAGGACAAGATGATAAAGCCGAAATGACCAGGGTGGCTCTAGAGATAGGGTGAGAAGCTTCGGGATTGGGAGCTCGGGAGGAGCTCGGGAGGATATCCGAGCCGCTGCTCCTTCGCCTCAGCTGAGGTGGCTTGGGCATCTGTTTCTGTTTTGGATGCCCCCTGGACGCCTCCCTAGGGAGGTGTTCCAGGCATGTCCCACCGGGAGGAGGCCCCGGGGAATCGGGGAAGACCCAGGACACGCTGGAGAAACTATGTCTCTCGGCTGGCCTGGGAACGCCTCGGGGTCCCCCCGGAGCTGGAGCTGGAGGAAGTGTCTGGGGTGAGGGAAGTCTGGGCATCTCTGCTCAGACTGACTGCTGCAACTCCGCGACCCGGATCCCGGACCAAGCGGATGAAGAAGATGAAGAAGACAGAGTCAATCCTCAGAGCGCCGCGTGCCCCCCAGCACAAATGCTCTTTCATGTTTCTGACAAAAATCCCCAAATGTCCATCCCCTCCCTCCTGTCCATTCAATCCATCCTCTTCCTTTCCATCTTCCGAAGCTGGAGAATGTGGCTCGTCCTTTGCTCGTACATACTTGATGTTCCCGCTCTGTCCACACAGCTGGTCGGCCACCCAATAAAAAAAAAGAAAAGACACGGACAAACACAGACATCAGACAGGAGATCTAAATGATGCCTTTATGTGTTTTGCCATTGCTTCTCCATGGTAGAGAGGAGAACAGACGAGGGATTCTTCTTCCTCTCTGTCCATCCATCCTCACCCTTGCCCCGGCTCCCTCACAGAAGGGACAGTTCCCTCCTTTAAAAAGCAGGGCTCATCATAATACAAGAATTTGTATTGTGCAGGAAAACAGTCCGGCATAGCTCAAACTAAGGGGGCAACACACAGATTATCCATGGTAACAGAGCTTTGCACACAAGGATATTTTCTTTTCCTCCACAGAGGAACACAATTGCTGTCAGTGTCACTGGGTCACATTTTTTCCAGTCCCTGGTTAATGGGCTGTAGAGATGGTTAGCACGTACGATTAGTTTTAATCTACTACATTTGACTGGAAGAGAAAGGGATTGAATACATTTCAACACACCACTGAGGTTTGTATCTCGCACGGAAAATACTTCAAATACTTCGAGTGGACCCAAAAGAAGAAAAACGATTAAGAAAGTCAAATATTTTGACTTTATTCAACTTTTTTTGCCTGGCAGTGTGAAAAACATCTTTCCAGGTACACTTGTAAGTTAATCTATGCACAGACATGCAGGTTTGTAATGCAGGAAAGCACATGAAAAAGATTCAACAGTGGGAATACTTCAGCAGTGTTTTTGAAGTGATAAATCAAAGTGCATTTGCTGTTTCATAACATGTTCTAGCATCTAGTTTGTTAAGGTGTAGTTACTGTTAAACTGATCTGTAAGAACAGCCATAGATCATTTAGACTAGAATCAGAGAAAAAAAAGTCAGTGAGAAATATATAGAGAAACATTACATGGATTTTTAGAAAATCCCTTTTGTGTGAGAAAAAAAAATACTTAGCAAAAATTATTTTTGAAATAATAGGCCAGAGCTATTAGTCACACACTGCATATACAAATAATATTGATTTTCAGGGTGAATATAGCAAGTCTCTCTGATTTCTCTGTGGCTATTGTAATTCCCAGAATCTGACTTGAGAGTTTTTGACATCAGGTGTAAATGTCTATCAAACATATACAGTAAATACTTGCTAGATAAGTCTCTTGTAAAGGGTAATTCAATGATAGTGCTTAGAGAGATATAGCACATAACATTATCCCTTTGACAAACTCTCCTGTCACCGCCGGCCACTTGCACTGTGATGCACAACTCAAGTCAAATTTAATATCCAATCAAAAGAACACTACGGCAAGCAAACAATCATATCATAACACAACACCACCATATATTATTGCTCAGAGAAAGAAATGAGATCCAACGTGAATAAAATGAAATGTTGTCAGAAAGTGTCCTTCAAAGCATGTGTCCCGTGTACTTCTGTTGTTGAGAGACGGGTGGAGAACTCGTCTTGTTTGATGAAATGTTTTTGGCAGAGAAGTGTGGAAAAGGTGCTCGGCTCAATCTACGGAGAGCCCTTAGCCCACATTAACTGAGGCTTTCATAATACTCCTCTTAGTCCTAAATCCTGTAGGTGTGCGTGAAAAGATTTGAAAGTGGGCCAGCACTGGTTTTAGTCATAGTTACTATTACTTCTTTTAGCATGTCGCGTGGTAGTGCTGAACTTCTTCAATGTTTTGAAAGGTGCAAAAAAGTCTTAAATGTCTGAAAATCCGGAGTGTTGATATCATTGCTTTCAGAGTCTGTCTCTAGTCCATCAAATTAGAAATAATTGTGCAAAATGAATAGTGTTCCTAGATGTTTTATATAGAAAAATATGTAGGTTGTTAAATTAAGAAGAGCACCAAAAAAAGTCCAAAGACTTCCTGACAAAATATTCAGCAAGCTCACGTTGCCAGGCAACGAAAACAAGTCCAACCAGTTAATGGCAGTTTTGGGAAAAATTGCTCAGCAAAATTTCCAAGACATATATACTGAAGTTCTGTAACCTTCAATGTCACAACTGGCTCAAACGCGAGGCCTCTCATTTCAAGCAGTTTGCTTCATTAAAAAAAGTTCCCTGTCAGTAGTCTTCTCAACAGCACTGTCAAAGTAGCACAAAGTCCCCGGCAGTTGTGACCGTCCTCCGCGGGTCACGGATGAAGGGCCACTCTCTCTTCTCCGGGGTCAGGCTGGCCGACAGGTCGTAATCTCTGCCATGACCTTGCACAAAAGTGAACGCGGGGTATTTCTCCTTCGCTGACGGCTGCAGCACCTGGAACAACAACAGACCAGTGTTTCAGACGAGCGCTGGTGTTACACCACGCTGTACATTTGCTTTGAATTTCATCACTTCATGATAATCTTCTCACACATTATTTGTCCTCCTTTACCATATAAATAATGGTACATTAATTTGAACAGAATTTCTACAGTCTCTTCTAAACAGAAGTGTGTGTGTGTGTGGGGGGTCTAGTTCAAAACATCTCCCCAACATATTGACCGGCTTGAGAAGAAAAGGAGACTCATGAATCTCACTCAGGAGTCAGATTCATGGCTAAATGGTGCCACCTAGTGGTCAATTGTTCACACACTTTTCACACACATTTTCAGGGCACAAAGCAGAATTAATATAGCACAGAGCGTGATAATACTAATAATTATCATAATAATTGTGAGATGTTTGCAGTGAGTCCTGTGTTGAAGTACTACTGCTCCCTACCTTAGACAGCTCTTGTCTGATTCTCTCATAGTCCTGAACACTTCTAGAGTAGAAACCTATGGTGCAGCTTGGGTCCATCTTGCTGAAAGGCATCTTCTTTGGTGAGGGGCAATGATATGACTAGACAAAAAGACACAAAGCACATCAGAAAATATTCATCAAGCTCAATGGCCAGATAATGTACAACAACTGCGGGGCATACATACACTCCATGGCAGCGTCAACAGCAAATAAGATGTATTCTGCATCATTTGATGAATGAAATCCTATTTATCTGCTGTCACAGCACCCATAAATTTACAACTCTGGTGTGTTGTCACACTGTATACCACTGCATGCAAAAGCATAAAACAAAGTTGCTATACAGTGCTGTGTGCTGATTTTTATGTATGGGTTCTGAAATATTCAGGCTCACAGTACCTGATCCGGTATTTGCCGTATTTCTCTTAAGTGGCAGCTTCACAGATCTGAGCAGCAAATAAATCAGCAGATAGGGACTCGGTAATTGGGCCGAGGGCTGCTTTAAGATTCATACCCTTAAGTACTAACAGAAACTATTAAATTCACATTACTGGGGCCCCCAGTCAGCTCGTCTGTGTAATTTCACATTACCTGGAGAGGGAAATCGCTGGTGCTGACATCCACAAAAGACTGACAGTAATGAGGGTCCATGTAAATCAAGCTGTCATCTGCAAGGACAAAACAAAAGACAAGTTATTCAAAAACATCGGATTATTACAAAAACGCGCTTCTCTCCAATTTCTATGCAGAGTAGCTCAAAGTCACCTGCCTGGCCTACTGTTAGGCTTGTGTGCGTCAAATATGCCTCCCAGAAGGTTGTTCCTTTTTAATATCCAACAGGGTGGATTAAATTCTGCATAATCAGATGCGTTTGCACAAGCACATTCTTTACACCCACAAAAAAAGAGGTTGTCATTTAATTTTTGTGTGGGGGAATTACTTTTACAAACACGCAATTATATTCGACCATTTGCATATGATAAATGCTGTGCTGAGCTGCGCCTTGGCAGGGAGAATGTATTGCTTGTCATTTAGACATCATCCACCACTGTATTTCAAATTGGTAAAATGTAAATGCATAAATATTGACTGCCAAGATGTACAACTGAAGGTTCTTCCTGGCTTCTGAAGGTGATGAAGAGTGGCTCACTTTGGGGCCCGGATGAAATTTAATGCGTGCCTCCTATGGAAATCAATTACAGCTCACAACTTGGGAGGTTTACTTGTGATAAATGGGTGAGGCTTTGATGGGTCAGAGGGAATAAAGTAAGCCCTGCTTCACTTGCCTCCATCTCCACTCCTCTCCGTTTTCCTCATGCAAACAGGAATACATTAACTTACTTTGTCTCCTCACATAAGAAGGGTATATTATGCAAAATAATCTGCTGTTCACACCAGCCTCACTGTGTGTGTCTTACGCTAACACTAACCTTGAAATCCCACAAAGTAGCAGGCCTGCTTGGGCTTCCCTCCGATGATGCCTATGCAGTACTCCAGACTCAGTATGCTCTAAATACAGAGAGAAGGACAGAGAAATATAAAGTATACCTGACTGGCAGCCTTAAATACTTTCGTTTTGCTTCCCACATACTATATTTGAATGATGGTGAAACTGATATTTTAAACTCACCTTTCCCCACAGTAACCACTTCCTATTTACAGCATGATAATTACTTTTACTTACTTTATCTCTGTGAGTATACGTGTAAAACCTTGTGATCAAATACCAAAGGGTCAAACATGTCTCTCACCTTTGCAAAGTTAAAATAGTCAGGGTTTGTCTTCTCCCCTCCCAGCCGCACAGGGACGAGGATGACGACAGCTCGGCTGTCCGGCAGGTTGGAGGCAGACCCTGGTTGGTCGTTCTGTGGGGAGGGGGATGCATCTGAGCTCTCAGCAGAGGCCTGCCCTGCTCTTGGTGGCCTGTGGCTATCGATGACATCAGCACTGTACACTATGGGGGATCAATAATACAAAAGGTCAGATGTGGGTCACTTGTCTGTCTCCATGTCTGCCCTGTGAATCTGTCAGCTACTCCGTCTGTTCATCAGGTTCTAGGTTCTCTCTTAGCCATTCATGATTTATGTAATATGAGGGTTGTGTCTTTGTTCTTGTTCTGATGTTTTTGACATGAGATACAAAATTCTTCTCTTGCATAAATGACAAAATTGTCCAAAGCTACTTTGTTACAGGGATCAAGGTCATTTCATCTTGTGTATCATACTTAGTCTATCAAATGAATAGCAACTGCCATGTGAGTTTCAAAATTTTTTATTTTGGGCAATATGTGTCTTTTTGGCTTAGTCCTCAGAAAAATGGTTTCATTCTGTTTTTGCTCTGTCCAGATAGATACACACACACACACACACAAACACACATATATGTGTGTGTATAGTGTGTGTGTGTGTGTAGTGTGTGTGTGTGTGTGTGTGTGTGTGCATATATATATATATATATATATATATATATATATATATATATATATATATATATATATATATATATATATAGTTATAGTTATATTCTCCCATTTTCTCTCTGCGACTCTGATATCAAACTCTTAACACACCAAGACACTCGCTCTCACTCCAGCTATCCTCTGCTCTGGCTATTGAGAGGACATATATCAAAACCCAAGTTATTGGGGTTAAGAAGAGGTTGGAGTAGGACATTATGGATTTTTGTAGTGGATGTGTTTGTTGGGGAATAGACACGGGACTCCTGTCACCCTTCTGAGCAGCTCCATAGTCTCCCAGCTGCAGAGAGCTGGTGGAAAAAGAAGGGTCAGTTTGGGCGCTTTGCCCAGTATCCTGTTTTATCAACAGCAGGCTCATCTTTCATACCTGTGCAGTCCTGGGAGACATAAGCAGTTATACCCGCCAAGCCAGGGTCCATCGCTTCCTCGACAGCTTTCCTAAGACAGAGGCAGAGGAGAAAAACAGAGAGGAGACTGAGGGAGAGGGATTAAAAGGTTTACATGCAGAGCTAATGCTAAGTAAGAATCAGGGCTAAATACTGTATTACCATGAACTTTAAACAGCAATTTTACATGTTTAATAAAAAATAACTTGAATTACATTAAATACTTTTTTTTTTACAATTAATGTATGCTTTTCCCCCATCGATACACACACACACTGGATTAATAAAGGGACTGGCAGTGATTACCAACATGGCTGTTAGTTCACTTTTTTTTTTATTTGTAAGCTGTTTGAACGACTTTTTTAATATAGCGCACACACACACGCAAACACAAAAACACACAGAGTACCATTACATCTTATTTAACATTGAATGCTTTGTTCTCCTACAAGACAACTATGCCCAGGCTTTCTAGTGAGAGTAATACTTAGTGAACTGTTCAACAAAGGATTATGAAAATCCTGCTGGTTCTTAGTAATATCAGTGCATAGAGATTTTTTTCACTTCAAGCACATCAAAAAATATTATTTATTTCTATTTATTTAATCCAGTATTTTGCTGCCATCTTGCGTACTTTATACCCATGCCTCAACATTTTAGATAAATAATGGGACATTATTAATTTTATTGATAGAAAGTTAAGTGTGACACAGTTGGTACACTAGTTGATTATTTAAGTAATTTATCAAGTAAAAATACCAAACATTTATCGATTACAACTTCTCAAATATAATTTGTTTTTCGTGACCTTTAATATACTTTTTAGAGATCAAATTAATATAATTACCTGACAAAACTAATCTGTGGATTAATAAATAAACAAAACTCATCTGACCCGGTCAAAGCCAGAAACGGGTCACGGGGTGCACGGGTCATGTGACAAACAAGGTTTAAAGTCATTCAGATCGTTACTTTTAAATCAAACTTTTTAGACTCACTTGAGGATGTGTGCCACCACAGCAGGCCCGTACCAGTCCCCTGCCTGTTTCCCCAGCGTCAGGCCCATGCGGACTAGTCTGTGGAGGCCTAACTGAGCCGAGGGGCTGTCCCCAAACCAGGACACCAGAGTGCGGTGGTACATCTCTTTCAAATGTGCATCTGCCTCCTCTGCAGATCCCGGGGCCTGGGCTGCATGGTGCATGGGTGATGATCCATGATCAGAAGACCTGAGGGAACCTTGCAGAGAAGACTCCAGAGAGGCCACCAGACGCTTGGCTGCTGTGGTAGTCCACGTCTCTGTGTCTAAAGGCTGGAGCGTCAGTGCCTCCGACCAGGTCCAGTCTGTGGAGGAATAAATTGTGTATGAAACATCAACTACAATTATTTGACATGGAATATGTTTGTTAGATGATGAAGGCAAGAAATCACCAATCAAGACGAGAGTTTATTATAAGTTTGAAATTAATACATAAAGATGATCCCCAGCAGAGAACTGCTAATTTTTCAAGTGTCAACTACTTTGTCAAAAACCCAATGCTTCTAGAGATTAAATAAAAACAAAATACCATTAGAAATACTGAACAATATTACAGACATAAGATAGAAGAAGAAAAATACATAAACAATTCATGATAAAATCAAGGTTTTTTAGTGGAAGAAAAACAGATATGTATGAGTCACCTGATCAACCAACACATTCAAGTACTGCTTAAAGCATTGCCATTCAGAACAAAACGTCTTTCAGAACTTGTGAAATTAAAGGTTTTTGTCATAAACAGTCAGACCCTTGTGCACCCCAGTAACAGAATAGGTGTCATGCAGTTATAAGTTTGAGTGTCCCAGTATTTCACTTTAACGTGCCTTAGCCTTACAAACAGGGTGGGAGCTGAAGGCGGAGAGAAAGGGAGTGGCCCAGGCTATAAAATTGGCCAGAGTAGAGTCTAAGGCATTAACAAAATGACCTTGATCCAAAAGTGAATCGAAGTGAAATTGATCAATAAATATACTTAAGTGGCTATTAGTCATTTTATAGAGAAATATTTCATTAGTGACATATTTCAGATTTGACAGAAGAACAAGTTTTAAATATTGTTTTCTAAATGACTGCATTAAACTGGCAGTCATCTCATTATGTGGAGCCATAAAGTCTAGGACACTTGAGAGACAATAGATCTGACAAAGATATGAGGAATTCACTCATTTTAAGTTCCTTGCATCAACTAAATTAAACTTTCACTTTGAGGTTCAAAATGAGGAAACTCTCAAAACTGGCTCGAAAAGAGACACTGAACTGAATGGAAATAAAGAAACGTAACATCTGAGCATTTATTACTCATTTGCATTTATTTGCATTTGCAATCAACTTGCTGGTAACATGCTGGTGATATCAATGTCAACATCCACATTCATCTACAGTAGTTCAAAAACAAACCCCTGACCAACACTACAAGAACAAGGTAGATATACTAGCTTCCTTTTTCACAAGCTAAATTTCTCAGTGACCTCCCAGCCACAACCCCCTTCTCTACCAAAACAATGTCTTTGTGTGACCCCTCACTAATGGTTTAACAGGCATAGAAGTCATGAGCAGTTCAACCAGTTATTTTCCCTTCTCGGGTGCTTAAAGAAATCATTTCATAGAGACCTGAAATGCTAAAACAACTAGCATTTCACATGACATGTTAAATTATTCAAGTAAAACCAGAAAAGAAAATATCACTTTGTGTATAAATAATAGAATTCATGTACTTTCCTATCCCACTGATCATCTTGCCACCCCACAGATTTATCTTTTAAAACTTCCCAGTTGGGAAACCACTGTTTTATTCTACCACATGCCGCAGCTGTGACTTTAAATTGAGAAGAATCAAACATTGGCATATTTTGTCTACACTTTTCATACTCCCTGCTAGATCATTGCAGAACTGTTTTTCTTCTACTGTACGGCCGGTGTGGTGCCATCATTCTACTCACCTCTGCCCAAGAAGTGCAGAATGAGCGCCTGAGCCAGCATCATCTGCCCGGCTCTCAGCATGCAGCCCCAGCCACAGTCAGAGGTCAGAGTGGAGCCGGGCAGGGGAGGGACCTCCTCCCTGTAGGTGAGCCACACTCGGGACGTGAAATCTTTGCGGAAATCCTCCACGTTTCCCATGACAAAGCCCTGATCAGAAGCGTCATTGCAGGCTTCTGTAGGACTGTCTTCATCTGAGGCAAAGACATGAGATCTGCTCAGAATGTGCAGTTATTTTTTTACATCTTGTATCCTGTGGAGATGATAAATCTAATGACCTTTTTGTTAATTATTAAGATTCCTATTAATGCTTTTAATGTATAAGCTTGCGTCTTGTGTCAAGCCAGATAAGTGCATAGTGACCAATTTATTATTTGGGATTTCTTTCTAACGGAAAAACATGACATATGTCAATAATTTCCCCACTCATTTACTGCCTAAATATTTGTGAGAGATGCTTACACTAACACTGTCCAGTGTGTTGTCTGACCACTTAGATGCTGATTTTCTAGTTAATGGCCTGAATGGCTCAGAGTTAATACTGGTGCTACACTGCTTTGTCATCATCAATTTGTGGTCCCTACAATTAAATATGATCGACAGAGTTAGTGTTTTGTAAATGTTTTGCTTCGTCTTCACCAGACCTCATTTGTATGTTATAGCACCAATGAATATGTGTGTATACGAGGTCATTACAGGGAATGAGGTCAGTGTGTATTTTAATTGTAATGTGTTTGTGTACCATACCTTCAGCCTTAAAATGGTAACATTTGCCAAGGAGAAGCACCGGAGAATTTCTACTGAATGAGGTCTTTGATTTCAGAGCCCAACCTAAGACACACAATAAAAAGAGAGTAAGTCACTGTTGAAAACGGTTGAAAAAACAAACAAACTCTGAGAGGACATATTTAAACAGCTGAGGCACACCTAGTAGCTACAACACTCATTACTCAGTGTTATGTCTGTGTTTTTTCCCTCACTTCCTGTTACATTAAAAAGCAGTGAATAACCACTGTGCTGTCAACAGAAACATGGCAGAAAACTTTCGTCTAAGCGAGCTGAAAGAACACAGTGTCACACTCAAACCAGAGTGAACTATTTTAAGGTCTGACTCAACAGCAGTAGGTCGTTGTCTCATTTAATTCTGATGCTTGTATTTGTGCAGTCCCTTATGTCTGCAGTGCACCTTCTTGTTGATCTCTCAGCATTTCACTTGTGCAAATTCCAATTTAGGTAATCGCCTAATTACTGTGTAGTCAAAAATTAAGATTGTGGAGTAAAGCAGTGAAGCGTGAGAGCATTAGAAACAAAGTGGAACCAGAGAGGACTAAGCTAAGCTTGGGTGTGTGTGTGTGTGTGTGTGTGTGTGAGAGCTAGCCTGAAGGAAACTACTTACTGTACTTCACATTGTGCCACACTGACAAGAACTTTGTCCTCATTTTTTCCACCTCGTCGCTCCCTTTATTCTCCATTTGGACCAGGAGGGGATGGGACCCATTCCCACACAACCTATACACACACACACACACACACACACACACACACACACACACACACACACACACAGTGAGCAGGACAATGCAAAATCCCATGAATTCACAGCTCAAACTGAGCACGTTTTTACCTCAGAGCTTCTTCGGGACAGTGCTTTTTTCCGCTTATAGCCGTTTCGCAGGCTCCGTAAAAAAGTTCAAACGTCACATTGTGTTAAACAGGTCAGTGTGTGTATGTGTCGCCCATGACCGGCTGTGTAAAGTTAACACTGCCCTCCGATCATCGCCAATGTTTACATGGAGGAAGTAGAAGTGAAGTCACATGATCTCGCGGTGTTTCCGCCGGGTGGAGGAACCTCCGAGCGCTCGTTTTTAAAAGTCCTCGTTGCCCGAGCGGGCGGCGTTTAAACCGTTTCTCGTCCACACGCGTTGCCTCGAATGACTACTCTGCTCCTTTGTCTTACCCTTTGACAAAAACAAGCGCTCTACGATGTATAAAGACAGTGACGAGTAAAAAATCTCAGCTGTGCCACCTCCATCGCTTCACTTTTAATTAATTTCCTTCCTCGCATGGCGGCTATTAAAGTGGTATGTTAATAACCACCTAAAAATAAGCTTCTCTTTTTATCTGCGGCTGACCCATCATGGTTACACCACACATCAGAAAACATTTAGCAGTGTAGGAATTATATCAATAAATGTGATGCCTTTGTGATAATAAAATAATCTCAAGTTGTCACTGCAATTTAGCCATTTTCCTTCAGCTTTTATTCTTTATAGCGTGCCATTTTGGATGTCACCTGCTGCCACTTGTAACTGATTTTAATATGTGGAACTAAAATGTATGTACTTGTATTCTGTGTTTTGTCCAAGCCCATACTGTATGTTTATGTTTGTACTCAGGCCTGGACACATACAAGGATTTTTCCTGGTTTTTCATTGCTCTCAGAATGAAAACATAGAAATAATAAATATATACAGCTAAAACAAGGACAAAACAAAATATTAAAATACAGTGTATATGTATATATATATATATATATATATATATATATATATATATATATATATATATATATATATTTTCTTTAAAAAAACAAAAAACAGAAGCATAACAATGTGCATACTTGTGAATGACTTATTCTGTATCACTTTTGTTACTGAAAAATGAAAAACCTGATACAGAATACAATGGGTGGAACTGTTCTTAAATGATCGGGAAGTGGTTCAAAAGTATTAAAATGAAAAAGGAAATGCAAAAAACACTGACACGTATAAAGACATGAATGAAAGTTGAATCATCACCTCTTTTTAAATCTGACAAATGAAAGAGATTTAGGTTTTCAATGACTAACTTGAGAATGGAAAAGGAAAACCCTGTGAATACATTTAGACTTGATCCTTTATATTGTGTTTGGATAAAATGCCTCTTGTGTACGTCTAATCAACCAGAAAAAGTCAGTCAGATTATAACAATTGCATTCCTGCAATAAATATCTTCGGTGTAGACTTTAAGAGGAAATGTCATTCTCAGTACCCGTACATCATAATAAATGACAGGTATAAGTGTGACATCTTTTAAACTCTGTCCCTGTCTCCTCCTCACAGTTACGGTGCGCAGCAGCTTTTTTCCTCTGGGTGTGTTCCGGTGCTCCGCGCCGCCTTCATTACGGTAACGATCCCATTCTCCGCTTCTCCCGTTTTCCCAGCGGCCGGAGGGAGTGAGTGGAAAGCGGAGCCTGCCTGCAGCCTGCCTGCCTGGGAATATCCCGTCAAAGCTACACCAGCGGCCCGGTGCCATGGCTGAACGCCGCGCCTTCGCCCAGAAAATCAGCAGGTAAAGAGCGCAGGCCCCCGGGAGGAGCCCCGAGCGGGCGCCGGGCCGTCGGAGTATGTAGGTCGCCCTCAGACCACCGCGGAGGAGGCCCAGCTCACAGCTAGCCGCCTGTTAGCCGGCAGAGATGCTCAGACCCACCCAGACACACACAAGACAGACGCACCGCTAACTGCGAGCCTCCCTTCTCCTCCAGAGAGGGCTAACAAAGGAGGGACAGACATTTTATGGTTGCTATAAATCGCACCCCGGCTAACACACGAGTTAGGTTTCCAGTAATTATCCGCACCGAAAGAGACTCTGTGTTCATTAATTTTTGGACAGAGAGCTAGCCAGGGGCTAACGATGGGCTGCTAGGTGCTGTTGTCTCTGCTGGAGATGTGAGTGAACTTTGTGGAGTTGTGTTTAAAGCGAGAAGCCTCTGACAGCGCAGGCAGAGACAGAGGGAGCAGACATTTGTGCTACAGAAACACAGGGAACAAAAGTCTCCCTCAGCAGCTATGAGATACCGATATTATAATCTCCTCCCCGCCCCTCAGACAGATCAAAGTAATCTCTTTAACAAAGGGCTTTGCGCTAGCTGTCAAATACCATCATCCCAGGCGATGGGTGGAGAGAGAGATAGATGGAGAGATAGATAAATGGATGTGTTAGAGATGAACTGTTATATCCCACAGCTATAAGAATAAACATGTTTTAATTACCGCCATTGCTGACTACTTATTTCACAGTCATAATTGAACAACAGCAAAAAAAAAGAAAAAAAAAAAAAGAAAAAAGAAAAACTGAATTATATTTTCCTGCTTGTTGGTTCAGTTTCTCTATGAACCAGAGTTAGGTGTTTACTGGATGATACAGGGTTGTTCACCCTTTATATAATCATGATGTGGATGATCAGTTTTTTTTTTGAAAAGCTTTAAGCTTCTTAGTTTCTATTTAGTAATAATCTAGTTTCTACTAGATAATAGTAATAATCTAGTTTCTACTAGATTATTAGAAATTGCCATGCTCATGTTCTTAAATGTTTTTTCTTTTTCCATTTCTACAATTGATGATCAGGTTGAGCCCCGTTTATTGAATATAGGTCAACAATAGGTTGGACTCTGAAGTTAAAGCTGCTGTGATCATGCAGGATGTCCATTTCTTCGTTGGCGTCAGCTCCCATTAATCAAACCCACATCCACAATCTAGACTGGACTGGACACACCCTTCTCACGGCAGGTTTTTTGGACGGGATAATTCAGAGATGTCTGATCTGATGGTCAGCTAACATTCGTATAGACGGAAAGTGACAGCACACATGCCTTACAATATGATGCCACCTATTACCACAACAGCACAAACTGTGGCCTTAAAATGTCCCATAGAGATAAGGCAATGACAGTTTCAACAAAACATGAACATTATAACCTTCAAAAAGGGCACACTCATGTTTGGCTGTTGTATCAGATTGCATTATGACATTCAAGTTTTTGTGTTTTTGTGTTGTTGTATCCCCAGATGCCTGTGATTTTAGGCACTTGACATTTACAGTTTCCTGAATAAATTAATAAAGGTTTAAAAAAATAGTTAGTACGCACTGTTTACCTTGCTCATATTATTCATTTATCAAAACAAGCACCTCTATTGTACCCATTTAAGTATTATTAATGAGTATTATTGGAAGTGAATTAGCCTTTATCACATGTTGAGGCAAATTTATTGATGAAAATTGCCAGTGGCATGGCCCAGAAGGTGAAATCACATGTCTCAGTTGAATGCATTGATTATATCCTGATCTTCATTTGCTGCCAGTTTATATTTGTAATTATCTAATCCTGGGAGTTACTGCTGTTACCATCTTGAAGAGATAATCACAAAGGCTGTTTGTTTAATCAAGTTATTCCCCTGTGCAGTGACCAGTGCTAAGTTAAGGGCTGTTAAGAGGCATCAGGGAGGACTGAGGAATGTGTTTGTGGTTCGGTGCTTCTGGCTTTCTCCAACTGTGACAGCACTGCCCTGCAGAGGCCACTGGATCTCTGCTACAGTACATGTTAAGTTGGATGATGCAGCTTTCAATTTCTGTCTGTTTATAGTCTTTTTTAATGATGCAACAGTGATGAACTCAGCACTCCAGCAGCTTTGGGGAAACCAGACGCATTTTAGATGTTTGTGGTTTTGTGATCTCACTGAATGGATCACACCTAATCCTTGCTCATCATCACTGTAATCATGGGGCAAGAGTTTAAAGTATCCTTTATTGTGATGTTATATTCAGGATGGAGAGCAGAGAGAGGCAAGGAATTGGGACAGCTTTTTGGTTTTAAAGAAAAGTGTAATGAAAACATTTCAATCCTAATTGTTGGATCGTGAAAGCCTCTGTTACTTGTGGAACGTAACCTTGAGTCTTCAGTGTCCGGCCTTTATCCTTGGTTGTAATTTGTTATTTGTTTGTGTCACTTTGGGCTACTTGCTGCGTTGTTGTTTTGTTCAAGGCAAAGGTCTCTGAGTGGTTTAGGTGGTTGCTGTGATTTACAGGACCTGTGTATGTGTGTGGCAACAGCAGCGGTTGAACACCAAGAGCTTTGTGCTGACCACTGGGGTCCAGAGGTTTTTATTTCTTTCCTCCCTGACTAGGCATGATATATACGATACTGTCTGAGGAGCCACAGCAAGACTGTGAGTGGACACAAAGAAAAAATCCTAAAGATATGTAATCTTTAATGTTATTTAGCTGCGTTTTTTAACATCACTTCAGTACAAATTTGCTAAATCCATCTCATGAAGGAGCGTTTCTAATGTTTGAGTTCATTTTAGTTGAATAGCGGTAAATTTCACCCGGCGCATCTTGTGATATGAGAGTACTGTATCACACCAGCCACTTTATGATAATCTTACAATTCCTTATGTTCTCCAGGAGTTTGGTACTGAAATGAGTAACATAGTTTTTATTATCATAGCTCAAAGGTTAAATGTCACTCGTGCTTGCATTAAACTATGAGGTTCAGTTGGCTTTTAAGTTAGTGTTTAGTCCCTGTTTATTCTCAGCCATAGAAGTGAGACAAATAACATGACTGATACTGTCGATATCCTATAATACTGTTGCTACTACTAATATTCTGTGCCATGGCTGAATATATTTCAGTACTGCACAATCACCTGTATAAAACATCTTCATAATATTGTATTCTTACTTTTTCTGCGATTCTCAGCCCTAATTACAAATAAACCAACTGTGTCCCGTTTGTGGATCTTGACACAGACTGTTAAAGTAGACTGTATTTCCTCTCACCCTTCCTCTCTTCGTCTATTTCTCCTCTGTTCTCAGGACTGTGGCAGCAGAGGTCAGGAAGCAGATAGCTGGCCAGTATGGGGGCTCCCCACAACTCTTCAAAAACCTCAATGTTGGGACCACAACAACCAACACAGTGAGTAGTTAAAGACCAATAAAAAGGCCAGAGCTTGCCACTGACATCCTGTCTTGAATCATCATCATTAGTGGGACAGCTGCTGCTACTACATCATTTGAAAATGTCAGACATTCCGCCTAAATAACAATGTCAGTGTCTCAATAGCTGACATACTGTTGATTTTTAACATTTTCCCAAATACACTGGGTACACTGGGTCCCGTATACTCTGGTGCCTGCTGTGTTGGGAAAACAAACATATGAGCGGATGAACTGTCTGCTCACATGTCTTTATGTTTGATATAAATAAATCACACGATGGGCTGGTTGGAAAACAGTGTGCTGTGCTCAGCTTCATGATCTGTGATTGATATCTGGGTCATTCTTAAGACTTTGTCACACCTCACTGCCGTTGCTCAGTGTGCATCCGCAGAGAGTAGTTTTTATTTAATCTTGAACATTTTGCAGATTTACAAGGCTTGAAGTGTAGGTTAAAGATTAGACATGTGTAATCAAATATGTAGTAACTCATTTATTCAGCCATGACTAATGTTCAAACAAGTGCAGTATTTTAACAATGGGATAGCTGCTGACGTCAGTCAGAGTGTACCACAATATTACGACAAAGTCAAGGATGTCATTTTCTGTTGAGTTGTTGGTTATTTGAACAGCTGCACAACTGTTGTTTATGTCTTTCTAAATACCATGAAGAGTAACCATTGATTGGCCTGTTCACCTCATCCAGTCTGTGCTGCAGTGTTTCAATGGTTGCAGATGGTTGAGGCCAGACAGTATGTCTGTTAGAGGGATAGTGCCAATTGACCTTCAGCATCCCAGAACACCAGCAAATACTCCCCCTCTCCTCCTTAATTAGGCTACAGTTGGCTTTTAATTAAACTGTGAAAGGTATTTGTGTTCAAATTCCTCGAGAGGGACAGACAAACACACACACACACACACACACACACTTAAACTGAACCTGCTGAAACAAAGATTCCCCCTGTGTTTATCATTTTGGAAGCAGGCTAAACCCCGTGAAACCATTAGTCTAAGATTGAAGTAGCACACTTGCTAATCTGGTTGCTTGTATCATCTTGAGGGCATTTTAAAGCATTTGCTCGAATCACGGATGCATCGTTCTTAGAATTAATGATTATCGTTAAGCTAGAACAGAAATAACATAAATGACCTCATGTGTCGGACCTGTTGGTGCTGTACGTGGTGGAGATAGAATGACTAATAACCCACAGCTCTGCTACTTTCCTCAGAGAGTCTATGGGGAATGGATCCCCTAAAGCCTTAACTAAAAGAGAGACTTGAAGCCTCCACAGCCACATTTATCCCATCCCTCTGATCTCTCCCTCTCGTCGCCCACTAGGTTCCCCTCACAGAGGCGGTGGAGCCGGTGGATTTTGAGGAGTACCTCATCACTCACCCTCCCATTGTTGAGTCGGGTCCCCTGAGAGATCTGATTGAGTTTCCCCCAGATGATATCGAGGTCATCCATACACCCAGGGAGTGCCGCACAGTAGCGCCGGCTGTCCCTGAGGAAGGGTAAGGTTGTTTTGTGGTTAAAATGCTCTACGCCTTTTCTCATAAAAAAGGAGAGATAATTATTCATATTAACTTGAGTAGCAATACAAATGTAAGGTGATATAACAGATTATTTTGAAAAAATATATTCAAAATTATCTCATAAATAACCATTTGTAAAATATTTTATTAAATAAACACACTTTTCTACTTTTATTCATAACAAACTAAATAAACATTAAGTCAGTAGATGAAATATTAAAGTAAATACCTCAGTCAAAAGCAGAATTTAATCTTTGAAATTTGCGGCAGTTTCCTCAAGTGGAAATATTTGCGTTTTAATTGTTATTTTGAAATATTGAGGGATTTGATCTAACTCTTGATTCCACAATTAATATGTATTTTCCAGCACCATTGCCATTGACTTGATGGAAAAACATCATCACTTCCCACATCACCTTCTTTAAACTTTATACCACATGGCCATGAGGCTGCGCTCACTCCATTTTTTTCAGCTTGTTTTGCTGCATTGTATTAGATGCTGTACACAGAAAGTTGTATATATTGATATATTAATTAACCAACATCCTACCTCAAAGAAACAAGGGATGGTGTCTTTGCATATTTTTTATTTTTATATATATATTATATATATGTATCTGTTAATCCTGGATGTTATACTGATTTGAATAGTGAGGAAAAGGCAGGCTTTTTTTTTTTTTTTTTTTTCAAAGTAGTGCTGATTAGTCCCCACACTGCACCACATGTTTAAAGATGAAAGACCTGTGGGTTTGCTCGTTACTTACAGTGCTTTAGCTGTAACACTGCATGTGTACTTCACTGTGGGATGTACCAGAAAGATTAAATGGCAGCAGTCTGGCAGTCTGTCATCTTCATTCACTTAGACTAATGCCTTTAAAGTCTGACTCTTGCTATTAAAATAAAACTTGTTTGATTGATTGAGTCTGTCTGGCTGCAGGGACACTGATCCGCATGTCAGAGACTGTGTCAGATCCTACACAGAAGACTGGGCCATCGTCAACAGAAAGTAAGGCTTCACTCTGGAATTTTTGAGGGGTTTTTTTATCATCCGATTTCACCTACTAACACTTTAAAATCATCATTTTATCTGTAAAGTATTATGCCTATGTTCAGCATTAATATTAAGTTGCTCCCTCAGATACCACAAGCTTGGTACGGGCTTCAACCCAAACACTCTGGACAAGCAGAAGGAGCGTCAGAAAGGCCTGCCAAAACAAGTGTTTGAGGCTGATGAGATGCCAGACAACAGCAGCTACCAGGACGACCAGGCAAAGATCTTTCTATATTATTGTCTTCTCTTTATATAGAAATATTTGGATGCTCACAGAGTCCAGAATGCTGTGCATGTGAGTTGGTATGCCTGTGACACTCATTTTTTTTTGCATCGGTTTGTCCTTTAGGATGACCTGAAGCGGCGTTCAATGTCTATAGATGACACTCCACGTGGAAGCTGGGCCTGCAGCATCTTTGACTTGAAAAACTCCCTCCCTGATGCCCTGCTCCCTCACCTCCTCGACCGTGCCCCCAATGAAGAGATCGACAGGCACAACGAAGAGCAGCGCAAGGCCAACCGCCACCGCGAGCTCTTTGCTCTGCACCCAGCCATTGATGAGGTAGACTTTTTTCATTTACCTGTCCTGTAACCTTTTTCTGCTAGTTGTTGTTACCTTTGCATCATGAATGTATGAATGTATCTTAATAAGTTTTACTTATGTTTATATATGATATCCAATGTGAATGTGTAGGAGGAGCCCATTGAGCGCCACTGCGTGCCTGAAGTACCTAAAGAACACTTTGGCCAGAGGCTGCTCGTCAAGTGTTTGTCCTTGAAGTAAGTGGTGGACTGCCTTTTTCAGAAAAAAAAAGCCTTGTAGCTCTTTTATTTAACTGCTGCTTTCTGCTGACCTGCTTCTTTTTCTCTCCCCTTGAAGGTTTGAGATCGAAATTGAACCCATATTTGCTAGTTTGGCCTTATATGATGTCAAGGAAAAGAAAAAGGTAAGCTGTTATGCTTTCCTCAGTGCCTCTACAGCCCTGAGTTGTTGGGTCACTTCTGCAAACCATTAAAATCGTAGGGAGGCCAAAACGAATTTGATGAGTGGACTATAAAATTTTATGTTATGGGCCAGTTATGCTTTTAAGAATGCAGTTAAATCATACACTGGAACTATGTGTCTATCTGAAGAAAACCATCCACTGCTGGTTCTGTACGCTCCCCTTTAGCTGACAAACACTAGAGGGTAGCAGTTGCCTTGATCAGTAGAGGTCTCATAGATATTGCTCTGGACAGGTGGGTAATTTGTTACTGAAATGTTATCATGTTTGTCAGCCGCAATGAGCAAGAAATCAGGTTGGAGAACACAGCCATCCACTCAAGAATTAAATACTAATGCTTGTCATGTTGTGGTCATAGTACGACATTTGATGTTTATGTCATGATCATGTTATAATTACCTGTGTGTCTGTTCCTCAGATATCAGAGAACTTTTTCTTCGACCTAAACTCTGAGCAGATGAAGGGGATGCTGCGTCCTCACATTCAGACAGCTGCCATCTCCACGCTGGCACGCTCTGCCATCTTCTCCATCACCTACCCCTCCCAGGATGTCTTCCTTGTCATCAAGGTCAGAAAGTTATAATATTGTTTCCTCTGTCTTGTCAGGTTTTATTTTGCAACTAAATAAATTAGCGATAATACCATATTATATTTATAACTTCTATTTTTGGAAAAAATACCTTTTCATGCAACAAAAGACTTTCTGTCTAGTCATTTTTGGAAAGTTTCTCCGAGATACTGTTACTCTTTCAAGCCTTCTCTGTTGTTAAAGTGACAGTAACAATGATTCAAAGACAACAGGAAACAATTTCGACAAGTTTTGACTCTTCGTTGTTTCCTTCACAGCAGCAAAAAATGTTACACAAGCTTTTAGAAACTCCTGAAGGTTTAATCCTGAACAACACACTAAAGAAAACTAAAGAAAAGGAGTTTGCTATCCTAATAACATTAAGGCTACAGACAACTCATAATGTTATACTCTCTGTAGGAGAAGGTGTTACACTGGCACTCTCAATTCAGAAAGAATCTGATATTGAGAGTAGTCTTTGAATACAATGCAACCACTCCACTTTTTCAAACGTAATTTCCCAAAAAAGCATTGTCTAATATATGGGACAGTATTGTAAGTTAAGTTTGATTGGCTCGTATTTGGTAGTCATTCTTTGTCCGGTATGATCATTTTGTGAATGTGTGTGAGGGTGGAGACTGAAAGTGTGTGTGCTTTGTCCCCAGCTGGAAAAGGTACTGCAGCAGGGTGATATTGGAGAGTGTGCTGAGCCTTACATGGTCTTCAAAGAGTCAGATGCTGCCAAGGTATGATCAGTGACAAATCATCAGTGGCATTTAAAACATTTTGAGAATTGTCGCAGGTGTATTATAATATTACAAATACATCTTTTATCTGTTTTGTTATCTAAATGTTATGTTTTAAAACTACATCCCTGTTCCTGGCAATGCTTCCCATTTTTCACATAAATGTGCACAGTGTATAATTGTGTTTTAGTGAATAACTGAATGTTATATGTAGTTTACTATATGTAGTATACTGTAGTTTATTTTTCTTTCATATAGATTACATATAAAACAAAGTCAAATAAACTTGTACTTTTGTTATAGAACAAAGAGAAGCTGGAGAAGCTTCGCAGCCAGTCAGAGCAGTTCTGCCAACGTCTTGGCCGCTACCGCATGCCCTTCGCCTGGACCGCCATCCACCTTATGAACATTGTGAACAGTGCCGGCAGTCTTGAGAGAGACACAGAGCTGGAGATGAGCCTTTCAGGTTTGACATTCCTTTTTAACACAGCCTCTCAGATAGTAACTATAAACATACAATATGTGTCTCAGTACCAAGTCGTGAACAGTCATGGTGTAGAAACACAGAAAACCTTGGTTACTGTTTCTAGGCTTTACAGCCTCAATGTCACATGTAGATATCAGGAGACAGAGACTATAAGAGAGACCCCGCGGTCATGCATTAGGCTCATGGGCATGTCAATACATTACCACACTTGATAATCTTTTATCTAAAGACAACTTTCCAACAACAAATAGTAAGAAAAGCAAATACAAGCAGAGAGCAAAACATCCAAAGTATCCAGCCATATTGATCGTTGGTGTGTTATTTTGAGTTTGACTTTTGGTGTTTGTTTAACTTCACAAGGTTTCTTTGATGCTGACTGTGGTGGCTGCCATTTTGTTGCCAGGCAGAGCAAAGAAATGTATATTCTCTGTCACATGGCACAAGAATATGAGATTAATCTTCAGCAGCATCCTGTAGAAGAAAAAAGCTGTCAATGTAGAAAACTGAAGATTTGAAAATTTGTTGGTTTTTTTTTTGTTTTTGCTATGTGCAGAGAGAAAAGGATCATGGTCAGAACGTAGGAACTCGAGCATCATGGGAAGACGTTCTCTGGAGAGGACCACCAGTGGAGACGAGTCATGCAGTCTGACAGGCTTTAGACCTGCAACACTTACCATCACCAACTTTTTCAAACAGGTCACCACAACCATGACACGCACAATACATGTATTTTATGTACCGTGTATGTATGTGTATGTGTATGTTTTATGTATGTGATGCACGCACAAAGGCAAATAGGGATATGTTCTCTAGCTTACACAGTGCTCTACTGTCTCTTCTTTACTGTTGTATGCTGATGCAGTTGTGATGCACTGTTTTAGGAGGGGGACAGACTGAGTGATGAGGACTTGTATAAATTCCTAGCTGATATGAGAAGACCTTCTTCAGTGCTGAGGAGACTCAGACCCATCACAGGTACAAACATGGATCAAATATTCTTCGATTTTTTAAAATCTTAAATATGCACAATTCCCTTAATTTACTTGGAATTTGAAGAAGTGAACCACGTAATAAATGCTTTTTTCTTTCTCTACCTCTCTGTACACTCACTCCTTTTCCATTCTGACACCACAGCCCAGTTGAAGTTGGACATCTCTCCAGCTCCAGAAAACCCGCACTATTGTTTGACCCCTGACCTTATGCAAGTTAAACCTTACCCAGACAGCAGGGTGCGCCCCACCAGGGAGATCCTGGAGTTCCCCGCCAGGGACGTTTACGTGCCAAACACTACATACAGGTACAGAAAAAAAACATTTTGTGGGTGGAAAACGCTTTTGTTTCTTATCTTTCAGTTTAGGCAATTTTGTCTGGAAAGAAAGTGTGTGTGTGTATGTGTGTGTGTGTGTGTGTCAAGATAAAGCTTTCTTTCCAAGTTACCGTTATTATTATTTATTATTTATTATTATTTAAACATAGCCTTTTCATGTTACTGGTAAGTCTGACATAGCTCCATTGTCTTACATGTGGATTAACATCTATTTAAATATTAGATGTGAATTGTATCTTTTTTACTTAATTGCCTTTTTTGGAAGCTATTTAATATTCCCATATTCAGGACAAAGGGAGATTTCTTGATGGAGAAAATATAGGTGAACATATAGCCAAACTCACGCTGTAGTGGTCATTTAGTCAGCAAAGGACGACAACCTCAATCAAAGCCTAAACACATCTTTGACCTGTAGAAATTGGTATTTAAGCTTTGCACAGTAACAACTGACATTGGCTCGTTAATGTTCACCTCATGTCTGTCAGTGAACTGCGTCCATATTCTGAACAAGAACTATTTTTGTCAGGGTCACTTAGAGAGATGTCCTTATAAACAGAAGTCACTGCTGACATGGCGTGTGCTAGCGAGGCCTTGTTTGTCTGCAGATAAGCGGGTGGCTTGCTAACTGATGCCAGACCTTATCGATCCATCACACAGCAGAACTGGGTGAAAGGAAGTTTTAGTCTTGCATTTTTATGAATGTTCCTTGTTTTTATTGTATTGTCAAAAGAAAGTTGTGTGGGATCTCTGTTCTCTGGAAGCCTCATTGTTTGATACTCTTGATCACTAGGTCACTGAACCTGAACAGTGAAACCAGGATACTAAACCTGATCAAGGAACCCTTTGTTTTTTTTATAAACTACAGGCAGTGGAACACATGACCTGAGATGGAAAACTGAAAACACATTGTTTTACAATACAATACCAAATACTACTGTATATATGCAATTTATAGTAATGAGGAAGCATGTATGGCAGACATACTTACATGTAATACTAGGTTTATATTAAGAACAATTTTCATTAGTTTTTTTCCTTCTAAAATATTAGGTTCAATATAATGTTATAGATCAACACACCATGGAAAATGCAGTCAGATAGTCATCTGGTCATGATTTTTATTTTGTCTTCATAAATATGACTTGTTAGACACATAGCTACTTGTCAGGATTAATATGAACCACACTTACAGTACAGTCGGTCATGTCGTGATAATAGACAAAAGTCAATATGACTCAATAACATAGGAAATATGTGGAAATGATGTTTTTTTCTAACATTACCAGCATAAATCATATAATAGCATGAACATGGTTTAAATACTTTACAGAGATAAAAAAATAGAACAAACAAAGGGAAAAACTGCTGCCAAAGCTTAGTATCTGTTGTACTGTATTTGACTGCGCACCTTGCCTCCACTGTGTAGTTTTTTTCCCCCATGAAACTATGAAAGAAGCATTGTAATATAAGAAGACAATAATAACAAGGGCTTCATTGCAAAAAAAAAAACACCAGTGCGTAGTTTTGAGCTGTTGGAGATGCAGTGTTGTTTTTAGCCTTGACTTATAGAATTTTCATGCTTTATGTGATAACCTGTTGATCTTGCATGCAACTGTTTCACACCACAAAGAGACGATACAATACATTTTAAATAGCTTAGCCAACATAGAAGATGTTAAATACATTTAAGGTCACTGAACACATAGTCAAGCAGTCACTGTTTCACCCTTTAGTATAAGCACTGAAAAAATTTACACTTATGATCTGTAATCTTTCCCCATAGTTTTCTTTCTTTCTGCTGCAGTACTTGGTCATTTTGCAGACAGCACTGAATCAGGCTGTTGATGTGGATCAATATGTCCATTTTGCAAGTGATTGCAGATGTTGCATAATGACTGTTCTACTGTCCTGCCTGGATCAGACCCAATAGGTTAGTGACCTGCGTGGTATGGTTGCATCATTGCAACAGTTCAGCATTTTCTGCCTCTGACAAGCAGTCAGCTTAATGTTGCAGACAGACTGTGGTGTCATAGACATATGTGATGCCTGTTGTGTTACTTCACTTTGCTCTTTTATGGAACTTTTCACCTGAGCATGAAAAATGCCAAAATGTGTTGTCGAGAGGGTATGACTTGAGGTTCAGTGTTCAGCAGGGGGGGCTGGCCGTACGGTGATCTTGGTCTTCTTGAGGGAGTATGAGGGCCCTGTGCCAGGCTTCCAGTAAATGCCCTTCCTTCTCATAGAGCGTCCTTTTGCCCTCAACCACAAATACCTTGCATTAAGGTTGGTTTCTCCACAGGCACTGAACCACCAACCACCTGATCAGAACAAGAGACATAAGTGATATAAACATAACTGTTTCTTAACAAAATAACTTTATTTGAAGTGTTTTTATGCTACCAAACTGAAGTATCTGCAGTGCCTCTTGCTATTTTGTTTACAGCTATGTTGGGGATACAGGCCACTATGAGGCCTTGTACTGAATCAGTTTGTGAAACTGTTACCTGTGTTGTTGCGAGCGCTGTTGGTGTTGCCCTGATTGTCACTATTTCTGTCTTTTGTGGAGAATCTCATGCCGGTGCTGTTGGCCATGGCATCAGGCAGGTCACCAGAGAAGTGGCTGACATGAAGGGTGTAGTCCTTGGGGGGACCCTCCATTGAGAAGCGGTACTCAGCCCAGTGTTTCTCTTCCTTCCAATCCTCCAAATCAATACGCATGATGTAAGCTCCCTGCTGTGTAAGGCTGCGGATCTTCTTTAAGCCCAACCAGTAGTCCTCTGCATAACACACCAATCAGTTTATCTTGTTAGAATATCTCTTATGTGAAAGAAAACTGTTTCTCTTTAAAGGTTATAGAGTGATTTGTTTGGAAAGATCATTCATGGGATAAAGAAGAACTAATAGCACTTGGTGTCTGTTTCTTTTTTTGATTAGAAGGTTGTAATTTAGTCATATATTAGTTTTTACTTAATCTCTAATATACATAAAGACAACCAATCAGAGCAGTATATACTTTTTTTCTTTGCCTGCGGTGCATGTTGCACAAAACCACAAAGTATAATCATTAGGTAGTTGTGAAAGAAACTTGTAACATAAGTTCATGCCTGCAGGAGCCATGACTTTGGAAAGTAGCATGACTGCATCTATGAGTAGCTATGTGAGCCAGTGAATTCTCCCGGGAAAGCTGCCAAAACCTGCCTACTCAGACAATACAGGAAGTCAGTTTGTAAGTTCAGGGCTGATATATAACAATAGCTGTTTCCTATGACCAGGCTCATAGGAAATACTTGCAAATGTTCTCTGTCACCAAAAACAGTGCAGGTCTGTGCAGGTTAAGGTGCTGTTCAGTGTAAATGGCCCTGTGCCTCAGTGCTATCTTCAGAGGCTATTATTTTGTGACCTTTTTTTTTTTTTTTATTACTTTGGCTCTGCAGCAAAGTAGATTAAATGTACTAATGCATACTTTTTGAGACAAATATGGCACAACCATAAATGTTTTTAGTGTCCCTTTTAAGGGTTATTAAGTAATCAAATTGCATGTAGTTTTGGCAAATGGACATTTTGAATTTAATGTAAAGTTTTAAAATACTCACTCTCCAAGTCCCCAAAGCCTTTCTCGTACTTTTCCCATGTCTGGTCAAAATCCACTGAACCTTCGACCCTGCGCTGGATAACAGTTGAACCTCCAACTTTGAGAATGGATTACAAATGAGAGTCAGATTTCTGTTGAACAAACTTCACTTAAGTTTACACAAAGATCAGGAAGCTCAGCTCAGGTAGCAGCAGTCTCACTCACCTGAACCCATTTCACAGTAAACGTTGAATGGCTCAGATTGGTTTGGCTTGATAACATATATTCCACTGTTTGACTCTCCTTTGTTAAACAGCTCGCTGCAGTCCATGGGGAGGTCTGAAACACAACAAATAGAAGAAAAGAAAATCAGAAATGAATGCAGCTAAATTTCCACAAACCTTTGCGTTCTCCTTTTATTTTAAGACATGAATAAGTGGTTATACATTTGAAATTGTTTTTACCATTTGTGTCCAGGCCAGTTGAGTTTCCTGTCAGATATTCAAACATATCAGGAGCTGTAGGGTCTGAGTCCACTGGCTTATCGAATGTATCTTGAAAGCTGTCATAGCTTAGCTGCAAGAGAATGAAAATGAATCCGCAATGTTAAATTATGTTGTCAGCACTTGAAAAAGCAGAATTTCTCTTCCCATATTCATATTCCATTCCCATTATAAAGCAGAATTTGCATGTATAGTTGAATGTATCAAACCAGATCCTCAGTGATATTTGGCATTTAAAGACAAATTGTAGTGAAAGCGTGTTTTCAGTTTTCTACCTTTTCTTCCAGATTTTTAATCTTGAGTTTCTGGTGGTCAAGCTGATCATGCTGCTCCTTCACAGCTTTCAGCAGATTGGTGATTGTTTTCTCTTGAGCTTCAATCACATCCTGAAAATACCATAATGAAAACATTATTTGCCCATTGTCCCTTAGATGTGTTGTTTTACAGAGTACAGCTCTATTTTAAAGAGCAGCTGTTAATTCAATTTAATAATTTATTTATTATTTTATTTATTTTCTTTAATGAGGAGGATTGTTAATTTCATCTGTAACAAAATGGAACAGAGAGACTTTTAGTCATGTTAAACAACAGAACACAAAAATTACTTTATAGTGAGTTGCACTGATTTCCCTCTGCCAGTGTACATTTACACAAATCTGTAGCCCACATGCTTTATTTTGACAACATCTACGTGGAGTTGGAAACAATAATCCCAAACATAGTTAAGTGATTGATTTGAGCAGTTAATTCAATGCATTTCCATTGTTATCTCAATTTGAAGGAAACTTGTGTGCAGTTTTTATTTGCGCACTTAAGGAACTCAGTTGAATTGGTTCAGCACTTATTAGCCGCTTACCTTGAGTGTTGTTATTTCACTGAGCTGGTCAGCAGGGATCATGCTCTGCGACAGTCCCTTCAGCCTCTCCTCGAGGCTCCCCACCTTGCTCTGTAGCTGTGTGCGCTCCTGCAGGATGCTGTTAATCTTGGAGTTGATTTCCAGCGACAGGTTCTTGATCTCCTCATTGTTGGCCTTCAAGAAATTGGTGGTCTTCTTCAGCTCCTCCTCTTCCTCCTTGATCTCCGATGTGACCACGGAGAGCTGGTAAAAAGAGCGGTCGAAGATGTTCAACTTTTGGAAAATGTCATTGATTTGGGCTTTGGTCTTATGGACAAACTCCCGTAAACTCTGGCCCAGCTGAAGGAGGCCGTTTGCAAGCAGACGAACATCATCCAGCATGGCAAAGCGAGACTTTGCCTCGGTTGTGCTCGGTGCTATGGTGAAGGCCTGGGAGGGCAGGGTGGGATACACTTCTCTACCTGACGAATCCACAGGGACAGAAGCGGTGAAACTAACCAGCATCAGAAACAGGCAAAACAGCTTCATCATGCCTTTCTTTCCAATCCTGAATTGTTGAATATTCGCTAAAACTGTGTTTCACTGCTCCTGCTTCCCTCTACTTTGTGCTTTCCTCAACGCTCTTTTCTCTCCCTCTGCCTAAAACCTGGACTTCCTTGCTGTGTAAATGATTTGAGAGCAGCAGTCTGGCCTGTGTTATATACTGCCCTCTCAGTAGAGGCAGGGTTTGGGGGGGGGGATTAGCTGATCATTAAATCCTTCTATGTTTTAGCTCTGTACCCCACCTCCTCCCAAATCCCCTTCGAGCCCTCCCCCTCCTGAACAAACAAATCACAGCAGTGAGCAAATGACATATACATCCCTCCCCTCTCTACTAGCCATTTAACCCCAATCCCCTCTCCACACCACACCCCTACTCTGTTCTCCGCCTGTGGTGCAGCGCTTTAGCTGATCAGCAGAAAGCCAACAATGGCCATCACAGGTTTTTGATGGATCGTCAGTCTGATCAATCTCAAACCTTAAAACCCTGCGCACACTTCGCTCTGATTGATAATGCTGTATGTAATTAATGCTCTTGGGTTTGATTTAGCATCGTGCTGAATCAGCCCAGCACCGCGCTCTCTCTCTGCCTCCCCCCCCTTCTCTCTTTGCGTGAGGAGGGGAGTGAGCCTGTCATCTGTGCCAGGGTTAAGCTTCTGGGCATGAATGATGTTGGAGAGTTTGGACAGTGTGTACTCATCATCTCAGTTTTATTGCTCAGCCTTGTCATTTTTTCTCAAGTTTGTCATGCCTTGTGCGATATTTTTCAATGCCACCAGACATGAAACGGGGAATATATAGCTTACTGATTAGCTTGCAGCTTTTAAAGGATCATTCCTGGGCACCCCTGTCCTGTTGTAAAAAAACAATCTTTATGGGAAGTTCTTAGTAAGTTGTTTCACGCAGACTTGCAATGTTGGTGAAATATGTCCCCCTTCAGCCAGAGAGAGAAGAAGAACTAATCAGAGAAATGACTGTGTAGTATTTAATTGGAATATAAATATTTATATTTTTGGCACATCATACCGTGTGGTTCCCAACCTCTAAAGTAAGCTGTTAGATGGTGTGAAAAAGACCCCTTAGAACAAATAATTGCTATGTCATGCAGTCATTGCGTGGTTCGTGTAGTGCAGTTAGCTTAAAGTGGAAACATTTTAGTACTCTGGCTACTACAGTGCACTTTAAATTACCACACAGTCATTTTAATGAGCCTTCCCTAGTAATTTGCGGTTATATGGATGAATTATCTCAGTTCTCAGATACTTTTTTTCACATGAACTGAGCAGAAAGAGGGGTCCTTTGGAAAAGAAAAATTGGCAGCAGATTGAGTGAATGTGTCAGGAATTTGCTTGATCGGCATAAAGCTGGTAATGATTTTCTGTATTTTTCATGCCAGCACAGTGGTTAGCGGTATGGCTTAACAGCAAGAGGGTTAAAGGTTTGAACCTAATCTTGCCTGCTTGAGTCTGTCTTTGTGGGGCTGGCATGTTCTGCCCATGTTGATGCCCAAGTTCAATTTTGCAGTAGAATTTATTATTAATTTATATTAATTATAAATGGCATTGAACCACCTCAGCAGTCAGTTGGAATAATAGGGTATCCGTTGTCCACTGCTATGTTTGTCTTTGTGAAAGTGTTAACTTTTACTGAATCTAATTGGATTTTAGTTTTTAATCATCCATATTACTGTATTTGTAGCTTTAGCAATTGGTACTCTCAGTTGTTCCTGAGGTAATTCTATGGATTGATCGCCTGTTATGTTGACTCCTGGCTGAAAGGACCTCTCTGATAATGTGCTGTGGGTCACTTCTTTGTTTCATGGTTGCATTGTGTGGATACCTTCCAACACCGCCCCATCCTTTGTTTAACACCAGGTGAAAGAAAAAGCCACGTTCACTCGCTATTGTAGCACCTGATTGTCTATGTTTATCATTATTACTGGGACGAGGCCCTTTTCAGAGTGGAGGAACTAGTTCATATTTAGCTCCATGTGTTTTTACATTTAAGAAAGACTAGAGCCAGGTTGGTTGGTTAATTCTCACTGTATCTCACAGTTTGGTGTAAACTCTAAAACGTAAATTCAGCATATTCAGCTCAGTTAAGTTAATTATTTTTTTCCCCTAACATACCGATTTGAAGGAATATGTGCAAAATATGTGGCACTTCATTGTACAACTGAAGGCATAGTCTCTACAATTGTAAAATTATGAATATCGCTTCATTTGTTAAGGGTTAAAAAATGTCAATTTGGCCATTATCCATAACATTAGGTGACTTGTGAAGAATAAACAATAGCAACTTTGACCAGGAGGAAAGTTTTTGCAGGAATTTTGAAACATGCATAGTTGTAATACTTGCTGTATTTATTTGGTTTGTACTGCGTTTTATTAATTTGTAGTTTATATTTGTAAATGTGTAGGTGGGTATTCCTAGTTTTTAAGCGGTCATTTCAGCACCTTTCAACCTTGGAAAGTCTGAGACTGTGTTGTCTTATTAACTTGGCAGACTTTTTATTTTGCATTCCTTCTGCTCTGAATGGATGCTCTGAATTACTATTGAATGACTTTGTCACCTGGCCTTTTGATTAGAAGGCTGATCTATTGGCCCTTTTCCACTAGTACCCTACTCGGCTCGACTCGACTCGACTCAAACTCAGTTTCGGATTACGCGTTTTCCATTACAATAGAGTACCACCTCAGCGTGAATGGGTGGGTAATTCGCCGGTAACAGCTGTGTGCCAAAACTCCAGCGGACGTCATTTTGTTATGCGACACAAACGAACGAAAGCGACTCTAGAGACAATGGAGGCCACCAGACAAAGAAATGTCTGCACCTCGTCGTTGCTCCGCGGGGTTGATTTCTGTGCAGCCATCTCTGATCTTGTTCGTTGTTGTTATTGCGTTTTAAAAATGGCGCGGTTGACTCTTATGAACGAGTCGCTCTCCGACGACTCATGGCTAGTGACGTCAGGCCCTGGCTGGCCAATCAGTCAGGCCTGCCGTCTGCCGACGTCACATTTTCGGCTCGACGACTCAGCTCGCTTGGAACCCTTGACCGCCAAGTAGGTACTACGGAAAGTACCTGGTACCAGGTACTAACACGTAATGGAAACGTACACAAACCGAGGCGAGTCGAGCCGAGCCGAGTAGGTACTAGTGAAAAGAAAAGGGGCATATGTTTACAGTCAGTAAACAATGATTTTGTCCCCCTACATAGCCTGCAGGCTCAAAATGGGGACGGTGGGTAGCTGTCATCTGACAGTTGGGAGTACATTGGATACACTGCAGAGTTTGCAACGCAGAATTTTCTGTCACAATATTCATGTACACTGTTTAACCTAACCGTTTGATAAAGGCCTGACCAATCAGTGATACTTCCATTTGTGCTTATATGGGTATTTCAGCTTTGCCACAGTAAAGGGATCATCATTTCAGTTTAAATTAAGCAACCCACTTTAAAGCTGCTATTGTGATTGTTTGAACATGCTATATGGGGGGATGAGTGAAATTCTAATCATCAGAACAGGTTCCCACGCCTCCTAGTCAGTTGTGGTTCCAGCTGTGGTCTCTGTGGGGCAGTCCCCCACCCACTCAATCACGTCATTGCGGTTTGTCAGCTGATCCCGGGTTACTTTGCACTTCTTATTATGGGACCTCCCTCATCCCAACAATTTAGTATCCAGTATTTTTTTACAGTACAGTACCATTGTTTTGTTGGCAATGATGACCAAGGTGGAAAATTTTCCAACTATTTTCAGTATTTTATTCATAAATGTATTTTAAACAATTTATTGTAACAAGTTGATGTGTTTTAGCTATGAAGCTATGTGAGGTAAAATCAACTAAGGCCCACCATACAGTGCATGCCAGGAGAAAGTTTGCTGTTATGTAATGTAATCTGGTTAATTTACATGACGGTTTCTCTTGGTGTGATGAGGTTAAATTGTTGTCTTTGAAGTTGCCAGCTTTGCACTGTGTTGAGGTGGACAATAAATTCTCATTTTACCTCTCAAATCATCAGCTACCTTTTTAGACAAATAGTAGCAATCTTAAGTGAGTCAATCTCCTACCCCATCTTTCAGAATAATGTAGTTTTTGGTATTTAAGTTTCATCTTCTGTGGTTATTGGCAGGCCAAGCCTCCTTTTTTACCATTTAGGGGATAGTTTACCATGAAGGTCTTGCCCTCTAAATTTACCAGTTCCTAGAAGCTGATGTAAGTATGTCATGCAACTAGGTCATGCACTTGGACGATAGGCTTAGGTATCAGAGTAAGATGGTCATGGTCAAGGGGTTAAGTTCAACTCGGTGAGATGAAATTAACATTATTATTAAACTAATTTTGTACTTTTTTGATATATTCGACAAGCTACTATTTAGAATTTTCAGATGTAGTGTGGACGTTAAACCTGATTATTTCCAAAATAGATATCAAAAGAAACTTTTTCATTCTTGATATATATATATATATATATATATATATTTTTTATTCAAATATTTTAAAATTCATTCTGCATTCTGCTCTATGCTGTCACTCATCTCTTTATCCCAAAAGCATAAAAAAAAAAAATGAAGAATCCATGTTATGACTTTGCACTTCATTTTTTTATTATTTTACATGAGGGAAAGTTGAAACAGTGATAGTGATAGTGACATAACTATCATTCTTAGTTTATGAAACACGCATTATTTATCTGTGTCTGCTCAACTTTGCTGCTTACTTAAAGTATTTAAGGCCAAAACAAGATATAGGGTTTTATTACATAAATAAATAAATAGAATAAATAAATAAATAGAAATAGAAATATATATCAGATATATATATATAAATATAAGAAATATAAAATATAAAAGTGTGCAGTTTTACTTTGCTTTTTTGTGTATGTTATCCATTAACTGAAGAGTTTTAGAGAATTTTATGGCCTGTCACATTTTCTTACTTACTTAAATGACATCCTTTTATGACGTGCCTTGTTTTCTCTGTTTGTGTTTTTGTACATGTTTATATTTTAGGAATCTGCTGTATGTAAACCCTCAGAGTCTTAACTTTGCCAACCGCCAAGGCTCCGCTCGCAACATCACAGTCAAAGTGCAATTCATGAACGGAGAAGATCCAAACAATGCAATGCCGGTACGCTGTGATGAGTTTGACTGATTCTCAATTTTGTTACCCATCCTCGTTAGGTGTGTTGTTATGTTGACAACTAATGTATTAAGTTAAAAAAACGGTCCAGTGTAGGCATTTGGTAAGATCGTGCTACCAAATATGTTCTGGATAACAACATGTTGACATATTATTCATAATTCATTCTAACATGGCTTCATGAACATCTGAAAACAAACAATACTTTATCCCTCAGGTGATATTTGGGAAGTCCAGCTGTGCCGATTTCTCTAAAGAAGCCTATACTGCTGTGGTGTACCATAACAGGTAAGTTTTTTGTCGTTTTGCACCATCTTCATCTGTTTACCCAAGTATGATCATTTATATTCTGTTAAAAAGTTTCTTATAGAAAAGCGTTCATTTTCATTGCAGATGTGTAAAACTCCTTCATCATTTGATATGTATTTTTAAAGATTATATATAGAAATTTTTCTACTTTTCGATGGCTGTAAAATTACATCCAGTAATTTCATTTTACAGGTACATATTTGAACTACATTGATTCAGGGTTTTCTGTCTCTGTGTGATACCTGTTGAGTCTGTTTTTCATTGGGTTGAGGACATTTATTTTATTTAAGTTATTTAAGTTACAGCTGTGTAGCTGTAACTTAATTAAGTTAATTTAGTTATCTTCTTTTCAACATCATTTTTATGATGGCCTCTCTTGTCAATGCCATTTTAACTGTTAGGTCTGAAAATAATTTGCCTTAGCCGTATACTCTCCATGATTTAACAGCAGATAACAACAGCACAATATCTACTCTCACACCTCCCTTACCATACCTTTGATGAACAGCATTATAGAATATTTTGAGTCAGCCCTCTGGATATTGCCAAGTGATGTCCTACCATCTCCACATCTCCACAATATTTTATCACCACTATTATCCAGCGGGTCTTCCTTGTTACCCAGGGGTCACAACTTCAAGGCTAAAATTAATCAACCTGGTGAATAATGTACCACTGTGACTAGGCCAATCATGCACCAGGACTTAATTCAGACCCAAGATGTGCTTAAAGGTCAGTTACAGTCTCACTTCACTCAGGAATGTTTAAAACAACATTTTTCCTGTCAAAACTCTTAAAAGAAACACATAAAGAAAACCAAATGACATGGAAAGAAAACCTTCTCTTTTATAACAAATGTTTTATAATCTGGAAATGTTCAGCCTTTGTGCTTTTGGCTTTGGTGTAATTGCTCAGCCGGTTTCTCCTAGTGCTGTTCCGCCTTGAGGACTTTTCTTTTTCTGCTCCATAACCAAAATGGTTGTTCCCATGAGAAATGAGGGCCCTTCTGTGACCTTTTCAAACAGTTTTGGTCCTTTCCAGCTTTAAGGCAATTCTAGTTGGTTTGTTGGTGGGCCTGCTGCAGTTGTTTTCTCCAGGGGACTATAAAGAATTCAGCTAAAGTGAATTATAATGTGTTATGCAATTTCTGTCTTTGTAGAGCACTTGACCTCCACTATGAGCCCTTGCTTTGTCTCGAGACAAAGGTTCTTAAGTTCTAAATGCACTCGGTTGAAAATAGAATATACAGGGATTTCAAATGTTTTGTATAATTGTACATACATTGATGAAAACAAGTGTAGCTTGTATGTAAGCCTGTCTCACCAGAATCTTAAAGCATACCATTCTCCATCGTTTCCAGAATGAGTCATATCAATGTGGGAAAGGACTGTGAGGATATTTCTGACTGACTTGCTCCCTCATTAAACAAGACTAGTATATGGCTGGGTTGTGAATGGTCAAAGTGCCAATTAGTAATCTCCAACACCCGGCCGACCAATGACGTAACTTCATCACTCAGTCAGTCACTCACTTTTCATTTGTAGGGCTGGCCCTCTGCAGTCCTATCAAAACCATGTTCTATGAAGAACACACCAGTATGGAGGACAAATTGACCACAGCAGTCAGCCAGTAGAGAACAGCAGTTGCACCCTCTTTAATGGGTGGCAATTGAACTGTCTCCCATTATCAGAGGCTTTGTCTGAAGTGAGACATTGTTTTGATTATATAGCGTGTTGGGGAATGGTAGATCCATAGTCAATTTGGATATAATTAGAACTGTAAGGTTTAAGTGGAATGCCCCTGAGATGGCAACCTGTTCCACATGACTAAATCTGTCTACGTAGTTTGGAAATTGATCTATTTTTGGTGGTTGTCCTTCCTAATCTATCAATTTATTGAACATAAAGCAGCATGTAATGCTGTTGCTGAACAGTTTTTATTTTCCATTGCGAATTGCTCACAACAGATCCCCTGACTTTCATGATGAAATCAAGATCAAGCTGCCTGCCTCCCTGTCAGACCACCACCATATTCTCTTCACCTTTTACCACGTCAGCTGCCAGCAGAAGCAGAACACACCACTGGAGACCCCGGTGGGATACACGGTAGGTAACAGTCACTGGAACAGCTCCAATAACCACATTGTGCTGGTCGGTAACCACTAAGTATACTCTCACTATTGCAGTGTTCGTGCAGGCGTGGGTGTAAACTTAGACGTGCTCATTCCTGTGTATTACACACAGTTAGGGTCATTCTCTCTTCCACATGGGCAAAAACTCTCCTGGTCTTTTAACCAACATGCATAGAATTTTAGACAAATCTGAAATGAATTTTTGAAGCCTTGAAGAGAACATGAGAATATATATTTATATATATATATATATATATATATATATATATATATATATATATATATATATATATATATATATATATATATAAATATTATTCTCTGTGTATATTTTATCCTCTGTCCTTTATCCTTTTAATGTATTTTTTTCTCCCTCTCTCTGTAGTGGATTCCCATGCTGCAGAATGGCCGTCTGCGGACGGGACACTTCTGTCTGCCTGTGTCTCTGGAAAAACCACCACAGTCCTACTCTGTTCTCTCACCAGATGTAAGACCCCTTTTTTGAAAGAGTGTTTTAATGAATAATAAAAAAAGACATTTTAAATTCAAGCAGAATTCAGCTTTCCACACAAATGAACCAATTATTATTTTATTTATATTATATTATTTTCACTGCTTGTAATGTGCTCATGTTTCTGGAGCAGCACAGATTTTCATGGGTATAATTGTGCTTCAGGTTCCTCTCCCAGGGATGAAGTGGGTGGACAACCATCGAGGAGTGTTTAATGTTGAAGTGGTGGCTGTTTCAACCATCCACACACAGGTAACAGGACTGTTTACAGAAGTTTATCAATCTTTTAGGGGATTTGGGGATTAAACTTCCCTGTTCTTTTTATCATTTTCCCTGTTGTTTTTATCAGTATACAGTACATCTGAACAGAGGGAGGAATCATTTTCATAAGCATACGCACACATAAGCACAAACAGGTTATCGTTTAAAATTTCAATTACAATATAGAGAAACAAGCACAGTGTTCACATTTAGACTGTAACTCTTTCCTAGCACTAGTTCATCAGTGGGTGAAGCTCGCCTCGCAGTAATTTACTTCTAGGTCTACTCCATCTCGGTGTGGCTGTGAGGGCTTGACTATGGTCCCTAGGAGCCTAACTGGGATTAATGTGCTCATAAATCACTGCTCCTGGCTCAGATTAGACTTGCTGCATTCTACTGCGCTCTTGTAGTAAAGTTCGCTTTGTGGTTTCCTCTTGGTGAGCCAACTTACGGACGAGTAAATCCAAGCTTACTTTTGTTTGTCAGCTCCATTCCCTCATTTCTCTCTACCTCTAACGCTGTTATGTTTTTGTGTTTTATCTTTTCTATCCATCCATCTTAATCATCTCTCTCTTCTCTTCTTTTCGTTTACATCCGTGTCTTTTTATATCTACTTTTCCTACACTGTTCTGCATGTGTTTTGCCAACAAATTCCTCACTTTCCTCACTTTTGTGCACCCCCACCTCCACCACTCTTCCCTCTCTAGGATCAGTACCTGGATAAGTTCTTTGCCTTGGTACATGCCCTGGATGAGCACATGTTCCCGGTCAGGATAGGAGACATGCGCATCATGGAGAACAACCTGGAGGCCGAGCTCAAGTCCAGCATTGCGGCGCTCAACTCTTCCCAGCTGGAGCCTGTGGTTCGATTCCTTCACCTTTTACTCGACAAGCTGGTGTTGCTCGTAGTGCGGCCGCCAGTCATTGCTGGGCAGATAGGTATGATGTTTTATTAAAAACGTAATAAAAGGCCAGTCAAACATTGATTTTAGAACAGCTTGGAGATGTTGGTAAATCTAAACTACAGTTAGGTATCAATTTTGCCACAAGCTGTATATATTGTTATATTCATTTTCTTTTATTTATAGATTATGAACATAAATTAAGGTAAAAATATTTCCTAAATTTGGTCATGGCAATATGACTTGAATTTGCGACATACTCTTTTCTCATGAATCTTTTTTTGGACATTTTGTGAATTGGTAATGCACATGAGTGTTATAAACATCCTTAAATATGATGTGTGTTGCATTTGTGTTGATGTGTTCTGTGTGCCATACAGTATACGAACGATGACTGTTTTGGGAAGTTTGCAATTTTGCTTTTTGAATAAAATAAGCAAATGAAAAATACAAAGAGATAAAATTAAAATTAAAACATTAGACAACTGACCCTTGCGTTACCAAATCCATAATTCGGCCTATTTGTTGATTTTTAGTGTTCACTTTATTCTGCACAGTAAGACAAGCCCAGAATACATCTAATAAACTTAAAGTTGTGTCTAAAATGATATTATGTTTCACACAGAAAATAAATACAGGCAAAGGTCATGGTCTCAAAGACTTTCCCTGACGTAAAGAGCCATCTGAATCCCTACAATTCCAAAAGTATTTACATAAACAACATGTGCGAGTCATAGAAGATTCCCAAATATTTATGCTAAGAAATGTCATGTTGTGTGATCATGTATTTGGATATCTTACTTTGTGTGCGTCATCCCGTGAACACACGTAATGTAACTTTGGATGTACTTGCACTGGTCTATGTTCATGTCTGAATTTTTGCACGTGCCACTTTGCCTCTATCTCTGCATTTGTGTGTGTTCTCAGTGAATCTGGGACAGGCATCCTTTGAGGTCATGGCATCCATAGTGAACCGGCTTCACAAGTACTTGGACACCAGCCAAGACATGCACGGGCGCAATGGCTTGCTGTCCTCATACATTCATTACGTCTTCCGCTTGCCCAGCACTGACCCCAACTCACCCTCCCCAGGTACTTAACTCTCAATACAGTTCACCACCTCGCATTTTCTTTATTCCATGTCTGTTTTTCAGTTTTCTCCTTTTAAGTTAACTTCATCCAACCCCAACTCATCGTCACTGGGTGTCTGTTATCAAGCCTACCTGCCATAATTTTTCTTCTTCTATTTCTTTTTATCTTTTGCTTTTTTCCTCCCACATCTATTTTGTCTTCTGCCTGCCCAACACAGACCCCAACTCATCCTTAACAGGTAGATATGGCCTACCACTGTACATCTTGATCTGTGTGCTGAGTTGACGTTGAGTTCTTAAAGTAATCATCCACTTTGGTGTGTGGCAGATGATTTTCTTGCTATTATTAGCTATTAGCTATTGAACCATCCACTGCCAAGACATGTTGGTTGCTACTCATTGATGAATAAATACATTTTTGAACTCCTTACCTGTGTATTCACCACATGCAAGGTAAAGGGTTTGGGTACATTGGTTTATTGATTATAGGCAGGACGTGATTATTAGGAGCAAGGTTAACATGCAACCACCATATCAGTGGATGTACATTGGCTCGGTAGAACTGTTCCCATCACATCCCAGTTGTACCATTTTCCTTCCTCTGTGTGTTGTTCCAGGCCCGGGAGGGTTGGGTGGTTCGGTTCACTATGCCACCATGGCTCGCTCAGCTGTTCGACCAGCCAGCCTCAACCTTAACCGCTCCCGTAGCCTTAGCAACAGTAACCCTGACATCTCTGGTACTCCCACCTCTCCTGATGATGAGGTGCGCTCCATCATTGGCAGTAAGGTAAAGTCATCAAACAAGCCTTTAACTTTTTTTTTCTTAGTATTCTTCAGTTTATTTCTGGTCAGGGCATAAAGGGATAGATATACGTTTTGTGGACTCTTAGCTCTATTTCAATATTTGGCTTGTCCACAATGCACATGGATGTCAGATATGAGAGTTAAATATTTAACGTTGCTTGAGTCCAGCAGTTCTCATTGATTTTGATACATTTTAGACAAGCTTATGTAAGGTGATTGTACAGAATCTATATTTATTAACCCACACAGTGTCCCAGGGGACTATTTTATCAACATGTAAACTGTATAGCCATTGCGTAAACACAAGGTTGGACATCTTATCTCTCTGACCGCTGTAACAGCAACCAGACTGTCACACATAAACGCATGCACACACAATGCCCAGTGTTGCAGGTTGTGAAAGGCATAAGAGGCATTTGGTTTACACATGGTATCACATTAGAAAACAGATGCTGTCAAGAAGATACAGTAGCATATTGTTTCCATAGTCATATATATTTCTTTAAGACAACAAGACTAGCTTAGTGTCAGTATCTACTGGTTTTCTTCTTCTTTTTATTTAACTTAATTTGCCTGCTGTCATGTATTTTGTCTTGTATAATTTATGATTTCCTACTTCAAACATGTTTTTATTTAACCCAAAAGTACTTGAACAGTGAGTGAATGCAGCCCCTTGTTTGATGAATGTTCCCTTTGCCGCTAATACTTAGCTAAACCTTTCTTCTCTTGTCTCTGAGGGAGGGGAAGTTATTTCTTACACAGAGAGAGAAAGGGAGAGACATCCTATGTGCTTTGCTCCTCTGTGATGATGATTTGGATTTTTAATTTACTGACAGCTAACCTTTTTGTTTTTTTGGTCCCTGGGCATCTTCCAGCAGTCCTGACCTATGAACCTCTTTTAACCTGTCATTGTTCCTTCCCTCCTCCTTCCCCCGTGCTGCTCGCTCATTCCCTTGCTTCCTGCCTGCCTTGTGTCGTTTGACCTTGGCACGCCTAGGGCTTAGACCGCTCCAACTCGTGGGTGCACACCATGGGCTGTAAGAGTGCCCCCTGGGGATCCAGCCCTGGGTCCGCTCCAGAAACCATGCAGGTGGTTTTATGAATGCCCCATCCTCCACTTTGCCTCACTGCAAAAACAGCTCACCGTTATTTACCTTGAAGGAATACTGGGATATTTGGAGTTTCGGTTTATTTGTGTAATTTGCCTGAGTTATAGCAAGATAGATGAGAGTCAGGGCAATACACATCCTCCCTAATTAGTCACTTAAAGTTTTCCATTGTTATGTCCTGTTGTCTTGATCATATATCCAACCTATGATGAAATTCCTTCTTGAGGTTGTATTTCTCTTTACAATGATTGCCAATCATTCTTTGAGGTTCTCCAAACTAAACTAAACTCCAATATTTCTAAACCATATACAACATGACCAGTGAAGACCAAAACTTCAGAATATTACAGTATTCTGGTAAACTTTAAATCACAACCCTCCCATGATCCCATACATGGGAGTCACAGTCGCCTCCATGACCCTCTATCGGCCATGCTAGAGTCTCAGGTGTCATCCCTCTTTACTGCTCACATCTAACACCTCCCTTTTTCTCAGTACTTACACGAAAAGACACATAGTCTAAGTCTAAATATTTTCATGGCAGCAGTTTCTCGTGCATAGTTGACCTTCCTTTCTGTGTCAAGCTTGCCTGCCTTTGTGGGTTTATAGTCAGTTATTGCTAAACCTATTGACATTATTTGACATTATTGCTATTCTAAGACATACTGTGATCTTTTTGTGTGCGTATATTTCACGGAGGATTGTTGGCGTAGTAGAGAAAAAGTGTAGTGTTAGAAATCATCATCTTCATCAGCAGAGTAGGTTTTCTTTGCATTCGTTTTATTGCATTTTATTTTTGCTCTTCTCCTCTCTGCTTCTAACACCGCTTCTCACTCTCTCTACTTAAACTCATAGTCTCCACTCTCAGCCAGTATCGCTGCATGTCCTCTACTAACCCCACATAAACTTCACTTTGTCACTGGAGCATGGTATATCTGTGGAGTGTGAGAGAGTGTATCTGTCGACATGTGTGAGGTCTTTGTCAGCTTCACTTTCCATCTTCATGTGATGTTATGTCCTCTTGTCATTTTTAAGTTGTCATCACATAACCCTGTGTTTGTCATTAATGTACATAAATCCAATATTGTAAGTCAGGAAAGGAGTTAGAGTTAATTCTGCATCTTGTAATCATAAAATCACAGCTAGATTATGGCTTTAAATTAATTGTGCCAGCATTGGCAGAGCATGTATCAGCACTTCACCTGGGATTGGAACATTATGTTAGTCTACTTACTGATAATAGTACCTTTAATACTGTGAGATGGTTCCCCTTATGCCATTTACATCTCTGCAGTATTGTATTCACCTGGAGAGATGCAGAATGGCACATCATTAAGCATTGGCCATAATATCAAGGAAAAGAAAACCAATATGATGCTTTCACTTGATCTCACAGCCATTTATGCAACTATTTTGCACTCCTCCTTTTAAAGCACTCAAACTACCAATGTATCTGACTGTTTTAGATTATGGGTACTGTTCCTTTAAGTGTTGTGGCTCTGTCCTGTGTCAAACTGTTTTGTGTCTTCACATGTGTCAAGTGCGTGCAAGAGATCACAAATGTAGTGCGTATCTGTGTGTGTGTGGGTGGGGGTGTGTGTATGTGACCCGGCAGACACATTTTCCCTGTGTGCTGAGGAAAAAGGTGCAACCCCACTCTTCTGTTGCTCCTCCACTAACCTTGTTGTCACCGTTCCATTCATCCCACCCATAGGCCATGGAGCGCTGTGGCAATCGCATGTCTTCGCACACTGAGAGCGCCAGTTTCTTGCAAACTTTAACAGGACGGTTGCCCACAAAAAAGGTAGAGCCACTTGCACTGGGGGAGGAGCCGACCCCGCCCACCTATTTATTCGCCTCCTCACATGTCTTGTCTGTGGATGTGTGCCTCTGGATTGGTTGATGTTGTATTTGGTGGTTGTGGAGTCTTGTTGAATGCTGAATGTGACTGATCTGCCTCTTGTTCTGAATGTGTCAAGGAGTTTTCGATGTGACATGATTGTTGGTTATAGTCTGGTTAACTTATAGTCTGGGAAGTCTCCTTACACTGTACACTATTCTCCCTGGTACTAAGTGCATATGTGTTTGGTTTTCAGTGAAGGACAAGAAAAGATTGGTGCAACATAGTATTGGCCTCAGTTTACTATGACTCCACAAAAGAAACTGCACCAGAAATACTGTACTGTACTGTAAAGTGTAGTAATATCAGTTTAAGCTTTCCAAAAGCTTTCCAAAAAATAAATAAAATAATATATATATATATATATATATGGTTTTATTTTCCTTATTTTATAATGAGCAATACCAATACTGACTTTTTTTTTAAAATAGAAATTAAAAATGTGTTACTGCTATAGGCATTATTTCAATAATAAATAGATTGATTGTCTGAAGGTTAGATATCTTCTAGGTCCTGCCCCTTCCTAACCTTTAACCTTTAACCTTTATGATATATGATATCAGTATGATTAAGGAAGACTTGCCAGACTCTTGATAAGCATCAGAGCGTTAGCCAGACTGTGCCAGATGTTGATAATGCATAAAAACACACACCTAAATAAATGCAAGTTGCAAATGTTATGCAAATGCATAATACTTACAAGAAATTAAGGAGAATAAATTCTTCTCTCCATGCAAAAAAGCCTCTCCATGCACACAGGAAATTTTATTTTCATCATATATATTTTCATCAACACTCCACTTATTCCATTATCAGGAAGTCACATTTTGAAATTTAGTTATTTGCATGGTGAAAAGAGTGCATTTTTCATAATTTCATAAAAGTAAACGTTTTTGCACAGAACTGTGCATTATATTATATGATTTATTTTACTTTGTTACTGTATAGAGTGTTTGGAGTTGGAAACCTATATCATAACATGTATATATAATGCATTTTGGTTAAATCTCACTTTGTCTTTAATCAGGTTAATTTTCAGTGTTGGGGGTGCAGGAGCTCAACTGGACTGTATTATTCTCACATAAAGATCATGTTAGAGTTGCTTATCATTGTTAATTGAACCTGCTTAAGTTTCCTTTCATGTGGCATCCCCCATTAAGTAAATACACTTTGGAATCCAGTTAACAGTCTATTTACTGAAAAATCTAGACCTAGGTACATTTTAATTTAAAATGGACAGCGATGTTTCTCCTGGTGCCTCACATTCTCTCTGTTTGGCTTTATTGCCTCTCCCTCTCCACTTCTTTGTCTCCGTTTTCTACTTTCCTGTCCTACTCAGCTCTTCCATGAGGAACTGGCTCTCCAGTGGGTGGTGAGCAGTGGAAGTGTCAGGGAAGGCGCTCTGCAACAGGCGTGGTTTTTCTTTGAACTCATGGTAGGAAATGCCTAAAAACAGCTTTGATGGACCTAAATTGAGATGTCTCCTATTCTTGTAATGTTGTCATTACAGTGCAGTTTCCCATAATATCTGTGTGTGTTATCCCACTCAACACCTTTACCACAGGTGAAGAGCATCATCCACCACCTGTACTTCACTGACCGTCTAGAGTCACCCAGGAAGAACCGTTTCCCAGAACGCTTCATGGATGACATTACAGCCCTGGTCAGCACCATTGCTGGCGACATTGTGTCTCGCTTCCAAAAGGTAAATAGCTGCCTCTTGAAGAGTTCCTTGGTATTATAGGTTTCTTATGGATGCCAGGTTTGTGAAGTATCTTGGTGTGTGTACAAGGGAGGTCAAAGTTATATCAAAATAGATCAAGAATCAAGAATCTTTATTCATTATTTTTCACATAATGAAATTAAGGTTGGTGACTCCCAGCTGTAAACATAAATATACATGAATATATGTAATATGTACATAGTCAAAAATATCTAAACTATAAAGTTAAAGTCAGAAATATCTAAAGATGTAAAGATTGTGCTGTATTTGACAGTTTTGTTCACACTTTTCATTGATGCTTTTGGCTTTTATAATGTGGCACAATACATTTGAGGCCAAGATGTCCCGTAACATCATTTCTGTCTGTTTGTTTCATTGACTTTATATAATTGAAGAAAGCAGAAACCATGTTCAAAGGGTCAACTCTGTAAACCCTTTAAAATGTGTTTATCTCGTCCAATCAGGACCTAGAGTTGGTGGAGAGACTAAACACCAGTCTGGCCTTCTTCCTCAACGATCTGTTGTCAGTCATGGACAGAGGATTTGTCTTCACCCTAATCAGAGCATACTGGAAACAGGTAAATGCCTTATTTTCACATTCATGAATATGTTAATAGATTGTTTGTATTACTGCATTACTGGAGTGTTTTTCATGATAAAGGACAATACTATTTATTGGAATTAATTTGAATAAAGAGAAAGCAGACGTAGATGGCTAAGTACATTTCAGCTACAGTTTGATTAGAAGTGTGCAAATTAATTTGTATGAATCTCCTAAAAAAATAAATAAATAAATAAGACTCTTCTTTCATTATGAGCATTAATTGGAAGTGTGATGATTTCATCCTATTTGTCTATATTCTTGGGCTGTGAAGCATACCTTTCATGCTGGGTGTCGTGATCAATTAGAAATTTCTAAATAAAGCATTTTAGGTTTCCTCACAGCGCTAGAAATATATTAAAAACTAATATGTGTTTGATGATATTTCAAGACTTCAGCTTTTTTGACAGCACACACTCATTCCTCATTTGTGTAGCTGTAACACGTCTAAGTTAATTAATATTCATTTCCTCTTTCCAGGTGTCCACAAAGCTTTACGCTCTGCAGAACCCAACCCTGGAGTCTTTGAGGCTTGATTTCTTGAGAATTGTTTGCAGCCACGAACACTACGTCACTCTCAACCTGCCCTGCAGTCTGCTCACCCCGCCTGCCTCGCCGTCACCCTCTGTGTCTTCCGCAACTTCGCAGGTCAGACAAAAACTAAGCAATTTCAAATCTTTGCACAAAACCCTTGTAGGGTGTCATAGGTTGCCACTATTCCTTAACAAAAAGATACTCTAGAAATCAGAGGACATATTTGTTTCATTCATAGCCAAAGTAATCAGGTAATAATGGTCTCACATGTTTTCTCTCTTCTGTCTCTCAGAGCTCTGGGTTCTCCACACATGTCCAGGACCAAAAGATAGCCAACATGTTTGAGCTGTCTGTCCCCTTCAGAGAGCAACACTATCTGGCTGGACTGGTGCTATCTGAACTGTCTGTAATACTGGACCCAGACAATGAGGGGTCAGTGTGCCTTTGATGTACACTTCCTACAATTCAGAGGAGTAGAAAGAGTTTATGTATGCTTTACAAGTCACCGTTATGGATGGATGTCAGTGTGTGTGTGTGTGTGTGTGTTTGTGAGACACAATAAACTGCCAAGTATTGTAGAGAAAGGAGAGTGATTTTCAGGTTAGAGCCTCTGTATCTGCTGGTGAGAGATAAGCCTATACAAGCATGAGAGTGAGTTATGGTTACGTTATCTAAATGTGACTAGGTTTTCTTGGTCTCATGTCCATTGTGCTTTCAACCCTTGAAATAAAATGATGTATCTCCTCTTTTCTTTTTTCTACCGTTTCACTGTAGGATGTTTGGCCTACATAAGAAAGTGGTCAGCGTTGTTCATAACCTGCTGTCCAGCCATGACTCTGACCCGCGCTACGCCGATCCAGAGGTCAAGGCCCGAGTCGCCATGCTTTATCTGCCTCTCATTGGCATCGTCATGGAAACACTACCACAGCTCCATGACTTCACGGGTAAAGATTAGAAGCTACTTTGCACATACAGTCATTTAATGTACAGCATTCTGTTTACCTGTCATCTTTTTTGTTTCACTCACTGTCAAATGTGTCTGTTGTCATACCCAACGGATCTCTACAGACTGTCTGGTCTTATCGGAGTCCCCTTAAACTGAAAGCAGTACAGAATGAGTCATACAGCACTGTGCCACAGATCAGTGATGTGGCAGACTGAATTTGTCTCCTGCACAATGAGGCTGGTTGAGACATAATGTGGCAAACTCCCAAGTAACCTAAAGTTACATTGTGACCTCCAGTTGCATATCCTTTGAAACTCCAAAGGTTATCATTTGACCTGCAAACGATGTTGCACCTTAACATAGTGTCCCAGCTGATCTCTAAGCTCAGTTCATTCCTCTCACATTTCTTTTCCTCTTCTTTAACCACTTATCCTGTAATTCCTGTAATGAACCAGCCTTATTTTTATCCGTTCGTACATTTTTAGAATATGCGCTTAACTTAAGAGGTTTAGTGAGACTGGTTCTAGTTTTAATTTTTTTCGCCTTTTTTTTTTTAAAGAGTAATTATTTCTAAAATTTCATCTAAGAGGATTCACAAACAGCACTTACTGTCATGTTTGCATATGTGGTCAGATCAGTCTGTAGAGGTTTACGATATCCATAATTTAGACCTCTGCTCTTTTGTCTTAATTACACCCAGAAAACACTTTCACTTTCTTGGGTCTGTACTTAAGTCTAAAGTTTGTTATTCATATATTGTCTCTAATTCCAGTCGATTGGTTCATTTCCTTTTCTCTCCTTTTTGTGTTAGTAGAGTCCTCATAACCAGTGGGGTCGTCCAGGCGGTCCCCAGGGGGCAGCTATGGGCAACAGTGGAGAAGAGGCAGAAGGAGAGGGCAACAGCATGATCAGCCAGACTGTCGCCATGGCAATAGCAGGCACCTCCACAGCCTCCCCAATGTCCCGACCAAGCAGCTTCTTGCTCAACTCGCAGGTTTGTGGTTTGTGTTTCCTGTCATGCTCATTTGCTGTTTGTTTTGTCCCGGTGTTCTCTCCTCTCCGCTGACCCCTCCTGGTCCATCTCTTCAGGCGAGTCGTCAGCACGGTAGCTTCTCGGCCGAGTCTAGTCGAAGTCTGCTCATCTGTCTCCTGTGGGTGTTGAAGAACGCCGACGAGCTGGTGTTACAGAAGTGGTTCACAGACCTGTCGGTGTCCCAGCTTAACCGCCTGCTGGATCTCCTCTACCTTTGCGTTTCCTGCTTCGAGTACAAGGTAACATCAAGAGTGAATATACCCACCAACTGAAAAGTCTGATTAATCACTGTATTGTTGTCAAGGGTGCACAGAGCACAGGGACATCAGCCTTCTTCTTCATTTATGTCCTTTCTCTGCTGTAGTAGTATGCTTTGCCTACTGGGAGCAGTGATAAAATAAAAGCAGAGAAATTGCTTCTTTCTGTGCTGTAGTCATCGCTTTCTTCCTGGTTATTTCAAGCTCTTTGTGCTATGCTATCTGTTTGCCGTTTGCCTTTTTGCGCTTGCACATTTGCTTTTATACTACTAGCTACTGCTTTGCTTGCTGAGTGCTGTGCTGCAAATAACTTCCACCCTCCTTGCTGTGTTCTCTGTCTGTCCACCTCACCCTGTGCTTCTTGGATACAAGGCCCATGTTGTGTTCACCATGCAGGGGAAGAAGGCGTTTGAACGGATGAACAGCCTGACCTTTAAGAAGTCCAAAGACATGAAGGCCAAGCTGGAGGAGGCCATTCTGGGCAGCATCGGGGCCAGACAGGAAATGGTGCGACGCAGCCGGGGACAGCTAGGTGGGAGCATACCACACAACTGCATGTTGCCCATAAACAAATGCAAAACAAAGGACAATATTGTTTGGTTGAGACAAATTCATAGCCAAATGCAGACCACAACAAATGAGTATATCCTGCTTGTCACCCTGCACTTCTACATATCGTTAGCCTCATAGCAGAATTGCTATGTCATATTTTAAGGTTTTGAGAAAACAAGAAAAAACAATTTTTTTGGCAAACGCATAAGATTTTTTAATTTATACTGTAACAGTAAACTTGATCAGATGTGTGCACAAGTTTCTTAAAAAAGAAAAGACACAATAAGGATTACATAACAAATAAAAGTGACTTAGGACAAATTTTGCAGGAAATATGCCATGACTTAGGCATTTTTACTCTTACATACATCTACATTACATTACTTACATTTTCCCTTACATTTCTCCTGCTGACCTTAACCAGTCCCACTCAGGTGCTGTGTGCATTTTCACCAGTACAATGTAAAAGTGCGAATATCTGTCATGGTACGCCGTTCGATAAGGCTGTGCATAGAGTCACACTTCATTTGGGTCTGCAACCAGAGTTTTTTGTTCTATGGTGACACCATGCTTTATGGCCAGATCTAGGTATGCAGTTGTAATGTTACAAGAGATAGCTGCAGCCATCACCTCAGACTATGACTTTTTCGACGTTTTGGTTGGCCTCTTAGGAGCGACTCAGAGTGTTTGAAGCAAGTAAAGTTGTACATCTGTAATTTAGTTTTATAATACACCATGCTTGCTTTTGTCTTGGGGCACAGAAGAATGCATTCATTCATCTCCTGTCTCTGAGGCAGAAGAAAAGAAAGTGCTGCTGAGTGTTTTAACACAGTAAACCATGTTAAATGAACAGATTAGCTGTTTACATTAGCAACACCACCTCAACATACTTTATGTTACTTTATGTTTGTTTGTTACCTTGTTTAAGCACACACTACATAATTTCTTTGATTGACTGAAAGTAAATTTGCTGTATATATAAAACTGAAGAAATATGAACTCGGTTACCAGATGAATTAGGAGAGTGGAGTTAGGCAGATATCACAATTTGGCCAAAATATGACTTAGGCAATTATGCTATGAGGCTAACAATATAGACAACACATGCATACTGTACCTTTTGATAGCACTCTTGATACAGTTGCAGCCATTCAGCCAAAGTCAGTCACGTTTTACTGTGTACACACTCCTCTTTCACCACAAATAAAAAAGTAAATAATGCTTTCTCCACCGTCTAGAGCGGAGTCCATCTGGCAGTGCTTTTGGCAGTCAGGAGAACCTTCGATGGAGGAAGGACATGACCCACTGGAGACAAAACAGTGAAAAGATGGACAAGTATGCTCTTTCTAACACTTCATTCAAAAAAAACAAACAAACTTAAAGATACTCCCAAGACACCTCAAACTGACTGTTCACAGATGTGCTGTTTAAGTGTGAAATAAAAACGATCATCCTTTAATGTTCTTATCAGGATATCACTACTAAAGTCCATCGAGTAATCCACACAAACCATCACAAAGTCTGCCAAAGTTCATTCAGTGTTCACTGTTATTGTCATTACGTTTTGCTGGATTTACACAAGAAACAGACTTACCTAAAATATGATCAGTCAGTGTTAAAATGTTTGTTTGCCCAGCATCTACAGATATCTGTGTTGCATGCTCTGCATTGCAAAAAAGCTTCAGTTTTGTATCTTATATCATTTATTTCACAATGTGAGCTTTACTCATTTTGTCAAATGGTGAGAGAAGATACAGAACTATGTTGTTGTTTTTTTTGTTTGAAAATTTTATTTTTCTCTCTGTGCTTCTGTAAATTCAGCTCCCAGCCTTTGTTTTCTGTTAATTTCCATTTGTTCTCTCACATTGCTGTGTGTGTTTATGTAGGAGTCACAGATCTGTCAGGTATTGTATGGTCCACATTTGCTGTGTGCTCCTTTGAATTCCCCCCTGCTTTAGTCCCTCATTTATGGTGTATTCACATGCTTGTGGATAGTAAGACAGCTGCAGTGGACACAAGATGAATGTATTAGTTGGTTTCAGATTTCCTCCTGATTAACTTGGGTTTGAACAAGTAATGATTTTCTCATTCATTTTGTTTTGGCATGGCTGGGCCATGTTAATTATTCTAGCCACTGATGCACCCATGTTATGATTCATTTCTTCTCTATTTTGACTTCCTGAGCTCACACATGCACATGAATGCACCAACAGAGGCCCCCTCATCCTGGTTCTGATCCTTGATTCTCCCCCATTCCCCCCCATCCCATCAGTCCCTCTGTCCTGGTAACAGTGTCTGTCTCAGGGTTGGTAGTGGTTGCCGTGGGTCTGTTTTGCTTTTTAACCAGTGTGCTTCTCGTTTTGGGGGTTCTGACCTGTGTGTCTCCCTGGTTGCTGCTGCACCAAAACACAAGACAAACATAGCCATAGCTGTTGTTTGTCAGATTCTTTGTTTGTTATTTTGAGAAATATGAAAGTCAGATGCATTACTTCTAGAATCCGGTCCTGTTAAAGTTATAGTAGCCATTCTAACACGTAGATATATAACATCAGGCCCTTGTTTTCCACCTATAGACCAAAAATGGATTACTTAGCTGTTCCTTTATTTAACAATGGAGAACAGCCTCCTTAAGGCCCTCAAACATCTGTTACATGTGGATCAGTTCTGTTGACCATTTGAAGAATCTGAGGCCTGTGTCCTGTAGGTGTAAGAGATATCTTGCAGAGTATTATAATCAAATATGGATAGCTGCTTTCTAAACTTTATACTGTTGGGTACATTATCAACATTACAATGTAGAGGTAGTTATAATTTTCTGACAGTGCTCTCTGGTGTCTTGATTACAGGAGCAGAGCAGAGCTGGAACATGAAGCACTTATTGATGGTAACCTTGCGACAGAGGCCAACATAATAATCCTTGATACTTTGGAGATCATTGTACAGGTATGTAACTGAACAGGACTACCTACATTTACTTTTACTTTACAAAATGTAAACATGCATGAGTGTGCTCAAAGACACTGTAATCATTTTTCAACTTGTCTAGTCTAACACATAAACCATACATAAGCCCAAACATGCTCCTGTAACAACTGCATATTTGTCCCTCTTTTTCCAGACCGTGTCAGTGACAGAGTCCAAGGAAAGCATCCTGGGTGGGGTGCTGAAGGTGTTGCTTCACAGCATGGCCTGCAACCAGAGCGCCCTCTACCTTCAACATTGTTTTGCCACACAGAGGGCGCTGGTGTCTAAGGTTAGACTACTGGAATTCTATTAAAGTGCTTCATTTCAGGTCATCATTACCATTTCTTTGAGGACGTCACACTTGTGTGATTGTGTTGTGTCAATTTCAGTATATTTCTCTCTGCCTGTGTAGTTTCCTGAGCTGTTGTTCGAGGAGGAAACGGAGCAGTGTGCTGACCTGTGTTTGCGATTGTTGAGGAGCTGCAGCAGCAGCATTAGTACCATCAGGGCTCACGCCAGCGCCTCTCTCTACCTCCTCATGAGGCAAAATTTTGAGATTGGCAACGTGAGTACAACTGCAAAATCTAAAGTGTTGTGTTATCAGTAAGATAGAAGCATTTGTTCATGAAGCTGGGACATTGGGTTGTAAATGTTAAGGACATCAGTGGTAAAGATAAATCTAAGGTTGCCTCCAGAAATGACCTTTAATTGAGTCTCACATGTTAAGAAGCCTTGTGAAGCCATATGCTTTTGTAGGCCTGCTTTGTCTTTGTGCTTTGTCTTTTTCAGAAAGCAGATTGTTCAAAATCATCTGATTACTTCAAGAAGCAAATCCAAAATTGGCCAGCTGTGTTTTCAAATAATTTTTTTTTCTCCTGTTTTTCTGTCACTTCCCATCATCCAATTTAGTAAAAGCGCTGCAATCAGCCAACCAATTTAGACCCAATTACTGGTGAACGCATCATTTCCTTTGTAATAGTGCGGCAGAGTTTTCACATGCAGACCTTTTGAAAATTAAATACAAGCTAGAGGGTACATCTACACTGCAGGCTTCTTTCTTTTTTCATCCATACTTGCCTTTACAAAATTCTGTTTGCCCAAACCTTTCTTTGTTGTGGACCCCCTTTCAGAACTTTGCAAGAGTGAAGATGCAAGTGACCATGTCTCTTTCTTCGTTGGTGGGAACGTCTCAGAATTTTAATGAAGAGTTTCTGCGTCGATCTTTAAAGACCATCCTCACGTACGCAGAGGAGGACCTGGAGCTGAGAGAGACCACATTCCCAGACCAGGTACTGATTTATCCGTGGAATTGTTTAGTTGTTGTCCATCATTGTGTGAGAAACTGCCAACTTATTATTAATGATTTAATTTATTTACTGAATTGACAGATTATTACTCGTGTCCTCCACTACAGAAGATTGAAGACTAACTCAAGTTGGTAACTCAAGGTCTCCTTTGCTAGTTTTTTTTTTTTTTTTCAGGTCCAGGACCTTGTGTTTAACCTGCACATGATCCTGTCTGACACAGTCAAGATGAAGGAGCACCAGGAAGACCCTGAGATGTTGATAGATCTCATGTACAGGTAGAGAATACATGCTCACTCAAGCAAAAACCTTTTGATTGCTTACCAGTGTGTTTCTGCGCTGTGATCCTCATCTTGTTGTTTGTGTGCTTTCATGTGTCTGTCTGTGTCTTTGCTTTCATGTCATCTCCAGGATTGCAAAAGGTTACCAGACGTCTCCAGACCTTCGGCTGACGTGGCTTCAGAACATGGCTGGAAAACACTCAGAGAGGAACAACCATGCTGAGGCTGCTCAGTGTCTGGTGCACAGCGCCGCCCTGGTGGCAGAATACCTGAGCATGCTGGAGGACCGCAAGTATCTGCCTGTAGGCTGTGTCACCTTCCAGGTAAGGAGGGATACAGGATGTAATGTATGGGCATATACCTGCATTTTGGGCAGTACAAATGTATTCTGATGCGTGTGCTGTTTTTCTTGTATTTTTTTTTACACGTGATCCAGAATATTTCCTCCAATGTGCTAGAGGAATCTGCAGTCTCTGATGATGTGGTGTCACCAGATGAGGAGGGCATTTGCTCTGGGAAATACTTCACTGAGATCGGCCTTGTTGGACTTCTGGAACAGGCTGCTGCCTCGTTTTCCATGGTGAGAAGTTGAGAAGGAAAGAGGGATGATTAGGGTTACGGTTAGGGTTATGAGATGGATGCTGTCGCGTTGTCACCTTCTGTCACCCAAATGAATGCATTTTACTATTGGTCTCCATCGTATTTAGGAGACAGTGTTATTCAGAGAAGCAGGACTTATGGGAATAAGAGTTACCGGTCATTTGCCAACAGGATTTCATAAACAAGTCATTGTAATCCGGAGTGCATTTATCCCAAGTCCTATTATCAGAAGATCTGTAAACAAAGAGTAATGTCCAGCACAAAGGCTGTAGTCTTGTCTGTGTAACTTTTCCAGTGATCCTCTGACGATAGTGAAAAGAAGTGAAAATCTAGATATGGAAGCTGAGGTATATTTTTTTTGGTGACTGATTGTACCATGTTAACATCAGCCTCAACCTCCCTTCAGGCGGGCATGTATGAGGCGGTAAATGAAGTGTACAAGGTACTGATCCCTATCCACGAAGCCAACAGGGATGCAAAGAAGCTAGCCACCATTCATGGTAAACTACAGGAAGCCTTTGGCAAAATTGTACACCAGGTAAACACACACACACACACACACACACACACACACACACACACACTGTAGATCTCCTTCTCCGCACTAAGTTTAAGCTTCACTAACTTGGGGTGCAAAGCTGTCACTGCATTTATACAAGAACCAAAAGAGAATTTTTTTTATCTCAGTGTGACCGAGATGTTTGCTTTGAAAATAATCCCATCTGGGTAACATGAGATTATAGATAATTTTCCCCTTGTTTCTGTATAAATTCAGTAATGGCTCAAGAATAGCATTTCTAAGATTATCACTCAATATGAACACCAAAAACCTCACTGATAAAGTCTTGTGAACAGACTCACTTTTTTCACATGTTTCACATCTGACACATTTACGGGGCAGTGTAGAGATGTGATATTTCCTCCTGGAGGGTTGAATAAAAGCAAAATAGGACAAAACCAAGTGGAGCTGCAAGGAGCAAGATTTCTGATCTACAGTGCCTCAGAATACATTCTTCAGGATCAAACACAAGTAACACAGTTAACAACATCAAACACAACTGGAAACATCCTGGTCTTCACATAGATGCAGCTCTGCATGGTTTTTTTCATTTATGACAAGGAAGTTCCTTTGTTTGCTTGAACAAAAATATATTTTTTTGTACTTTTGTAAGAGGTCTGTTGCTCTGTTCTCCAGCCCGTCAGCTAGTAACCTGGATTAGTTTCAAAGAGTCCAGTCTCTGTAACATCACTGTGTGTGCAGATGCCACACTGTGTGTTGGAGGTGTTTGTGTGTTGTCGTTCACTTGTCCTGTATTCTCTTTGTCACACAGAGTACTGGCTGGGAGGTAGGTGGCTAAATGGTTCCTGCTTGGCCCTGCTCATGTTGTTTATCTTTTTTGTACTTTTTTTTACTGTCATCTTTTATTTGCTAGCTGTGGGCATTCAGTTTGCTCTCTTTGCTTTGTTACATACATCCAATCCATTAACATCTGCAGACAATGTCAACTGTCTGCCCCTCGCCCGGGGACACTCGCTGTACAAGCAGCAACACCTTCACCGTTTTCCTCTCTCCTCCCTCCTCTTAAGAGGAGCTCGTTTTTATAACGTGACCGCGTTGGCAGGCCGTGCATGGGAGCCACAGTGTGTGACACTAATGACAAAAAGTCTCAGCGAATGCATCACCTGCACAATCCGCACTCCTCCCTGTCCTCATCTTTTGTCTGTCTGCTGGTGTGTCAGTCAGAAAACACTGAATGACTGGCACCGTCTGCTGTCACACTTCATCTTCATCTCATCTTCAACCACAGGGCTCGATTTCAGTGCACTCATTTAACTCGAATGGTATCTCTTAGCCTCCCCACTCTAGCCATTGGTCATTTTCTCCACACACCGTTGTGGAGTGTGGAGTCTTTTGCAGACTTTCATTTGGTCAAAGCTGGAACCAAATTCCTGAGGCAGTCAGTTTGTTTTTTTGCAAGAGGGTTCAACTCACAGTAATCTCAGGATTACTTGATTTACCCATTTTGATTTTGATTGGTTCTTATTCTTGCCCTTTCTTTTAATAGTTGAAACTAAATCGACCCCTGATTTACTTATTTTTTTCATCCATTCTGTTCTTTTGTTAACAGTATTAACCTCTGAGTTCTCATGGTTTGTTGCATGAAATTGACAGAGCACTCCGTGTTGGAAATGCACTGAGAGTGCATGTTGTGCTTCTGAAGGTGGCGGATCTTCATTTTCTCACTTTGTCTTCCTTTTTTTTGTCTGCCTTTGCATGGTCTGGATCCTCCACAATGAGTTTATGTTCTTTCCCAGAATCAATGGAGATATTTTTTATTGTTGTGTTGTTAGTTTGTGTTGTTTTTGAAATTCTCTAGAGGAACCTAATCCTCATTAAAATTTGTTCTGTTTTCTCCTTTTTGATTTCCCTGGTTGCCGACCCTTCCTTCCCACTTTACTTAATTGTGTCTTGTGGTAAGTTCCTTAGTTTTCAGGGCCTCTTAAATTTCTGCTTACATTTCTTTTTAAATCAACAGCTGCAGTAGAAATACAAGATGGAATTTTATGATTTGCTTCAAACTTAGTTATCAGGATTGTTCATTTAATTATATTTTACAGAAGTCAGATGCCAACCTTTGCAAAGTATCCACAGTTTCTTCTCTTCTCATGTTAAACACACACATACACTTGTGTCAGACCTGCTGTGCTCTCTGACTTTCAGTATGTACTTGTGAAGTTTCTTTGTAGATGTTTTTTCCCAGTTTTGGTCTCTGCAGAACAAAAGTCTGACTTTCTTGATTGATAGCTGTTTTCTTGCCACTGAACGTTAATTTATCAGTGGGTGTTAAGTTTTGGTTACAGCCATTTCTGTTCTGCAGAGACTCTTCCCTGTGGCTCTCTTGCGTTTTCTCTCTCTGCTCGTGACTCTTGTGTCTGATTTACGCCATCCAAGGCTGCTGTTTAGCAACCTTCTCTGTTTGATCTTGGCCTGTTTCCTCAAAAACAGGCACAACGCACACAAAGAAAAATTTTGCATACAGGCTGGGGAAAAGGAAGAAGTTGGAGTTAAAATTGATTGCAGTTTATAGAATAAAATACTAATTTAGGAGTATGTATTAACTTGTTAATGTTTGTTACGTGAATATTCTGCTGATAAATATGCATTTTAAAAGAGGTTGTTGTTGATCTCTTGTCCTCCCTCGAGGTGAAACACTGCACCCGTCTGTCCTCTTTGTAACTGTAGAAGTGGTAAAACTGCAGTTCGAGCTCATAAAAACTGGGACTTGTACAGTTGATTAAAGTATGTGGGACTGTGGTTACCACAGACTAAATGTGTGGATGATAATTTGGAGGTTGCTGTGACCTCCTCTTGGCTGCTCTCTATCTAACCCAGGCTTTCATAGACATTTTTCAAACCCTTAATACATAGACTGTGGCACATGAACTATTACTATTACCTCCATACGTGGCTTTATGTGTGCAGATTACTAGGCAGATGATGAAACGCACTGTTGCATTTCTAGCATTTCTCTGAAGGAACTACAACCTCTCCTCCTTTCCTTTACCTCTGTGAACTACACAGTCACTACTGGAGCTGAAGTCTGCCATTGTTGGATGGACTTCACATCACAGTATATAAAGAAAAAGAGCCATGATGTGGTTGCACATGCTCGCTGGTCCTCAGTAGATCCCAATATGTACCAACAGTGTTGGCAAAAGAAGCTCACAGTTGTGTAAAGTTTGAACTGAATTTCTCAGTCTGGTGTCTCATTTGGACAGTGGCTTTTTTTAAAAACAGTTTTTCAGTGTTTGGATCCACAATAAACATGTTCTTATATGAATTGAATTCCTTTTCTTCCTCAAGATTAACATTCATCTCCCTCTGCCCGCAGGATGGAAAGAGGATGTTTGGTACGTACTTCAGAGTTGGATTTTACGGTTCAAAGTTTGGCGACTTAGACGAGCAGGAGTTTGTGTACAAAGAACCTGCCATCACGAAGCTAGCAGAAATCTCTCACAGGCTGGAGGTAAATACCGCCATGACGACTGTAGATTTTCCTCTAATACTGTGATTCTGAACATTCTCCACTTTTTCTCACCTTGTGTTAAAAACTAATGAGGCTGCGCTTCTTTTTAGGGTTTCTATGGGGAGCGATTTGGAGAGGACCAGGTAGAAGTCATTAAGGACTCCAACCCAGTGGACAAGTGCAAGTTGGACCCGAACAAGGTCGAGTTTACATTCCAGCGGTTCCAGAGATTTTATCCCGGCTTTTAGTTCAAGCACCCTACTTTAAAGACTGACTTTGATCTAAAAACAACCATTCAAAAATATGATTTCCTTTTTTTCTGCAGGCCTTTATCCAGATCACGTATGTGGAGCCGTACTTCGACACGTACGAGATGAAGGACCGCATCACTTACTTTGACAAGAACTACAACTTGCGGCGTTTCGTCTACTGCACCCCCTTCACTCTGGACGGGCGGGCCCATGGGGACCTGCACGAACAGTTCAAACGCAAGACCATCCTCACCACCTCCCACGCTTTCCCTTACATCAAGACACGCATCAACATCATCCACAAAGAAGAGGTGGGTGAACAGTTTGCAATCAGGTCACAGAAAACAACTGACCTGTAGAAAGCTTTCATGTTCTGTGGAGCCTTTTTTATGTAACTGGTTTAGTATCCATTGATTTCTTCTCAGACAACCACACCATTAATAAAGATTTACATTTTTTTTTTATTAAATAACATACAGTTGCTTATCATCACTAAAACAGCTTGTCTCTTCGTCACTCTCCAGATTATTTCCACGCCCATCGAGGTGGCCATAGAGGACATGCAGAAGAAGACTCAGGAGCTGGCCTTCGCCACCCACCAGGACCCCGCTGATGCAAAGATGCTGCAAATGGTCCTACAGGGATCAGTGGGCACAACCGTCAACCAGGTAAAGTTTTAAGATGTCAGAAAAATTTGATAAGAAATGCAACCCTGAGTTTGGTACTTACATCGGTACATCAGGGTCCATTTGGAGTTTTGAAAAAAAGATACAAAAAGCATTATCAGAAGAATTTGTCAGGATTAGTAAGGTTTTAGATGGATAATCGCATTATTTGTTTTCCTCAGGGTCCTTTGGAGGTGGCTCAGGTGTTCCTGTCGGAGATTCCCAGTGACCCAAAGCTGTACAGACACCACAATAAGCTACGGCTCTGCTTCAAAGACTTCACAAAGAGGTACGCGCTGTGGATGATGAGCCATGTGCCTGTTGAATTGAATGAGATGTGATTCGTATCTCAAAATACTGAAAAATAATCTGGTAATTAAGAGAACAGAATATTTTGATGATCACGGTCGTGTGTTCGGTTAAAAGTCTTTTATGGGCTGATGTTGATGCCTCCTATGAAAAAAGACAAAGTGTAGCACAAAATGTACCAGTTTTTGATGGAGTTCTCTGACAAAGGTGTGAGGACGCCCTGCGTAAGAACAAGAGCCTGATTGGTCCGGACCAGAAAGAGTACCAGAGGGAGCTGGAGAGGAATTATCATCGGCTGAAGGAGGCGCTGCAGCCCCTCATCAACAGAAAGATCCCCCAGCTGTACAAACCCGTACTGCAGGTCAACTCACACAGGTAGGAGCGAACAGACACGCGTGTGTGATGGAGGGAGTACGTGTGAGTGGAAGTGATTTGTCTTGAATGATAAATTAAACCCCTCTTTGTTTTTGCTTCTGTAAAACTCCTGCAGCAAACGGACAGCTTGACAAGGTAGTTTGAGACTAATGCTACATTCTGTGATGCTGTTTTGAGTCTTCGTGTCTCGTGTTTGTGTCATTGTATTCGGTTCGGAAATTGAAATAGCACATGCAGCAGCCTACATAATGCTAAAATCACTGGGCTTCATCTCCGCCTCATCCCCCACACCACTTTCTTGTTCAATTCAATAAAAAAAAATAAGATGATTCTTCTCTTTTCTTCTAATTTGCAGAGATTCCTTCAGCAGAATGAGTCTTCGCAAGCTCGACCTTTGAAAATGAAGAGAACACACGCAAACACACACATGCAATCACACACACACTCGCACAACAGAATTTGCAATATTAATTTATTCTTGAGTGTAAATAGGAGTGTCTTCAGAGTTGGTCAGTATTCGGATAGTGTGCTAAAAGAAAGGCTAAACGCGTTGCAGCTCGGTACGTCATTCCAGTGTCTTAATTTGTTTACAGACAAACTGTTACACAATCTGAGGGACGAACAAGTGGATCTTAAAAGATTAAAGAGATACCTTGACATTTAGAGTTTTTCTTTGCTGGCCATTTGTCGCACACACGTCTCCGTATTTGTCCTATTTAAAAGAAAAAAAAGGCTAATCATGTGAGCCTTCTCCTTTAAAAGCTACAGAATCTGCAGGATGAACACTAACAAGCAGCTGACTATGAAGAATGCTCTGAGCTCCCTTTATTGGTTATTTAAAGTGCCAAAAACATTTTTTCCCACCAAATAATGACAAGTGTCTGCAGAAAAGGTACGATTTTAAAGGTCAAGGTGTCTATTTAATTATGTACTATGTGTCAAAAATCTGTATTCAACTTCATGTGTGCACTTTTTTTATTACAGTGTAGCAATGCATTTTACAACTTGAAAGTTTATGTATTTCAAAACAGGGTGGGAAGGGGAAAAAATTGAAAACATGCAAAAAATGGTACCATTATTTATCATGATGCTTTATCATTTTTAGTTGAAAGAATGTTTTAAAGTTAGGTACTTTTAAACATCCTTGTATAATTTTATGTAGTTTTGTTTTGTTTATTTTAAATATTTTACTAAATAAATATTTTAATGTTCAGTTGGTGTGTTCTGGCTTTCTCCTTGCTTCCTTGCATGTTATTTTTGAGTTTATGTACGATCAGCAGGATGTGAGTAAGAATATTGCCATGATGTTCAGTGAGACAGTGAGAAGGATCAGCAGAGAGAAGACGAACACGTGAAGGTAAAAACTTTATTGCTTAAAGTGTGAACCTGTCAACGTGAAAATAATTACAGCTGAAATGAGGTACAGTTTAAAGGAGACAACACAGTTATTGGGACTGTCGTCACATTATATTGACCACATCTGTGAGCGCTTAGATTAATTCCAAAGCTTACTTTGGAAAGCTTTCCCACAGATTTGATTTTGAGTGAAAGAACTTAATATGACCCATAATGGATATTACTAACTAGCTAAATAACTGATTTGATCCCTGAAACCATGATCAGACTTGAACTTAGTTGGAACCACTTTCCTGTAAAACCTGAGACATCACCTTTGCTGAATATTTTTAACTATACAGGTGTAATACCTTAGGAATATCTTTTTACACGCAAATCTGTGTAATAATTACAGAAAACACTGAACAAGCACAAAACAAATGCAGTCCTTGATCAATGGGACAATCATTACTTAAGTGTTCACAGAGGCAGCCTTTAAAAGAAAAGCTCAAATTCTGTTGAGATCAAATTTATCTGGAAAAATGACCACACCAGAGTGTAGTCGGTCATTCACTTAAAGCATTTATTTTTGTAATGCTCTTAGCTGTTGATGCAAACTGACAAAAAGACATCAGTTGCACCTTTCAGTCTTCAAACTTGTTTAAATCTGCTCCTGTGCACTCAATTCCTGTCTGATCACTGCTCAGATGTTTTGTGCTTGTTTAATAGTTTTTTCTTAAACGCCAACATATCCCTTTTCTTGAAAGTAGAAACAGAAGTGGCGGTAGGTCAGGTCTGCTGTGGGCGGGTTTACACCCTGCTCATCTTTGACCATTCCCCCTCTGAGTTCAGGAACCAACTCTTAAATAACAACCAGATTTGCACATTGAAATTGTTACTTACACAGTAAATAAAGATGAAAGAGGCAGTTTTTCCTCAACCTTGCTTAACTTTTCTTGTAAAAACCTGATAGCTTATTGAAGAAATACACATTAAGAGTTTAAGTTTCACACATCTTCACTCCGAATTGGCACCTTTAAAAAGCCTCTGATGTCTGGACTGAGTGAAAAACTCACCTTCTTGCATAAACTTAACAGTTTTGGTATTTATTAGATACTTAACATTTTCGTGTGTCATGTAAAAATACGCCATTATTGGTTTCTCAATCTCAATTTTAGGCTTCAGGTGTAATAAAAGTGTTTGTGTGCAAAGCTTTGAAAAGTTTATCAGAGGTGGGCAAAAACCTGCAATGCAGATTAATGGATAAGTATTCAGCTCGAAAAAAATAATTTTCCAACATTTTGCATTTTCACTCAATTAAGTTTTAGTTCAAAAGTGCTTTTCCAATTTGTAAAAAAGGAACCATATAAACTCAGTAATGGAGAAAATATCAGAAACAGGACATGTTATAGACAGTGACAGGAAAAAAAAAAAGTATCAAAGCCAGTGTCCAAGAAATAATAGCATAAACGACAAAAAGACGTGTTTACAGAGGCCAGTCCAAAAAAAAAAAAAACAACATCCCTGACACGTGTTTGAGTGTTTCTAAAATGTCTTTGAACCCAGACAAGTTGGTGAGAATTTGAAGAGTCCTGACAGTCAATAACAGGGTCGATGCGGTAGCGAAGTTTGTGGGCTGAAAAGTTGCTTTACGTGTTTAGAAGGTGCTATTGATATGGCAGGTTCAGTCCAGTTTTGGCACTGTTTGTAGTACTGTAAAGTACAACTGTTCTGTCTAGACAGGTGCACAGCTGCCAAAAAAAACCCAAATGCGGTCGAAGTTTGTGGGCTGAAAGGCAAGTTACAACCCCTCCTTTTACAGTGTCAGGTCAGGCCTCCTTCTAGAACAATATGGCAGGTTCAGTAGTTTTGGCACTGTTTGTAGTACTGTAAAGTACAACTGTTCTGTCTAGGTGCACAGCTGCCAAAAAAAACCCAAAACCCTGAAAGGCACAACCCCTCCTTTTAGTGTCCAGGTTCAGGCCTCCTTCTGTAGAACAGCAGGTAAGGTGTGGATGAAGAGAACGCCTCGGGAGAGCAGGCTCGCAGGAAGTCCTCCTCGTCGAACAAACGCACCTCAGAGTCATCAAACAGCAGCCATTTGCCCTCGTACTCGAGGAGGTTGTTCAAAGCCTGCTGCTCTGTGGCCTCCATCCCGCTGCAGGAGGTAAGCGGTGCCTCCTCTCCTCCTCCGGCCTCTTTTTTAAGTCCTGCTTCAGTGCTTTGGCTCAGACTGTTGATGGTTTTCCTCCGTTTGGATCCCTCCGTTGCTCCACTGCTGGCAGATTTCTCTGTTTGTTTGCTGCTACCGTTCCCGATGTCGTAACTAGACAGACTCCTCTGTCCCCCCAGCAGTCCGACCCCACCCTCCGACAGCTTCTTGCCTCCCATTTTGCTGCCGGCCGAGCTCGCGCCCCTCTGTCCCCTTGCATTCATTCAGGCTGAAGGACACCTCTCCGTCGTCATAGTCCAACACTTCGTCTTTACTTTCCTTCTCCTCTTCCTCCTCCCTCGTTTCTTTCCTGTCCGACAGCCAGAGCTTCGCATCTTTCAGGTCAGACATGCGGACGAAGGCGGTGTAATGGCCGCTGCTGATGGTGACGCCGCTGTGCATGATCACGCCGAACAACTCGTAGAGTTGACCCTTGGTGGACGAGGGCCGGGTGCACCACTCCTCCAGAGACAAAGTCAACGGGGTCTGCAGGGGAGTGTTCACTTTGGACAGGCCTGCATACGGGTCCAGTCTGAGAGGGGAAAAAAAAAAAACACAGGGAGGAGTGAACGTCTGTGAGGAAGGATGAAAACCATTCTGAGTCATGATCAGGTCACTCAGGTATTCAAGAGGACAGTTCAGGTGACTGTTCCTGTGTAATATTAAGATTTGTCACTGAACCCGTCTTGCATTAACATATACAAGTGACAAGTGATAAATACATCTATACTGCAGGACAGAAGATAATCTGCAGCATTTCAGAAGAGACTGCCGAGTGATAGAAGAGCGACTGAAAGAAACAGCTACATGTTGACAATTTATCAACTCACTCTAAGCCGTTGGCAGAGAAGCGCTTCAGGTGGATGGTGATCACTTCGGGAGTTTTGTCAAACAGTAGACTTCTCTCTGCCTCTGTGTAATGATGACACGTCTCACAGAAGTATTTGTCCTCACCAACGATGCGCTCCACTGAGGCAAACTGGCCGATGGCCCATTTCAGAGTCTTTAACTCTGGTTTAGGATCAGGAGAGACTGGGAACAGAGAGGACAACAGTTAGTGAATTGATCGTGTAATTTTTTTGTCTGCATGGTGGTCTTGAAGAAAGATATGACATTTGTATGACGTGGTGATAAAAAATGAATCTATTCTCATGGGAATGTTGGCACTGTGCAGTTATCATCGCATGCTTAGAGCTTTTAATAACTGATGGTGCAGGGATTTCTCTTTTGATCACATAAAAATAACTAAAAGTACAAAGAGTCATTGCAAAACTCCTCACCTTCAGAGAGGTCGTCAGGGCTGCTGGGTTGGTCGTCGAGTACGGGCACGCTGATGTCCTGGAAGTCCTCTCTCCTCTCGGTGAAGCTCTCGCACTCCAGGCAGCGAGTCCTCAGAACCAGCTGGCCCTGAAACAAGCGCTCCATCAGGTCCAGGCCCTCTGAAGGGAACCGAGACACAGAGAGATGTGGTTGAGCAAGCTGTCACATTTCATGTCCGAGGTCACAGAAAAATACTGATGCTGTCTGATTTCCCAGAGCAGAGGTTCAATTCAGCCAGGAATCTGTCATCTTTCCTTTCTACCCTTCCTACTCTTTTACTCTCTACTCTCATTGTTAGAAAGCTGCTTTTTAAATAGAATACTTCATCAGGAGAGCCTCCATTACCAATAATATAATTTGAAAATAAATTTGAGGCCCCATAGATAATTATGATATAAAAACTTGGTTTAATCTAAAGGCTGTGAAAACAAATCTGTTTATTCTCCATTCTTCTTAATGGGTCTCTCGTTTCCTGCCCTGGCTGAACAGATTGCACATATTAAATCAACACTAAACAAAGTGATCCGTTTCTCCTAAAGTACCGCCCACGTCTCATCCCTCTTATAGTAACAAATATACCTTGATGTTTTGCTGCCTTTTTCTCTTCAGCCGTGTTCTGTGGCGACCTCTCGCTGGTCTTCTCAGTCTGGTTGTCGGTCAGCTCGTTTTCTTGCTCTGCTTTGTTTTGGCTCTTCACAGTCACGGAGCTGATCTTCCCCACGCTGCGGAACTTGGAGAAAATACTCGGTTGTTTCCCAGAAGGCCTCAGCCAGCTCAGCCTGGCCTTCTTCTTTCCTTTCCCGTCTGCCTCTTTAGACGTCTTTTCGTCTTTCCCCTCTCCGTCACTCCCTCCGTCTGCCTCCCCGTTCAGTTTCTTTGGCCCGTTGCCTTGCTCCCCTCTGTCTTTGTCCTGCGTGTTGTCCTTCGTTATGTCGCTGGAGGACCTTCTTTTGGAGCGAGTGAGGGGTTTATTTCTACTGATGCTGTCCTCGTCTGCATCAGATTTCTTGGACTTGACAGATTTGGACTTCTTCTTGGCATTTCCCACTTCAGTGTCACTCTTCCTCTTACCGCTGACTTGACCGTCCTCCTCTGTGGGAGCTTTGGGTTCTGTCACAGAGCCGCTGGAACCCGAATGGACGCCGTTCTCAGTTTTAACCTCAGCCCCTCCGTCGCCCTCCCTCTCCCTCTCCAGCTCCTGCTCCTTCCTGATGGTGTCACAAGCCTCTTGGATGTATCCCAGGATGCACTGCAGCACCTCCTGGGCATCATGCTGAAGATAGCCTTCATACATGGGGTTCAGCTGCCTGCAACACACAATGAGCTGTCACACTTAGTTCATTGATGGAAAAATAATTAAATAATGACCATTTTAATAATTTATCAACTGTTGAAGGGACTCATCAAATAAATTTAAAAATAAATGTTGTTTTAGCTTTGAAAATGAACATGCTGATATTCTTCGTGGTTTTAACTTAAAGGAAATCTGTTTGAGCTTGACAACTTAGAATAGACCTTCCTGATGAATTTTGATTTCTTAGCTCAATATAATTAGCAAATACTGATCAAAATCCATAGATGCATCTATCAAAGCAGTGTGCCCATATTCTTCTTGCTGCACAGCAGTAACAATCACCAGCATGTTAGTTGATGATTTTCATTTTACATACACAATCGTACATGGATTGTGATGGTGTTTAATTTGAATTTTAATTGGAAGGTGGTAGTTTCTTCACAAAGTTAGATAGCAAAAAGACAACAGGCCTAAAAATGCAAAGAGAAAAAAACTCACTGTGTTTGTCATCAGGGTAGAAATGAACAACCTCACTGTTTGAATGTGTGGTTTGGACAGATGTTTGGGCACAGTCTCTACTTGAAAACAGCCACATCATTACCTGAGTGTGTGGAGGATTTTTCGAGGCGGTGTGGCGAGTTCTCCCTCGGTGAAGCTATCGGGGTTCAGCAGGAAGCTGGACTGCAGCTGCTCCACTGATGTTATCAGACTGTTGAAGCTCCCAAGCAGCTCAATTTGAGCTGGCAGAGCCTCGACTGCTAACTCTGACTGCTGGCAGAAACAAAACAAACAAATGAATCATTAGATAAAAAAGGTTTTAAACATGTAGCTTCGTATCTGTTATATCAAATCAGCAGAGAAGGTCCTGACAAAATAACAGGAATGATTGTTTGATTGCATTATATCGAATAACAGCCCTAAAATTCCATTTGCAGCTGTGTTGATTGAATATGTTCATATCTGAAGTCATTGGTTACAAGTGTAAATTTTGTCAAATAAAAATGGAGCTTGTATTGCACCAACCTCGTCGCTTTTATCAGTTTCTTCCTTTGATCTGTCTTTTGTTTTCGACAGGTTGTGCAGTCTCTTTATACCTTCTTTGAGGCCCGGGCAGTAGTACAGCACCTGCACAAGCAATCACACATCAACAACATTAGTCATCATCATTTCTACTATATTCATCTGTACACAAAACTAAAAAGCTTCTAAATAAGACACTCTGGGGAGGAAGTGGCTGCTGGTTGTGTCATGGAAGACACCAACAAATCACACATATTGAACTTGTGCATGAACATGAATAGTCATTATTTCATTTCATATTTCAAGATTTCTGCTGAGTTCACCTGGTTAAACTAATAGTCATTTACATAGGATCAGTGGTCTGGAATAGAGGCCTGGGGATATTTAAGTCAATATTTGCTTAAATGACATACAAACACAATTTAAAACTAATGTTACTGTATATGGCAGACTAAAATCAACATTTTATTAGTGATAACCGCTCATAACTTATTTCAGACTTTTTCAATACCTTCTAAAACCTTCTTTGAAGAAACTGAAATAGTTTCTTTTTATGCCTTTTCAAGACTATAGACACCCTGTACAATGTTAGCACAGTAAAGTAATACAACACTCGAGTTTCCTTGTATTCTGCATGAGGATGCCCTACTGTTTAAGCAGAAGTCGACTGGAAAAGTTGCCGGATTCAAAAGTCTTATGCCAAACTAGGGCTGTTCGATTTTGCCCAAAAATAAAATCCCGATCCTCGCAAAACCTGATTTCCGATTACGATTTTATTATTTATTATTTTATTATTTTTGGTGAAATAACAAAAAGACATTTTTTCAAATATGCTATTTTTTTGCACATTTTGCAAACAATTTCCCCATCAGGATGAAAGTGCAAACCTTTCTCTTTATTAAACAAAAAAATCCCTCAAGGGATTAAAATAAAAAAAAAAATGTTATGAACTTTTGCCATCTGGCTTTGCTCCATGCTATCTTCTTGTAGACGTCTTGTAAACAAAAGAACAATCCCTTTGGGATTAAGTGAAAACCTCACTTTCACAGTAAACTTAAGGTTTCTTTTTAAAAAACTTCTTTTTTAAATAAATAAGGCTTGATAAAATGTAGTTTGTATCCCTAAAACAAAAATTAACACTTGCAAGTTGCAAGCATGTAAGTTATGTGCATGCTATATCCCTGATGGAAAAAACTAAACACCTTTTCTAATTTAACGAAACAGGTTTCTTTGCATGTTAAATAATAAATAAATAAAATAAATAAATAATAAAATTACCCATGAGGGAGGAAGAGTTGTGTAATGTCTGTCAGTCAGTCATGCCCTGTGGCATGTTACAACACCCCCTCCTACACTAAAGAGCCTCTCTGACGGAGGGATTGAGAGGTGTTTCTTGGCTAGCTTGCTGAGCGTCGCAGCCGTACCATTTCCAAACAACGGACTTGCTCTTGGTCTATTTGGCAAAGACATCCACGCTCCGCTGGCCTTAGCGAACGCAGACATGTTTGTTTGCAGTATGCTGGGAGAGAGCACGCGATGGGAGGAAGGAGGCGGAAGTCACTACGGCAATGAACGGGGGCTGTACCGCAATTACCCTAGTTAAAGTGAAAAATCGTTTTTACGATTTACACGTTTTTAACATCGTCCTGACTATATAATCCGATTACGATTTAAAAACGATTAATCGAACAGGCCTATGCCAAACAGGATGAAATATGACCCCAAGGCTACAAAAACTCTGTTTGAACAGATGCTGTATGTAGAGGAGCTCACACAGCTGCCTGAACGTATGATAAAACCTCCAGTGTCTGTCTGCCTCGGCTTATTTACATCCAAACACTGCCCACACAGATAAGCCACAGTGAGAGGACCTGATGTGAACACACAGTATGTCTGTCAGGAGGAAAAATGTGGATGTACAGTTGTATTTGTTCTATGTCGGCAAAAGAAGACATTGTTTTGTGCATGACGGCAAACATTTGTGTTTCTGTCTACATTGTCAATATTTAACAATATTCTTTTTTTCTGCAGAAATGATTTCATGCTTTATGTAAGACAGAGTATATGTTCTTGCTCGTTATGTTATATGATATACACTAAAGAAACAAAGTTGAATCCACCACAAAGGACAGTGAGAGCTAATTTATCAGCGTGAACTATTTGTAATGTTCATGTTTTGGTACAGGAACCACATTGCAGGAGACAGATTCTTTATATTTACACCTTCTTTGTTCAGCTCTGTTCTCTCTGTATGTTACATATTAACATACACATATCTATAAAAAATTATGTTGGTGCCAAGCAGCACACTGAAGGTATCCATTCAGTCTCTGGTGGTGACTCACCTGTAAGACACTGTTCAGATAGCAGGTGTTGCCCAAGTTGTTGAACCCCACAAATGGCACCAAGTTCTCTCTTTTCTCACACGGCAGGAGGAGGCCAGGTGAGGCCGGACAGGTCGGACCAGGGACGACCTGATCGCAGCTGCTGAACAGTGGAGAACAAAACACAAATTAAGACAAATAAACAGCAGCAAATAATTATTTGTTTGCAAAATGGCTGCTATTATTTTCCACTGATGAAAGTGTAAATTTAGATTCTTTAAGTGTCACTAGGGTGAAACGTGGAAGAACGACTTGTGGCACTGTCAGCAACTCGTTGCCCAAAAACATGTCAACCATGCACAGCATTCGTCATCACTGTAGAGTAATAAAGCAGTAGAGGACTGCAACACAGCACAGTTACTGAAGTACTACAAGTAAGTACACGCTGACACTTTTACTTTAGCATTTCCATTTTATGCAACTATACTTCTACTTCATAACACTACAGCATGATATATTGTACTTTTTACCCAATTCTATTTAACTGGCAGTTTTTAGAGTACTTTTTACATTGAATAAAGGACACCCTTATATGATATGATGCAGTGCTGTATTATTAATCTAACCAGCAGCATACAAAGCGTGTAAAATTGTCTCCACATTGATGCACTACAACATAAATGCTCAAAATGCTCTTAACTTGCTGGGCTTATTCAAAAATGATAAAAACAGAATATGTTAGTCTTTGATAACTGTGAAAAGAGACAGTGTGCAGTGCATCTCTCACACACACACTCACACACACCTGGCCTCAGGCTCCACAGCTTCAGCCTCTTTGGGTTCATCTGCCGGAGGTTCAGAGAAATCCAGAGCCCGCTTGGTGTCTTTTTTCTGGAGAAACTTCAGAGACAGTTTGCTCTTCTTGACGGGACTCCCCAGCGCAGAAACCACGCTGTCCCCCTGCAGGCCCGGCATCTTTCCTCCTCTTATTTGTGTGTGTGTATTTCTACTGAGACCCAACAGCGCACCTCACTGGCAGGAAAGAGGAAACAGTTTTTTTTTATTTTAGCGGGCGCCATCAGGAGTTCAACGAGATCGAAAGTAACTGCGCAGTTACGAAACTACAAGCAAATCAGATACACTTGAGTTCACACACAAACAGCTTTTATTCTCCAAATCCAACCTAGTCACCGACGGGTCTACACATTACACACCATGTAAGCCGGCTAGCGCTAACTTTCTGCTGCTCCTCTTTATTTTGTTTCTCCGTGCAACTTTATAAAGCACAGCCGTTTCCATTAGCAACCGTCTCGTCTGAGGCTTCTACATGTTTCTTTGACCGACAACACGGAGACTAAACTGGGTCAAATAAGGTGGAGAGGTGGGAGGAGAAAACAGGCGGCACGCCGTTTCAAACACTTCCTTTAAAGAAAATGAGCTCTCAAAGCCACTGCATTGCGTTTTAATCTTACCAGACGGAGTCATATCAGAGCGGAGGTTGGTTTATTTCACAGTCTCGGAGCAGTTAACGAACTGTTTGACAGTGCGGCACAAGTTGGCGCTTTTTCCTGCTGAAGACCCGCTGGCTGCTGCGCTGCCGGAGAAACACCAGCAAGACTCCTAAACCTCCGAGAAAAATATGCCAACAGCGGCCACCCCTGATTTTAAACGCGTTTCAGATGCATACGGATAGCTGGTAAATGTGCGCAGGCTTTTGTGAATTTATAAAAGCAGAAAGAGCGACATTCTATATTTCAGGCGTTGATTAAGTTACCTATTTAAGTCAGGCCCCTTCCGGCCAGTTTCAGAAGCCATGTTTGTAGTTCCTCGTCAAGTTAGATTGATTAAACACACACAGTGGGAGTTTCTGTTCTCCCTTCAAATTAAACTTGAAGCTATAGTGGTTGAAAGTGGATCCTACATTTCTATATATAATTTTTCGTCTTTTCAACAGATAAGAATGGTTTCTAAATTATATAATGATGATCCATTTATCTATTTGACACTTAACATGATATTTAAATCCATACAGTGTGCAGAGAGAGATGCATGTTTACTCTAATTCTGATTTACAAAGTAGCAGTGTAAACATTGTATACTTGGCACCTTGGACTTTTTGTTTTTTTCTCTTTTATGTTTCTCATTTAGTCTGTTTTTGCAGTGTTGACAAGGAGAAGTCAAATTGGGGATTTCAGGACCATAAGCAAGAACACAAGACCAAATCTCATGTGACACTGGTGTGTGATTCAGATTATTGTGGAAAAAATAAGGAGTAGTAATAACACAATGTAGAAATATCCAGATACAATTTCAAAATTTTAATTAGGACAAAGTACAAAAGAATTAGCATCAAAATTAACTTTAAGTAACAAGCATACTACCAACTAGAGGTGTGTTAATCATGCAGAATGGCTCAGTCATTTCAGACTGATGTATAGCCTGTTATGTTATTGGGCACAGTTATAAATGCATGAATGTGTTCATCACTTTAATGTTCCATCTGGTCTGGGTGTAATATGTTTTACCATAACAAATGATGATGCATCATAATTTATTGGTTAATTAAATTTAGTATTTTTTGTCCAAATCTGAAGAGCAATTTGTTATCGAATAAAAAGTACGATATTTTCTTCCCAAATGTGTTATTTGGAAGTATAAGTAGCAGAAGTATAAGTAGCAGAAATAGTCAAGTTAAATTCAAGTACCTTAAATTTGTACTTAGTACGGTGCTTGAATGAATATAATTAGTTATTTCCCTCCCATATATAATATATATAAATATAATGTAAATATAGCTTCTTGCCCTATAAGAGATTTGGCTTTTATTTTGAAGATCATAAACGGAAGTGCAGCAGGCTGTGCTTTTATTTTGTCCGACTTGACAGCCATCCTTTTTTGAAACTCAACTTAAAAAAATACATTTGTGGATATTTTATATTATTGAGTCGCAATGTTTACTCTCCAACACACTTTATGAAACATTTCCTGAAATGAATTAACGAATTAAAATCGGAATCGGTTAAAACCGTCCGTCACGGGTCAGTCCGCCGTCAGCCGGCAGGGGGCGACATTGTTCGTGTGAACGGAGGCTGAGCCGTCCAGCATCCTTGCCTCCTCCGCCGGAGCATCTCCTCATCTGACAGTCAGCAGAGGCGACCCGTCTTTCATCGGTAAGATACTCTTTTACGATCTCTCAGGTTTCTGCTTGAATAGACGAACCGAAACATGTTTGGATGCCGTATCGCGAGATTCGCCCGTTCGGTGTGTGTTTCGGCTGATTTGCATCAGTTGTAGTGTTGTTGTTGGTCTTAACGGGGCTGCAGAGTGTGTGGTTGCTGGCGTGCGTGCCTGTCACACGAGCAGGATCGCAGCACCTGGATGCAGCAGAGAAAAAAAGAGGAAAGAAACGCCAGGTGTGTCGTCTTCTCTCCTCCTCGCACGCAGCCTGTATCATCTGTCAGTACGATGGTGTGTATGCAGGACGGACCTCTGCTGCTGCTGCAGAGTGGCTGCTTGGTCAGCTGCAAAGATGCATCGATGGACATGAGCTGCTGTGCCTCAGCCTCCTGAATCCACTCAGTTTATTTTCCGGCTTGGTGATCGAGCTGTGTTGCAGCGATGATGCTGATCCAGTGGTGGAGGGTGGGAGTAGTCGTCAGGCTCAGGACTTCAAGCCCTTTTCTTAGCTGTGGCATGGTGATGATGGTGATGGAGCTGCACAGTGCAACCATCACCACCATCCTCAGAATATGGTAATTCTCTACCTCTGGCTTGGCTTGAACAGTGCAGTTCTTTAGCAGAAGGAGTGCACCAGGACCCTGTGTCTTAAAGTGCACATATGATGTTTAATAACTGCCTAATGAAGTAGATTTAATTACAGATATAATAACCAGCAGGTCATTTACTCAGGCTTAATAAGGGGGGCTGGTGGGGAGGTGTTGTGTTCCCTCACATCCCATCCACAGCCTAACCAGGAGATGGGTTATAAAGAGGGATTACTGTGTTTCACGTCCCTCATCACCTCCCGATAACATAATTTGCTCAAGGCGAGAAACGAGGCAGATCTTGCCGCCCGTGTCCTAAGCTGTATACTACACAGGGAAATCAAAACAAGGCCTCGTTTATTACATTACACGCTGGATTCAGTGGGATTGTCAGACACTGAGGAAGGTCGTTTGAGACGGATGTGTTCCTGTAGCCTACTAGAAAGAGTCTTTGTCCACTTTCAGAAGACATAGAACCACTGATTAAAGCACAAACAAGGAGGCAAACATCCACCTGGTTGAATGTGGACAAACCCCCCCCCCCCCCCCCACTGAGGATGCAAACTTTCAGAGATATTGCCACCTATTGGGCGACCCCTCAAGAATGTAACCCCTCACCCGTAGTAGTAATGAGGACCATTCTCCACGCACTGTGCAGAGTAATTGGCCTTTATCAAGGCAGGCTTTGTCCCAGGAGGCACGGCGCTCTCACGGCCGGAGCAGCAGAGGTTGGTGGTGTGGCAGCTCAAAGCCCTGGCCCATGACACGAAGCCCCCCCTCCACCCACCATCGCTCCCAGGAGGGGAGCACAGCAGGGAAAATGAAGGCATGTTGAGCGACAGGCAACGGTGCACTCCAAGAATGAGAGGCATGTCCTGAAGTCTACTTCAGCTTACCTCTTAACAACAAACCCCTCTGTACACACACGCCTGCAAGGCTTTTTTTTCTTACTTGCAGGCCTGCAGGGAGTAGCGACATTATTAACCATTTAATCACACAGAGTCCCACAGTTTGTCACTCTCACACACAGAGAATTCACAGTTTGGGTTAGGTATACAGATACTGGGGTGAACAATTTCATGTGCAGGATCAGTACCTGCCTGCAGTCTCCACTGGTTGTATGGCAACTGCTTAGGTTCAAGAAATAGTTCGACGTGTAACCTCTGGTAAAACAGCAAATTTACGTTTTTACAAAGAAGTTCTAGCTGTTTCCCCCTGTCTGTAGTCTTTTCTGTGCTCAGCTAAGTTGGCAGGTGGCTGCTGGCTGTACCTTCGTACAGATTCGACAGCAGCGATAGTCTTCTTATCTAACTCTTGACAAGAAAGCTGAACTTTTTTTGTAACTGTTTCATCACATCTGAGAACCAATAAATGTAAATAATACTCCCATTTTTTAAGTTGGAACCAGTGAATGCTGACATTTTTGCTAAATAAATAAGTTTAAATGGTAAATTGTCAATCGCCCAGCTGATTAAAATCACAGGTTATGGCCTCGGTGTGGACACATGAGGGATTTTCCCTTCTCAAAAGTGGAATAGTTTTCTTTTTTAAATCATTTAAATCATCATGTGACACCTCAGATTTATCTTGAGTCCGCCTCTGGAGGTCCAGACCTCTTGATTAATCAACAAAAAATTTCAGCTCTTCAACTTCAGTAAAAACTTCCTGTGAGCGGCCAAGTGAACTCATTAAGGGCTGTTTTCGCCACGAAGCACTGTTTTTGCTTTGCTCTCCCATCAGCTCGTTTATTTATTTTCTCCAAAGGCAGACATCTCACACGGGCTCTGCTCAGCCGAGAAAGTCTCTTTTTGCGTGTGTGTGTGTTTGTCAGTAAAAGGGGGTTAATGAGATCCTTAACAAGTGTATGCATGTGTGCGTAACCTCGCATGCACATGTGCAGATATATCAGATCAAATCATATCTCAGGCTGCGCTTTACAGGATTTCTCTCTCTCTCTCTCTCTTCTTCCTTCTTTGCATTACTGCTGGGTGCAGGCTGAGGAGGTGGGTGTATCCAGCCCTGGCCACTCTGATGTTAGGAAGCAGCGGCTCTCTCCCCATCCCACTCAGTCTGCTCTCTACTCTCGCCGCTCTCCTGTTTCAGTCAGTCTGTCTGCCCTCTAGCGTAGTACTCTCCTTTCACTCCCCGCTATTCATCACCATCCAGGATACATTTACACAGACCCACGCAGGTAGACAGAACACCGTCCTAGTGGACCGAAGAGTTTTGGCTGATAGATGCAGATGCACGCGCGTTGCCTCGGTCAGAGCTAGAGAGTGAGGATCTGTCGCGGCGCTGCTGAAGATCAAGTTTTCTCTCCACTACGTTTTTTGTCCCAAAGGATACCACACTCAGCTGCAGAGGTAAGGGGGGGGGGGTAGATGCGGTGTGCACTTTTTCCTCTTTCTGTCACTGTTTTGCTCCCATCCTTCCTTTCTCAGCTGTTTATTTAGCCCCTCTCATGCTCTGGCTTTCTTGAGATGTCTCCCGTCGGTTACTCATGTATCATATTCATTACTTTTTGCTGTCTCTCTTCCCATTTTTACTATTTATTTGCTACCAACTGGTGCTTATCTTGGTGCGGTTCACTTTAATGATGCTTTTTTTTTTCAAACCAGACACACATCTGTGTAGACTGCAGATGTGCTGTGATGACTCCAGCTTTTGAATCATCTTTATCTCTCCTCACGCTGGAGTGTATTTATTTAATTTTTTTTGCCCTGAGCTTTGGGATCTTTGACATCTCTGTGGTAATCAGATGCTGGAAGAGCAACGTGCATGTGCAAACATACCAGAAGAGGGAAATCTCATTCTCTTCTGTTTTTGCCCTTGTCTTTTACATCTCTCTGTACCAGGTGATCCCTTCTCTGAAGCGTTCATTAGCTGCGCCAGGTTTCGGTAAAATCCCTTTCTGGCCCGACTAATGTCTTTCAGCTGGAGTCTGACACGTGCACATGTGCAAATGGTTACACTACACACACACTGTAGGAAGTCAGCTGGCAGTAGATGGAGCACGGAAGAAACAGCGAGTGATGGTTGTTGTTTAGAGTGATCATATATGCAACTTTTGCATGGCTGCCTCTTGGCGATCTGCATGCATTCACTCTGCATCTTTGCCTCGCCCTCCTTTTCTACCTCTCTCTCTCTCTAATGCAAAGCCTCTCTGTCTCTCTCTATCTCGGCTCTTTTATGGTCTGCATGTATTCACAGTTAGTCTTGGTCACTGCTCTGCTTGCCTGCCACAGAGCATTGGCCATGGTTGGCTGGCTAACCGCAGCTACACAACATTAAAAAGGCAAAGCGTTCTTGTTATGCGGGGCATGTTTACAGGGTGTCACATTGTGTGTGTTTGTGGTTTATGCTGCATTCACTGACATTAAGAATTCTCCATTCATGCTCAGGTTAAAGGGCACATTGTTATTCACACACACACACACTGTCCTCCACGATAAGGCTGACCCGCATTAGTGTACAGTCCCCTGCTGTGTGTGTGTTTATGTTTGCGTGTGTGTCAGTGTGATTTCCTCGGAGGTGCAGAGAGGTGAGTCATATCGGCTTCACATGCTGGTGGCTGTTAAGAAGCATTAACTGTAACGATGCCATGACGTGTGATTTGCAAATAGACGCTGTCTGATGAGACCGTGGATCTGTGAAATGTCAACTTTTCAGGAAATGAAAACAACACCACAACCGCCATTTTTTATTTAGCCTGCCACCCATGAATTTTTCAGGTTAGAGGAGGTTTTGTGATCCTAAGTCTCACAGAATTTGCCAAACACATACAAGGGCTTAATCCTTTAATTAGAATTCAGTCATTAAAGTAAGTTAAAGCAGAGTACAACGTTTGCATTGCATTGACAACATTAATGTGATACATTTGTTTTGGACTGAAAAATGGCTCCAGGGATGGCGATGTCGGTCAGGCCACCGCTTTGTTCCACACTGAAAGATCTCGACAACTACTTGATGCAATGCCAAAAAATTGGTTGTGGACTGTTAAGGTCCTCAGAGGGTGAACCCTACAGACTCTGGTGATCCCCTGACCTTTTCTGTAGCGCCATCAACAGGTTGACTTATGTGGTCTTCTGTGAAGTGGCTCAACAACTATTGGATGGGTTGCCATGAAATTTGGTGCATGCATTCATATCCAGTCAGTCAGGTGAACTGTAATTAATTTTGTGATCCTCTGACTCTTCATCCAGCGCCATCATCAGTTCAAAATGTTTATTTGTCCAATACTCTGATTCACGGACAAATAAAAAACCCTGCAAAAATAATCTCAGTCCCATGAGCCTCGGTTATACTTTATGTTTAATACTAACTAGCAAATGTTAGTTGGTGAATATACCAGACATTATACCTGACAAACATCATCATGTTTGCATGCTGGTGTTAATATTGAACCCAAATAATCACTGTTCAAACTACCAAAAGAAGGAAACAACAACAACAACATCATCAAAAGGGCTAAACTAGAGATCATGAATAGTAAAGTATCCCAGTTTGGTCCTGCAGTAGAAACCAGACCATTAGGGAGCAAGCCTTAGGTAGCGCTGTATAGGAAAGGCTTAGCAGCTTAATCTGATGGAAAGTGTATTGAAGCACAGAAACAGACACACACACACAGATTGGCCCACCCAGAATATGCAGCCACTCCAGTGAGCATCTTGGGATGATGGGTGCTCTTATGCAGAGCAAAGCGCAAAACGCAATGCTTCACTCTGAACAACCAAATGTGCTATGCCCTCCTCCACTCGTCACCACACACACACAGAATAGGCACACGAGCAGCTCCAGGCGTGTGTTTGTGAGCTGGTCATGATGGTCATTTTGTTATTCTAAAGATAGCTCTCAGCTAAGAAACGACATGGCGTCGTCCTTTGCACAAACAGTGCAGTGATGTGTGCGTCTGGCGTGTCTGGAGCAGTGTGTCGCAGGTTGTTTTCTCACTTAGGGAGAGCTGAGATGGGCAGTAGTGTGCATGGTGTGTGTGCGTGTGTGAAGCTGGCCGGTGCCAGTCTATGCCAGCCTGCACTCTGTCTGGACTGGCTGAGCGCCCGGTGCTCCCATGTGGTTCATATCCTCCACACTTTCACATCCACCGGCTCCTCCTAAGGCCTCTCTGAACCTATAAATGCCTTTGTTGGCCCACACAGCGTGAGTGTGTTTGTGCACAAATGTGTGTGTCTGAGTTGATTGCTTGAAAGGGATAAAAGTGTTCAGTTTCCTACCGAAGCAAATAATCCGCTGCAAAGACAAAACAAAGCTGGAAAAAGAGACAATCTGCGAGGGTGTGTGTGAGCCTTCAACACCTCCCTAGATGCGTGCTTGAGATTGAACCACGCAGGGCGACACAGGTTTCTTGTTTTATCTCCACAGTATTTCTAGTTTAAAAAAAAAAGAAGAGATGTTCTTTCATCGAACAAGTGGCAGAGCCTCGGCTAAGGAGCTTTAGGGCTTCTTAGCTGTGCTGTGGGAGGGAGAGGGACTCCCTAAACTCTCTGTCTGCGTCAGTCAAAGAAGCCAAAAACCCCTCGCTGAGAACACACACAGATACATGAGAGCCAGGAGTCTCACACACACACACACACACTCACTCACTCACACCCCAGCTGAGCGAACGCCTAGGGATAGCACTACTAATCTCATTTTCTGTTGACACACTACTCTCCTTAGCTGTGCCATGCTTTCACAGCTCTGCTCTCTCTCTCTCTCTCTCTCTCTCTCTCTCCTCGTGTTGCTGTTCTAAAGCTAGAGGTGTATTCCTTCCTATCAGTGTCAGCAGAAGGGGGAGTTCACACCGGGCTGGAGGTGCGTGTGTGTGTGTGTGTACTTTGTGCCCGCAGCACATCTGCTCTGCAAGCCGCAGCTTCCCACAGGCTGCATGACTTTAAAAAAACAGTGGGACTTTGCAGAAGTTGAGATAAAGTGGCTCTGTGGTCCTCGGATGGTCTCTTAAGAGTGGGAAATCCATTCTCTAAGTAACCTAAGTCATTGTGCAACACCAGTGAATATATTCAGAACAAAAAAATATATTCCAATCTGGTGCTAATTTACTTTATTTTCAACATGTGGCCCAAATAAAAGAGAGATTTAAGATGAATTTAAGATGAAGTACAAAAATAGAAACGCATGTATCCAGAGAAAATGTGAAACTTGATTTACCCTTGACAAAATGAAGAGTTTGTTGACATCAGCACTTTTGCCTCCGACGGTTCATAAGTTTGTTGTGGCTGAGGCTGATCCAGCCCATTGTTTGGACAGAAGCCAAAGTCACTGCATTGAAGTCATTGCCAAGGTAGGCAGATTTCTTTCTTTTCCCTGAAAGCACATTTTGTGTTTAAAGGAATGTTGGCTGGCTCACGTCTTTATTCGGCACTGCACTCATCAGTTTGGTTTAGCTGGAAAACCCATTTGAGTCATTCGGTTCAGTGTCATTCAAACAAACAACTGACTGAAGACGTGACAGATCTCAGCTCAGAGACTCCACCATATCTGTCCACACTGTTTTACTGTGCAGCTAAGTTTCCTGTCACTCTGCACAGCTAAACTGCTCCTCTGTGTATGTATTGTACATTCCTGTTTAATTAAGTTGCCATGAAAGCAGAAAAAAAACTTGCTACTGGCAGGTTCCTCTCTTAACCTGCATTACATCTGAGTGGCAGTCCAAATGGTAGAAAACTATGCAGCTGATCTGTCACAATTCAAACGTTTAGAGATGTAGGACCGTCTGTATGATTTGCACCATGCCTTTCATTAGGCAGGCTCTATTGCAACGGGCTACAGACCCAAATATATTCCTATTGATCACTGTTACCCCATCAACCACTGGATTACAGGTTACTTCATTTCAGAGCATTTAACCAAACAGAGCTTGTTGTATGACTTGAAAAAACACAGTGGAGCACTTCAGAAGAAAGTGATGGAAGAAAGCTTTAGTCACTGATATATGCTATCAGCCCCATATTTGTTAGTGACACAGAAATTGATTGTGATTTTACTTGGATTTGTGAAGATTGGTGAGAAAGAAACTTTGAAAACATTTGTGGTGATCACAATCAGCCACGGCTTCTCCAAAGCAGCATTTCTCCCATTTTCTTGTTTGTGATGGAGGAGGTGATGTAGGAAACATCCTTCTCAGATCTTAAAGTTTTCAAATAAGTTTTTTTAACTAAAAAAAAATGGCACCTTCATCATTCATTATCACTGAACACCTCAAAGATTAGCAGCAAGTAATGTCTTCTTGTGACATATACCTTTGGAAATCAGTCCAAAAACGGTGGGGGGCTGTTTGCTGTACGTGCATTGTTACTGAGCTCAACAATAGTATGTGTGTTTTTGTGGTATTTTTTCTATGGTGGATGTGTGAGTGGGTGAGTTTAGCTGGACAAGAGGTCACTGAGGTGGGCTGCAGTTCATCGCTGAGAAGAACAAAGAATCTCAGAGGAACAATACACACTGTAAAGCTTTCCCTTTTTCTTTGGCTTCTGGTCGGGTGGAGGACACCTGCAAGATTTTCACTTTCGAGCAAAAGTGTCCTCTTTTTAAAACTGGTAAATCTCAAGTATTGAATGTATAATTTTCAGTACTGTCAGCCATGTTCTAAAGCATGCAAAGTCTTTTACTTTGCAATTGCAAGGACAGCAGGGACTGCTGTGAACATGACCTTGTGAAAAGATATAAAATGGTTAATAAGAAATTAAGGAAATAGAAGGATTAAAATCATCAAAACAGTTACTGTTAGGGGCAAACTTGAAAAGCTCATATGCCGGGGTTTCCTTTAATTCACTAAAAAAAATTAATCTTACCATGAGATGATAACATGACTAAATATTCATAGTAATTGCTTTTCTACAGTATTCAGTTGCTTTTTATAATAAAATATTATTTTACTTAAATACCTGAGATTGTATTTGTGATTTGTAGTTGAGCTAAAACACGTTAAACACGATATGGCCCTTAAAGGACGAGGGTTTGGATGCCACTTCCAGATCCACAATTTATACAGCCAGGTTTTCAGGTAGAATTTAAAACATGGTCCTGCACTGCAGCTTGGCCAGAAATAAAGTACCACAACCGGACATTTCTCAAGGAGCAACGTTGAGGAACAATAGCTGGGTCCATCCTTGCATTGTTTCCCTACGATGTATCACCACCAAAGCTCCTTAAAGGGTTCCTGGCATTGACAGGCAGGAAAAAACAGAGTCTGTCGTGAGAGGAGTCGAGAGTGCAGAGGGGAGCATGTGACTTCCTTAATGGAACCTTCAATGTTAAATGCTGCCTTGTAATTGGCTGGCTACAGGAGGCAGGAACTTCCTGTTACTGAGTGTTGTTGGAAGTGACCACTCCCAGTGAAAAGTCAAAGACTTACTGAGTGTGTGCACGTGTGTGTGTGAGTGTTTTGTGTTTGTGTGTGTTTGTGTGTGTTTTTGGGAAGTTTGGTGTTTTGAACCCGAAGTAACCTTTGGCTTTCAAAATGTACATCTGAATATGTAAGATGTGTGTGTGTATAAATATATTGAATGTGTATACAGTGTGATGTTCTTCTTGTTAAGGTTGTGGGAGCGTTGTGTTCTTGGCAGGCTACTTGAGTTCCACTTTTAAGGTCAAACATGCCATAGTTTACTCAGTGAAACATATTGTATGTCTCCTGCACTCTTATTGCACTGCACAGTTTTCAATAAGGAGGTCTATTTATGCTCACTCTTCAGCTGAGACCTTTTCCCATGCTTTGCTGCACTTAATGTAAGCTTACGGGGGGGCGTCAGGGCCAGAGCCATGTGAGCGAGCTGACTGAATTGCACAAAAGTTATACACACCTACACACTCACTTAGTGACTGTGGTCTACTGTTTGCGTTGCCTCCTACTGCTCTCTCTGACAGCGCGAGTGACAAGGAGGGATCGTGGCTAAACCACAGCTATGTGAGAGTACAGAAGACTGTGATTGTCACTGTGGCTGCTGGACAATGAGAGGGAAGCCTGAGGGATCCGAGTGTTATATCAAACCAAGTCAGTGGTTTGCAAAATCTTGGTTGGTGTTGAAAATAGATCACTTTTCATTTTGTGGCCCCCACATAATAGAGTGTAGCTGTCTTTTCTGTAGACTGGTCTACATCTGGTCAACAGACTGACAAAAATAAAAAATTATGGATGTTAGAGATAAAACAACTAGTTTAGGTTAGTCGATCAACTGAAAATCAACCTATTCTATAAAATCTATGAGGAACTATTTTGATTTTTAATAGTAGAATTAAATTTAATAATTGAGTTATGTGTCAAGAAATAATGCCAAATATTTAGTAGTTGCAGCTTCTCCAATGTGTCAAAATGTTTTATGTGTAACTGAATATCATTGGGGGTTTTGCTTGGACATTTGAACACATCATCTTTGCTTTGTTAATTTGGTTTCATTTTTAAAATAACTGTTAGGTGCACCCCCTTTTTTTCTTGTCTGCTTGTGATAAAAAACGGCCAACAAGTGCTGCATGCAAAGTGCACGGATGAAGTGGTGGGGGGAACATGTGACATCCTTTAAGCGGCTGGTAGAGCAAGTCAAAGAAGTCTCAAACATCTTAACAATCACACACCTGAGAGATGTTTGACGAGCTTGCAGAACACACACTGAACACAGAAACACAGGATTTATCTCTGCAGGCGCTCCAAAACAGACACAACCAGTGTCGTCAAGGCGCAGAGCTGCAGAGCCAGCAGACTGTGCTTCCTATCCGCAAGAAGAGAAGCAGCAGCAGCAGTGTTGAATTGCAGATGTAGATATGTTCATGCATGTGCCTTTTTGTTTGGCTTGTGTATGTAAGGATTTCATGTTTTACATTTTAAACCTGTGAACTTGTGAATGAGTCACGGGCTACTTCCATGAGCTGCTGGATCTAAAATGACTTTTTCTTCCCTTTAGAATTTATTTGGGCTCCCACACCATCATCATCATTTGTGGTCACGTGAGCTGCTGGTGTTACAGACTTTGCTATAATCATTCATCTTTCGTGTGCATTTTTTCTGATTTTTCAGTCGTTTTGATTTTGCTCTCTGTTTTGTTTGAAGGTGAAGGTGTCATAAACGAATGGCAAAAGTCAAAACCATAATGTATTCAAATAGCGTAGCGAGTAGCGTCTCACTCTGGTGTGCTCAAGTGTGCGTCTCTGTGCACCTGTGAGCACCGAGTGATTTGTCGTACTCCAAACCCCCAAACCTCATTCTCAAGACAACCACAACACATGCTTTCTCTACCCGACAACTCATTTTTCCTAATGAAAGTTTTATGTCTCCCATCTGCAAGCTAAAGAGAAAATCGGCTTCATGCCACACTCCATCTTTCTCTCTCTCTCTCTCTCTCTCTCTCTCACAAACACACACACACACACAAATTGATGTGATTTTTTTTCCCAGAGGTTAAAGCACACACATTTGAGGTGGTGATGGAAGTGAAGAAGAGCGCAAGAAAGGCAGAGATGAAACAAAGATGAAAAGGGAGAAAAAGCGAAGAGAAGATGTTTTCAGTGTAAGAGAGTGCATTTGTGTGTGTGTGTGTGCAAAGCTTGTTTGATGTTCTTGCGTTCTTTCAAACTAACCGTGGTGAGATAGCTTACACTAATGGGTTGCATGAAGCTCAGGAATGTAGATCAAGAGATGAATGCCTCACTGCTACACATGACTCGGTGCATACATGCACGCACACACACACACACAAACACAGAGTTGCTTGTAAGCTACCAGGTTATGACTTTTCAGAGGTGCACGTTTGTCTCAGTCAGAGCCGTTCTCGTGTGACTTGCAGAGTGTTTGGCCTCAGTGGAGGTGCTGCCTGACTGGAATTTAATGAGCACTGAACCCTGCGTGCTCCTCCACCTGTGAGTGTGTGCTTGTGCTTTTCAGTTTCTCACAGCTTCTTGTCTGAGCTGCTAAAACACTCATTTCCCACCAGGGACCAGGTGGACACTTGTGTGCTCCGGAGTGTTTGCCCAGTGTTTTCTATTGTTAAGTACATACACAGTTGTGGTCAGTACTGTTCTCAGTGTGTTCCCACTGAACATTAAGTAAACTAATGTTGGAGCCAACAAATCTAAATCTGCCAGACAGGTAGTCTGTGTAATGCTGCAAAACAGCAAAAATATGTGAAACAAGCAAAAATTTGCAAAAAATAATATCACTGAAATATTTCCATATACCAGGTGCATCAATGAAAAGGTGTGTGGAATTCATTTTTTTGTGTCATAAATGTGTCTCTGCAGACAAAATAATTAATTTTGTGTGCTTTTAGATATAAAAGCAAGTGTCACATTAGCTCACAACTGGGTTCTGCTGGCAAGTGGTCATGAGATCCAAATGTTAGTAAAAAGGCTGTTGATGGAGATAACACTTTTATTTGGTGACAGGCAGGCAGGATCAGGCGACCAAACACAGCAGACTTGGCAGAGTATACACAGCTGGCAGGCAACAGGCAGGCAAAGAAATCAAAAGAAACCTGCCACTATAGCAGCATTAGGCACATTATGCAATCCGGCAAAAAAATCTATGACTGTGTTTAATTCAAGAGCCGCATTTCAGGAATGAATACATCAAAGGTGGGCTGACAAGTCGGTCCCCTTCCAAGGGAATTTGAGAATTGTGGCTTTGTAGCCCTCAGTATCCCCGAATCTTTAAAGGACACAGCCTCTACCTACTTGGTACTCTACTACAGAGACTGCAGAAAGAGTCGGAGGCATTGGAGGAGGGAGAGAGTGAAGGCGCAGGTGTCACTGTGGCACAATCAGTGTAGATTGCAGCACTTGAACTGGCACACCCACCATGAATGACTCCAATCAGCACGACTGTATCATCAGGCAGGCCTCTTCTGACTGTCAATCAGGGTCCAGCGTTTGAAGCCATCCTTCATTTTGAGATGTAGAACTGAAATATCTATGTTGCAAAACTGCTTTTAAGTATTTTGTTTTTTAACATTTGACAAACAGCAAGTGAAAGAAAAGGGAATGAATAGTACAGTTCCCTATTACAGTGAATACCGTAACAGAAAAATCAAGGACAGGCTGAGTAGTTTATAAATGGTATCTAGACTGAGATGACACACTTTAATTTATATTGATTTCTGTATGATACATTATTTTATTCTTACTATTATGCCTGCTAAAAGACCATGTAACATACTTTGAACTTTGTTGTTACTTTAAATATCTCCACATGGTTTTTATAGGATTTTCCCGGTAACTATCTATTATATTACTATTTTATAGCGCCTACAATACATAAGACGTCTTGAAACAATGTTGGCTTGCATGTTCTCCCTGTGCCTGCGTGAGTTCTCTCTGGGTACTCCAGCTTCCTCCCAAAAATGTTAGGCTAACTGGTGACTTTAAATTGCCCCTAAGTGTGAGTAGTTTGTCTGTCTTTTCTATGTCAGCCCTGTGACTGACTGGCATCTAGTCCAAGGGTTTACCCCACCTCTCGCCCAATGACAGCTGAGATAGGCTCCAGCACCCCTGTGTGACCCTGTGTGTGTCAGGATAATAAGCAGGTACAGAAAATGGATGGATGGATGGTTTCTTTGGTCATCAAGTAGTTGTTGGACAGTGGTAGTACGATTGCAGCAATCCTGACTCAAGAAAAGGCTTATTATTTTAGTAAATCATTAGATATAAACTTCACGTTCATGCATCTTTGGAAAGAAAGTGTATTTGTGTGTTACATGCAGTATGTCTTGATGTTTTCATTCATTCATTAGTTTTTTTCTGTATACTTCACAACAATGTTTGCAGAGCTTGGATATACCGTACTACTCACACAACGATGCCTGAAGTGTGGTTATGAAGAATAAAGCTCAAATATCTCCTGACCCAATATACAAAAACTGTGACCAAACATTGTTCTACACAACTGCCCTCCTATCTACTTCTATCTTCTTCTGGCCCCTGCAGCTCCAGAAGTTGCTGACACGGTGCCATTATCTCCCTGTTCTCCCCGGTAACTAAAATCCACAGACAGCTCTCCATGTCAGCCAATCAGATAACAGATAGCCCCCGATTTCGAGTCAGTGCTGTGTGCCTTTCATCCTGCTGCTAGAAAGCATTTTACTAGACAGATAGGATCCTGCGGAGTGTTTACTGTAGGCAGCATCTGAGGAATATCTGGATATAATGAGAAGGAAGACACGAAAAGACAGAAGGATGGTCTCGTGCCCGATTCTAAAGATGAAGAAATGAATGAAGGGAGGAGGATAGGAGGGATGTTAGAGGCAAATAAAAAGCTAAAAATTAATCGGTGCAAAAGGGGGTGGGGGGTGATGATGACGAGGGAGACAGAACCCTTCTTTCAGCTCACCTCTCCCATGTCAGCTACAGGGGGCCCCGTGAGTGAAACATTAAAGGCATAAAGGAATGAATGAGTAAGAGACGGAGAGGGAGAATGTCAGCAAAGAATTCCTCAGGCCATGTTTTCCCAACTATCTATCTTTCTGCCTGTGCGTCTGCCTCCCAATCAGATATTTCCATCAGTCAGCAGTGGGTTCCTGAAACACTGAGGCATCTCTTTTTGCATCCAGCAAATCAGATACAGGTAGGAGGAGGAGGAAGGGAGGGAGGGTGGTAGAGGGAAAGATTGTGGATAAGAAAGGGGAAGAAAAAAAGCAAGAGGCCGCGGTGATGGGTGAGAAGGGAGCGAGTGAGAGAACGGAATCTGCATCCTTGATATATTTGGCATCTTAAACAAGGGTTTCGGTAGCACAAGTGCACTCACTCTTTGGAGTATATTTCATTGCACTGCAGTTATATTTCCTCAGCAACATTAGGGTCTTAATGAAACTCTCGTCTGAGCCCAGACTGAGCCTCAGAGCAAATTACTTTCCTCACCGCTCCGATCTGTACCGCACATTGGACAGGGAAGTCTTTCCTGTTCAAATTAGCCTGGTTGGTCAGCTGTCAGTGTGAATTATTTTAACCATCAAGTTTAATAAATGTTTCAGATTTTTTTGTGGCAATTGTGCACAGGTACTGACAACTTGCTATTACATAGTGCATACAGACAAATGGAAGCACAACAGAAAGGAGCATTCAGTGCAGACCCTGCATTAAACAAATACAGTATATAATCAATATCTTGCTCTGAATGTGTTGGGCTGCAGCCTTGAAGGAATGTGCAATACAGCAATACAGAAGCAATACAGAAGTCAACATATTCATGCTGAATGGAAGATCTGCAAGCATTTCAAGGTGATGCGGTTGCAAAGTTATTGCTTTTGGATTTTATGTCTTGTCTTGGCTTGATTTAGTGACGTGCATATGAAATAAAATGATTATTGTGAGGTCAACTTTTAGTCTTTTTTAGTGTTTACTCATATTTGGGCAAATAGCGTTGGACTGTCCAAAAAGTGGTGGACAGTGGATAAAAATGCCTATAAGGTCTACACACCATTAAAACAGGAAATCAGCCATTGTTCCCCTTTCTATCCATTGATTGCAATGATACAATATGTCACTATCCAATTGCACCTATTAACAGGAAAACTGAGAAAAAAGGTTTTAAAAAAATGAGAAAAATGGCAGGAACGCATCACACTGTGTTCCTGCTGTGTGGTCGTGCCTTCTCCCTGTAGATAGCTAAAGCCAGCACATGCTTTGCCAGCCTGCATCGCGGCACAAACACAAACCAACAGTGACCTACTGGCGCTTTGTTTTTCTGTGTCATGATGCCACCGTTGTGCATTGTATGCAGCTGACTAAGCCGCTTCAGACCTCTCTGTGCAATGCGGCAATTTGGCCATGACCCAGAGCCCCAGATTTGTCCTAAACCACTTTAGTTAGGACGGTTAGGCCAACTGTGTTTTAATATGGAGAGAAATAACCAGCCAATTTGTCATTTGGATCAAGCAGATGGGTTGTGTTTCGTGTGTCTGCTTGGTGCAGTCCTGCCATCTCTTTTTGAATGTCTTGCTGTTTCGCACATTTATCTGGCATATCATCGTAGGTGGCCATCTGTTTGTTTACTGTGGAAAGATGTAGGCCTTCTAGACGACCTGCTCCTCCGTGTCTTTTATCTTCCAGTAGATTTATGGTTAGTTTGTATCGTCTGTGTAAGGTGTCCATGTATGTACAGTGCATGTGTGTGTGTATGCTGTGGGTTTCATCTCTCTTCTTTAGCGATGCTGACAACATGATTCTCTCCCTCTTCATTCCTCTGTGCTCTCGTAGCATGCAAGCACACACACACACATGCATGCACGCACAAATGGATTGAGAGAGGTCTGCAGGAAAAAATAAAAACAAGATTTTCTGTCTCCTTCTGGCTCTTGGGTTATTTTTATCCTGAATGCTTGTAAGCCGTGTGTCTTCCTTTTTTACGTTCCTCTGTCCCTCGGTGACTTCTCTTTTCCCTTCTCCTCTTTTCAAATCGTTCTCTCTGCACCCCCTCCCACTTTTCATCCGTCCATTCATCAGGGCTGTGCGAGAGAGAGGCTGGGAGAGAAGAGATGAAAGATGCCAGAGTGGGGTTTTCATCATGTACAGTACACACAGGCGCACGCACCTCTCTTAATGTAGTGTGTGTTTGTGTGTATTGAAATCCATGCACCTGTTCCTGTGTGTTTTTTCTGCCATCCTGACAGCATTTTAAGTAATTGACATGCTCCACTTCCTGATGAAATTAATATGCGTGGAGTTGAATTTCCTAAATATAAAAGATGTGTCATTCACGATTCACGAAATTGAGAACCAATTCTATCCTTCAGTGTGTGTGCGTGTATGTTTGTGTGTATGTGTGCGCCTCAAAAATAACCAGGATAAGTCAGTTACCAAGAAACCGTGACAGTGCATTTTAGAAAGAGTGCTTGTGTGTGTGTGTGTGTGTGTGTGTGTGTGTGTGGGTGGGTGGTGTGGTAGGTGGTTGCATGAATATTACTGAATGTGAGTAAGAGCATGAATACACATTTTGCATGTTTTTGTTTGCACATGTACACACACACACACAATGTACCAGCCAATCATGGTTCTTGTATTAGGCCAGAAACTAGCATATTTTCAGCATTAGTAATTTGGTCTATTGTTTTTTGATAGTTTAGTTGAATTGTCCATATGCTGTTTGAAAAGTGTGAAAAAGTCTCATCACAATTTCCCAGAGCCCAAGGTAAAGTCTTAAACTTCTTTATTTTGACCAGTCAACAGCCCAAAATCGAAAAGGCACAAAATGGCACAAAACAGTGAAAAAGCAGCAGATTTTCATATCTGAGAAGCTGGAACCACATGTTTGGCATTTTTATGTTAAGTGACTAATTGATAAGTTGACTAATGGTTTTACCAATGTGAAAAATGGTTATTTTCTTTAGTTAAGCTGCCATTTTATGAATTTAAAGTACAAAACTAATCACTACAGCAGCCACCAATAATGTAAATGCTTTTTCCCTGTTAACATTAGAATGCATTGCTACAATTAATTTGCCTCGTCAATGAGAAAATCCTCTCTGCAGCATCTTGAAATTGAATGAATTGCTGGCGGATTGGACTCAGTGCTGCTGAGTGGGGGCCTGACGTCTCCACGCCGAAGCCCGGTTGACTCTTGACATACAGCTTTGTGGGGGTGTTTAACATGGTGGTGAATGGGAAGAGGATAATCTGACAGGCAGAAAGAGCCCCCCTTTGATGGGATTAGCACCAGTGGCAGACAGGGACTAGTGCTTTAGATTGATTAAAGTGTAATCCTGGTGGATAATCGTGCCTCCTGATGTGACGTGTGGCTAGCACCCTCGTACAGCAACCCCCATCTCAGTCTCACACACATAAACAAAAACAAAAAGCATCACCAGTCACATTCACGCTCTCTGTGCTCTCTCTTTGCATTCTGTCTTTCCCATCTCGAATGATGTGTTTCATTGACTAGTGCTTCTTAGAAAAGGTCAAGAGGAGTGGAGAAGAGGTGGCAAAGATGGGAAATGAACACTCCTCGCTGTCATGTCATCCATCACACCTCTGAGATGTATATGGGAGGTTAAAGGGATGATGTGGAGCTTATGCGTCAGATATTGGATAGAATAGCTTTTCCTCACTCTGTGTTAGTGTTTTTGTGCCTGTTGACGTCCCTATAAAAGAGCAGTGACTCCCTGCCTGACATAGAGAGACGCTATGTCCAGAATTCACCACATAATGAACACGTAAAAGTTTACTCTACAGTGGGTAGCTATTTTTTGTGCATAACTGTGATTTGCACATGAACTAAAGCCAAAGCACTGAAGCTGTCATTTTTTATGGAGCTCACTGTAGTGCATAGATTTTACAATTAGATTCTGAAAACTAATAAAATGAGAAGAAATACACGTAATATACTGAGTTTACCGTTTTCGACATGCATACTGGTGAGCAAATCCCTTTTTAACATGAGTCCAGTGGACATTTGCTCCAGGTTTGGTTTTTTTTCTCTAAATGCAAGTTGTTGGTCCAAGTTTGGCTCATTACAATTGTCGCCTTTCACTCACACATCTCCTTATAAAACTTGACGTAGTGGAAACTCTGGAGAAATGTCATCTGTATTGTCTGACAGGCTTGGAGTTGGCATTTGCACGGTTCCAGACCTCTGAACTGCTGCCTGAATCTCAAATATTTTTCAGCCTTTCAAATAGTGAAACAAAATGGCATCTCAGTCAGATTAGAAACATAATTTGGTAATATGCAATAAAATCATAATGAATGTGGGATATGCGTTGACAGCAGTCGTGGAAAAAAATGCTACTCGGGTTAAGTTTGGTTTGGTCTGTTCACAGAAAGTGTACTGACAACAATCTGTTAATCATTTCATTCCTTTATGGTAAGCCTCAGTTCAGCAGTCTCATTGTATTATACGCCTTCATTAGCAGTACCACGTAGGGTCTTCTGTGTTAACATCCATGGACTCACAGACTTGCATCCAGTTTTCCATGATTAGTTCCCAGATGTGTGATTCATGGGAACAATGCCCATGAGGGGCATTGACAGTATGGAACTGAGGTCAGCTATCAGTCGTCACTCAGGCATTATCATGTTGGAAAAAGAAAAAACTCTGACCTCTGGAGAGTCTCTGTGAGATAGCCCGGAGTATGGGAAGTCGCCTGCAGCCCAACAGAGGAAGAAGGCTATTTATTTTAGGTTCATATAATACATCCTGGGCCTGGGTAAATGCAGCAGTAATGCATTCGTCATGTTCTGAGAGAGATTAAAATGTGATTATAGTGGGTTTTGTGGTGGCTGTATGGTTTAGCTTTGGGTACGGGAACACAGTTAGCAGCCTATAACTTCAGATCTTGGCCTTTTATTCATACTCTGAGCTGTTTATTCAGGCATTTATGCTGTGGGTTGAATGAGAAAGAGGCAAAAGAAGAAACTGTAACAAAGTGGATAGTGTGAGAGTAAGAAAGAACAAAGAGTGGCAGCGGATGCTGGCAATTAAGAGAGGAGAAACCTCAGCTTCGCACAACAATCTCGCAAACATCCTGGGTGGCTCTGCAGAGTTACTCGTCGTAATATCTCCCCTTATTCATTTTTATCTCACCTTCACAAGCCGTACGTTTCTCTCCACGCTTTCTTTTTGTGCAAGGATTTCATAATAGCAACTCAAGTGGTGACATCTTATCTTGGCAGACAAAGCAGGGGACAGGAAAGGAAATCAATTTTGCGAGGATAATATAGAGCCGAGATACGAGATGATGCATGGTGGTATGTGTCGAGATGAACAGACAGAGATGTGGCTGACCCCGATTCTGCTGCTATTCTCTGCTCATGGAGGAGAGAAAAAACCCTCTTTGGGACATATTTTGCATGGTAACATATGGAGGCTTGTCAGCATGTGTACTGGTGACATTATGTACCCATATGTCACGCTCATCATGAATAGAGGAAAATAAAGTAGGCCTGTGAGGCTCTAGCTGTTCATTTGTTGTCTCTTTGAAGAGTATTTTTCTTCTTTTTGTATAATTTGCTTCCATTTCCCCCTGTTGCATTTGTTTAACACCACCACATAATTGCTTTTCAGGTTGTTCTCATGTCTCTTTTGCTGAATCATGTGCTGAATCCCTCTCTGTCCCTCTTTCAAACTCGCCTGATACATAGACAGTTCATCTTATGCCATCTGTACTCTACGTCTCTGGCCATCTGTTCTCTCAACCTCTTGACAGTGGTCTAAATGTTACTCAGTGCTTTCAATGGAGAGGCGAGCAGATTAAACTTTTTGACTTTGTTTTTTTTCATTCCCCACATCACTCGCAGTGTGCGGTTGTAGGGGAGACTATAAAGTAACAGATGGTTTTTCTCAAATCAGCATTATGAAGAGGGATAGTTTGATTTGAAGGGCATTTCCCCTCAAGGTGGTTGTCTAATCAACATACAGCGCAGGTTCTGTTATTGGTATGCTAATCCGTGGCATCTTGTGCTGCAATCACTTTAAGACCTAAAACAGCACGAAGGGTAGATGGATGGATGGATGGATGGATGATGGATGGATGGATGGATGGACGGATGGATGGATCAATGGGGCTGTCACATTGCTTTGTCCTGTTATTGCCAATATTAGTCCATTAATTGTCCGTGTGTCACATAAAACAGCTTTAATGCAAAGTAAAATATTCTTATCTTGATCCTTCTCTGCATCAGTCATACTTTTTATAAATTTGCTGCTTCATTTTAGGTGGTAGCATGTCGTTGGCTACTTAACTTCAACTTCAACTTTTTGGAAAATATCCTAATTCACTTTCTTTATGAGAGCTGGATTCGAAGCTCAGTAACTCACTCTCTCATTCAACAGCAGCGGGGCTCAGTGACTCTCTGGAGTTATGTCATCACAGTGAGGTTGTCAGATATGCTACTTTTACTTAAACCTGTGCTTGCCAAACATATCTGGCAACAAACACTAGAGCCAGAGATGATGTGGAAGTGCTGGATGGATAAACTGTTGTAACTCCTCAATTGTCCGTTACACTTCTGTTTGTGTATGGATTAAACCAACAAAGAGGTGCTGGTAGGTGGAGTTTTGAAAGTTGGATGGAGCCAGGATAGCTGTTGCCCCCTTGTTTCCAGTCTTTACACTAAGGTAGAGTAAGCCCATTCTGGCTCTACTTCGGTACGTAATACACAAACATCACAGCGGTATCAATACTTTGGTTTAACAGTTGAACCATTTCCATAAGACTGTCAGGTAATTACATAAATCCCTTATTAAGTAAAAATGCTGAACATTGGCTTGTCACAGCCTCTCAAACATGTTGAGATTGGCTTGCTTCTCATTATTTCATATCACTGTAAATTAACCCATGCTTTTTTTTAATGGTTATATAAAAAAAAATAATTGGAAGACATCACTCTGGGCTATGGGGAGCTGTGATGGGCACTTATCATTGTCTGACATTTTATAAGCTGAGCGACTAATCAATTAATTCCTTGCTGTGCAGCTTGATTAAAATTTGGTTAATACTGTGAGCTTGTATCAACTATAAGCTATTTTCAGCTATAATAGAAAGGACATTTATAGTCTTATTTAGACTGTTTAAATGTCTTGTTACTGCTTCCCCTCATGTTTTAAGATTCAGTCCCCTTCGCTCATTCTCTTTATCTTGACAAGCGTCAAGGTCCAGAAAAGGCACCCAGCAATGTTTCCCAGCTGTAAGAAGCATCCTTATTTTTTTTTACTAGTTATCAAAGCTGTAATTTCAAAGTGGCTTTTACAACTCGATCCATGTATTTCCCAGGTTAGTAGTCCAGTGCAAAGGCGGAATAAGGGAGGAACAGCATGAAGTTGTCATGGTGTTATGGTTGCAGTGGTGAAGAGAGAGAGACAGAGAGAGAGAGAGAGGGACAGGAACAGGAGGTGAAAGAGAGCCGAGGCCTAAAGCAGAGACAGGTTAGAGAGAAGGCCATGTGTGCATCCAGTCCAGGAGCTAAAATAAGAGACGCAGGAAACAAACATGGCTTCATACCATCTACCGAGGAGAGAGAGACACAGTTCTGGTTCTTTGAAGAGCAGGGGAATCCCACTGAGGTGACCGGCTCCCAGAATCCCTCATTCGGCCAGTTTCCTGCTTGCGGTTTCTCTTCTGCTGTACCGTATGATCATGACCCTGCAGCACGCTCTTAGACAAACAGAAAATCATTCAGAATACACTTCTGAGGTTAGGTTAGCTCTGTCCTCGTTCAACATTGTTGTTGTATGTGTCCGAAACTGAATGAATGTTGAAAAGCAAAAGCATGCACATTCAGCAAAACCTCCTTCTGCATTAAGAATTTACATTGATTTTATTCATTTATTTATTATTATTGTCCATGAATATACATCATGTATTTTCGCATTTTCTCCTGCACTCACATTAAATCCACGCTTGGCTTATTAGCGCAAGAATAAACAAACTTTTTCTCATTTGAGTAATTTTGATCTTTGGTGAGACAAAATATGAAATGACATTCAAATCAGCAGGCACATGGGTGAGCAAGTGCTCCTGAGCCAGAACAGAGGGATGCCTAAACACAGCCAAGTTTTGACAGACCACAGTGTGTTCTTTCCTTTTTTGAGTGCCTTCATCAACCGCCTCTTTTTAGAAAGCAACACGACTTTATAACTCTTCTCCTTGGCTGTCAGGACTCTATCATTTAAATAGTAAAAATCACTCTTTGCTTGTAAATGTAAAAGCTGTGTTTTAAGTTTCACTAATCAGGGATCAGTAAAATGTGTTATGTATCCAACCTTAATTTGGAACATCTCTTTTTATTAGCTCTATATTTACTTCAATGCCAGGATATCAACTTAGGAAATGTTTTTACTCAGATCCTGTTTCCCTCCTCTTTCATCTACCTCTTTTATAAACATCTGAACTGCCTCAAAGCAGTGTGTCTGCCTCTAGTCAGCCAGCCAGCCTTTTGTTTTAGGGTCATCTCTGCTGTCCCGAACAAAGTCTGTGTTTTTTAAACGAGCTCCCTTCAGGCCAAACCATAGTGTGCTCTTTCCATTTGGATCCTTGCTGTCATTGTGCGTGAATGTGCAGCTGACTGACCCAGTGTCCTGGTCTGACTGTTGCCTTCACCATCGGAGTCTTACGAAACCCATTTTAGTGCTCTCCTTTATGCAAAGTTGAAAGTTGTAGTGGATAAACGGGGAAGCCAAATAAAAGAGGCCTTAAGCTGCTGTTCCCCTAATGACCTCTAGATTCTGGGTCCAACAAAATGTTGACAGCACTTGAGGCGAAGGGGAACTTCCAATTTCTCTCTAGAAACACAAAGTCAATAACTACTTTCTTAGAGAAGCGGGGGCATGCTTGTTTGATTCACAGATGTCCGAGTCTATTACACTACAAACAGCTGACAAGATGACAGCTGGCAACATATCTACCTCGCTTCCAAAGCATCCCTTCAGGAAGATATGAGGCACATCAGTGATTTTTTTGTTGTTTTGTTTTGGGTTTTTTTTCTTACAAGCTTCCCTCTTAGGATTCAGCTGCAGCGAGGCAGTGTTGAAAACCATGTAAGACGTGGCTGAGTCTTTCAGTTTTATGAGGAAGTTGACTGCCCTCCCTCTGCTGTTAGGTTTGTTTCGGACTAAAAACATCTCCAAGTTGTTTATTTTCAGTTGCAATTAAAAGAAAACCAGTGATTTTGTTCCACAACGGTAGTCCGTAATAATCTCACAAAGCAGAAGCTCGTAGCCTGTGTGACTGTGCGTACATGTGTCTCTTTGTCTCGCCAAGTGTGACAGAGACACAGAGAGTGTGTTTGTGTTACTTTTTCATCTTCCCCCTTTGTCCCGCAGTGAACCTAAATACACCCATTTCATCTCATCCAGAGAGCAGTTCAAACCTATTTCAAGAAGCTGGTAATTTGGGAAGCTTTGGAAACAAAACGATGCTGGGAGAGCAGTCTTTTCACTCTGTCTGCCTGCTCTCTCTCTCTGTGGTTTAGACCGGCTGATACGGATATCTATGCAGCTGAGGTGAGGGAGGAGGGACTGGAGGATGTAGGTTTCTGTCTTTTCCCTCACATGGATAAAGAATTAGGCTATGAGGAACACTGTGAGATTTATTCGGCTCATTAAGCTCCACAGGAGCAGCGTGAGCCTTTTTTTTTCACTATTAATATGTCCTAAAAAAGACAGTAAAAATGGCAATATGACATTTTTACCAAGAACCTGAAAATATATGCGTGCACGTAGTTTTACATTCTGGGTCCACCACCTGCAGCCATCTTTTTATGGACCTTTAACCTTTCTTCTTTTGCTTTGCACATGAAATTAATGTGCCTTGTGATTGCCGCTTTGAGTGTGATCCAGGTGATTCACGTGTGCATGTGTGCGTGTGTTTATATTCCAAGAGTACCAAGCTGTGTTCTTCCTAATTTTAACATAGTTAATGAGACACTGCAGAGCTTTCTGTCTCCCTTTCAACTTTTGATTTCATCTTTTTATCCTTTTTTTGCTTCTGTCCTATGTCTGTTAATGTATAATTCTTCTACACTCATCCATTTTTTCTCCCTCATACCATTTTGCAAAAAAGGATGCTTTGATGACCTTTGTTTTGAAGATTAAATGTCTCAGATGTAGGGATAATAGTCAAAGAGAGAACAAATAGGTAAGGCAACGAGGCACAGGTTACCAGCTTAACCCTCCTGTTATGTTCGTTTCTCAGGAACAGCAATGATGTTCCTAGGTCAGTTTGTTTAATTATCTAAAAGTAACAAAAGCAAAAAATCCCTATAAAGATTGTTTATATTAGCTCCAATACTAACCATTTCAAGTCAATATTTAGTTCAATGGTTTTCTTTACCTCTCACAATTCTTTTGTTCCGGGTCAAATTGACCCGCAACATAACAGTAGGGTTAATTATGATCAGGGTTTGGTGATAATTCAATTACATATTGCAGGTTGTAAAAGAACACCAACAAAATCAGTCTACAGCAAGTTTAACACACTTATAATACACAATGAAGACATGTGCTTGCTTTTGTGAAGCTGTGAAAACAGAACTGGACAAAAAATTAAACAATAGTGAATACAGCTCAAACGAAGATGAAATACCCCGAACGAGAGTTAGACTAACTATATTGTAGTAGTAGTAGCAGTAGTAAAAGTACAGTAACTAGTAAACTGCATTTATAAAAGTATAGACTCAATAGTCTCTCATAGAAAGGCAGAGGCCAAATATCATCAGTAAAAGATCAACATGAAGTCTTCATCGGAAGTACAACAGTAATTAATCTAGTCAACAGATGCTCAAGAGTGAGAGTGCATTTACTAAGTCAGACCAACACTCATTTAATCGTTATCTAGAGCCTTTGAGAGTGAGCTTGATTAGCAGTTTGCAGCACTTTACGACAGAACAACCAGACAAAAGAACAGTTAATTTCATAGTGTCAGTCACCCTGTTATACTACAACATCCACTGTGCCTACAAATGATATGATGTATTTTGTAGTTTAAATACACTGTTCTTTATATATATATATATATATATATATATATATATATATATATATATATATATATATATATATATATGTATATATATATGTGTGTGTATATATATATATATATGTGTGTGTGTGTGTGTGTGTGTGTGTGTGTGTGTGTGTGTGTGTGTGTGTGTGTGTGTGTATATATATATATATATATATATATATATATATATATATATATATATATATATATATATATATATATGTATACATGTACACACATGCATTTAAAAGAGTAGATGTAACAGTGTCAGATTAACTGCTGCTGCGGTTGCTACTAGAAACACAATGTTCAACTGCAGCTAAATGCTGGAGGCAAAATAGACTCATATCTCCTCTGATCCAATGTCTGATGTAATGTCAAGCAGTATGTGTTCTGATGGCAACCCTGTCACCCAGCATAAATCTTGATAGTAGCTTTCTTACTATAATTTTTTCAAGCTGTCACTCTTTAGTCCACACTGGCATGATGTTCTAAAACCTGTATGTTGCTCTGTATAAAGCTAAGGGATCGTGGGTATTATCAGGTTGCTTGTGTGTGTGTAGCAACCCAAAGATGAGTCACATGACCACTGCAGTGAATAATTAAGCAGGATCTCCCATCATCAGAGGATATGATGTTCATGCTCCATCCTCCGAGAGTATACATTTATATGTTGAACGTGTGTGTGAACGAGTGAGAGGGATAGAGAAAGAGAGAACCAAAGTGACCTTATTTCTCCTTGAAGGAAAGAGTGGGAGGCGGTAAGGAGAGGAGTGGGAGACGGCTTTCATTTGATATCCCCCCCCCTGCTTAGGGAATACACCCTCCTTCCTCCCTTAGTCCGGCTATCTGTGTGTCTTTCTCTTTGGTTTACAGCAGAATAAAAGCTGCCCTTGGAATTAATGACTTGCGTCTCCATTAACATGGAATTTACACATGATCTGCTCAGGGATCACGGATGGATTTTATGGGACTGACTACAGGACTGCCTGACCTCTATGAGACCTTAAATTATAATCAAACTAAGATTAGCGCAGTGAGTTATGATATATAAAAATAGACACACCCTAATGCCTTGTCAAGCAACTTAAGAGCTGCTCTCCGCTTTTGCAGTCTGCTTGTTAGCACCAAACAAACACAGCAGAACTACATCATGACTTTCAACATCTTCCAAACTTCTTGATATTAATACCGTAGTTACGTTTGGCTGAACTTCCACCAGCTGTCTCATTCGCTGGTGTTGAGAAAGCACTGATCAATATTTCTCCCCCTTCCCTCCTGGTAGCTGTGACCAGGAGATAAATTGGCCAAAAGCTAAGCCAGCCTGAACACAAATAAATTGGGCCTCTCGGTGGTATAGCTGCACCGTGTACTTGCAACGCCTTGTGCCTCCGCGCTACCAAATGAGTCAGAAATGCCCAAACAATAATTATAAGATTAAGTGAGCGCTGTGAACGGTTTTAACTGCGCAGGGCGGCGAGCTTTAACAGGACAAAAGAGGAGATGAGGAGTCGTGATAAAAATAAAAGGATCAGAGAGAGAGCGAAGAGGGCAGGAGGCACAGACGGAGACAGTCAGACAGGGAGAAGACAATAGTATCGGACTGCAGCGTAAGTGAGTTGACAGAGCCTGCGAGCTGTGGATCAGAGGAGATATTTCCTATCTTGTGTGTCTGTTGACGAACAGCAATGGTTTTTCTTTTTTCTTTTTTTTTTTTTTTTTTTTTTTTAGTGTTTTTATCTGGCATCCTGCTGTTTTGTCTCTGTCTTCACTCTTGCATTTTTTAACCTGAACCAGCAATTCAACAAGCGCCACCTGTGCCGCCGAGCGCGACCCATTTAAAGGCCCCGCAGAGCCACACACAGGTGTTTGTCATTTACTCCGGCTGATTAGACCCGCGCTCAGGTTGAGACTGGGAGGGGCCAGGTTGGTACGCGAGGTTACCAAGCTCCATGAAGCTCGATGAAAAGGATGGCAGGTGCAGTCCAGAGAAGAAGGGAGACATTGCGACAGAATACAGAGGTCTGTTAATGTGAAGCTGTTTAAAGGAGGATGTCGTAATCGGCGAGAAGAGGTGATCTTTACACGGCTAAGGTTCAGGTTGCCAGTGGTGTTATTCTGCAGAAGATGTTACACACACATTATTATGTACCATAGTAAATATATTTCAGAGAGGGAGACACTGAGAGAGTATTTAAAGTATTATTGGACACAGGTCAGGAACCCACAGACCTCGGACAGTGGTTCATGGGTTATATATATGGATATGTGATTAGGAAGATAGGGATTTGATGTCCTGAATCCACCTCTGTCCACATCACATGGTCTGCCAATTAACACAAAGACGAAAAAGAAGGTGTGGTCTGGATTTCACTCTCCATTAATCTCTATGAAGGTTGAAGTCGGACCCATTTGCTTCCTGTTCACAAATTGACCCCGTGAGGCTCTTCGGTGTCCGGCCAGTTTGTTAGATACCATCCGTTTACATGTTTGTGTCTATAACTACATTAAAGATTGATATTACTTAGCTGTCAGTGGGCAGTGACAGAGATTAATGATGTATAGACTCTATATATTTTATAACGTATAGAATGGTGTTGTTGGTCTGCCCTCATTGCTTGGTGCCACAAGCAATGAGAACACCCCCCCCCCCGCCCCTTTTTCCTGTGCTGTCTGCTTTTAGTTACAACATGGCAGTAAATTTCATTCTGACTTCACCGCCATAAAACATTATAAATGTGTCATTTGTTCTGCCGAACAGGTGCAGCAAAACTTACTAGCTGGGTTAAAATGACAACTAGCAAAGAAAAAGAAATTAAAACACCAGTGTGGGTGCAACATGACTTCATTTAATATCATACTGTAGATACTTTTAGAGTTTATTTTATGTAGGTCTTGAATGAGTAACTACCATCAGTATTCTGATTTATTTAGAGATGTAGAGTTTATGTATTTTTAAAAAGCGCCATAAATTTGTTGGCTAACAATTATTTCAGTGTATTTCAACTTCCATACTGGATTTGATTAGTCTATTTTCCATTAGAGACCTTATGTTTAATGTTTCAATTTTAACATTTAAATGATGATGTTTTTACTGCGGTTCAAATTAGATCATCATCGTTTCTCATTCCTCCTCAAAAACAGTGAGAGACAGTCTATCCCAGTGAAACCTCTAAAAAAATGCACTCGCATCCTCTTACTTTTTATTGAACTGAAAATGGAGGTGCCTTCATATTAAATCTGTCCCACACAGTCACTCACAAACTGAACTTGGATTGGTAAGCCCTTTTTTTTTTTTTTTGTGTGTGATCGTTTCAATCTCTGCTTTTTCATCAGTCACCCTGAATTGAATCCTGTCTCTGTTCTTGTAATATGTAAATGTTTCTGGCCCCGTGTTTAATAGTTGTTTTTCCAGGCTCTCCCGAACACCTGCCCCTCAGGCTGTCCTCACCGACGAGGGAGTTGAGTTACACATCTGCTGTCCGTCCATCATCACCTTTTTGTCGCAAACCCCTGTGCCCATATGACAGAAGGTACTGCTACAACAAATGACATAATGCGCTCTCTTTTTATACTGTAAATGTCAAGAAAATAAGGAGTTTAGCCTCAGCAGCACGCATAAAGGTTGCCACTTGAATAGAAATATTGATATAAAGAAATGTAGGAAACATAAATACAAGGTGCAGCTAATGCAGCTACAACCCTCTGACCAGCACTTTCTTCATCTCAGTTCAGCAAGATGCAAAAGTGATGGATTATACCACAGCCGCAACCGAGTGGAAAATCAATTTTACCCCGAGAAAACGTTTCTCTTACATACATTATCATATTTCACGCTACATGACATAGACCGAGATGTTTTATTTTCAGATTTTCGATTTCGCTCACGGCAAAGCAGAAACGGGCTGATGATTAAAAAAGTGGGAGTTGGTTAACGAGGTGAGGAAAAATAGTGCTTCAAAGCCACAGCCGGGTGGTACAGAGTTGGGGAAGAGTTTGTACCCAAACAGCTTTTTCTGCTCATTAGGAAAGAGCAAGTGAGAGGGGGTAAAACTCTAGTTTGTTTACCCTAACACTGCACCCAGAGCTGGAGTTTCTACCTGAGTGCTAAATTACAAAAGAGGTGCTGGTCTGATATCTGTTTATATTTTCAGAAACGATATTCTAACAAATACCTCTCAGTGGAGATACAGACTTAATCTCTTAAATTAACTTCAGTCAGAAGAAAATAAGAAGCATGGTCCCCATTTAGCCAGCGTATGAAGGTCTTGAAATAAAGCAATTAACAAAACAAACCAGCATCAGATCAGCACTCAGACAAACAAAATATCAGAAACAGATTTAGAAAATGACTCAGTAACAGAAAATAAATTGGCCCAAAATGAGAATACAAATTGGCTGAGTGTCTCTGTGGAGTTGGAATGGCTATATGCCAAAATCCACAAATAACCTTGTTTTTCTAGGGCTGCCAATCAGATGATGAATACTGTACAATTTCACTTTTACAGGTGGGGTTAAGAATTTGTCTACTTAAGACTATAAATCTTCCTTAGGGGGGGAAATATAACTTAGTGATGTTTGTAGTTATATGTCTCCTTATTGTTTTTGGACTGTCCTGGACAAACACTGTTTTGTTTCATTAAATGACACAGCTGGTGACTAAACGCAATATCTGAACTACGAATTCATTGTTTAGATTCAGTAGACGACTTTGTCTTGAGTGCTCATTTTCAGTGTACAGATGTGCAGAAGGCCGAGATAAAAACCTGTAGGAACCTGCTTTTTTACACTGAAAGTTATCAACCTAGAAGTGTTTGACCTATTATTAGATACTGACCTCCAGACATATGATAGTTTATAAATCTCGTAGAATGCTGCATTTGTACTAACTTACTGTATTAAAATAATATCTATATTGTATTAAAATATGACCTATAGTGTGGTGATCAGTTATTTCAGGTTTTTCGGGTTCTTGAAGTTCCATTTAGATAGATAATATTTGGTGCTGTAGTGGATCAGCATGAAACTTTCCCATCGCATCATCTGTACTTTTATTGGATGTGTTGAATGCATTTAGTTCCCCATTTAACATCTGCAGACAATTTGAAACCTGCATTGTTTACATCTATATTTACTTGCTATCAGTCATCTTCTCTCACATTATCGCTACCTGTAGATCAGTGGAGCAGTGTGGAAACACAGGCTGGATTATCCATAAGTGCTTGTGTGTGGATGTGCATCCTCATGAGCATGTACAATAAAAAAAATCACTCTATAGCACAAGCAGGGATCAAAACCGCCACAGAGTACCTTTAAAAAGAGAAGCTCCAAAAGACCTTTAGTTATAAACATCCAAACATTCAAGCTCAATGTTCAGTTGTGTGAGCTGCTAAGGTTGCACAGAATCTAAAGATTACACTTAAAAGAAGTCTGATAATTTATCAAGCAGTTAAATTCAATCCACTTTCAGAATTGTGATGAATCAGGAATACATTTGACAACTCTTGTGTGGCATTTTGTTTGCAGTTGCTACATGGAAGCATTCTGAATTATCTCCAGCTCTGATTTGTGTGTCTGACTGGCCCATCAGTTATAATTATTTTAACCCTGAGAAGATCTGGGGTAGACTTCAATCTTTTACACTGTATATACAGCAGTAAAAAGAAATATGTCTGTAAGCAGCAGCTCCACCGAGGTCATAACTCGATGCACAAGTTTACTTTTTCATTCTGCGGCAGTGACTCAATTTCTATCTCGCAATCACTTTCATCTATTATGAATATAAACAGAACGATACGAATATATAGCATTTTATCATATCATATATGATAACTTGAAAGGTGGCGTAACAACAGCATTCCACTCGGAAACACAAGTTTGGCATTAGTCAGTATGCTTCAAGGCCTCAATCTTTATCTAACAGGATATGTAGGCCTATCAAGCATGGCCACACAAATGGTGAGTCATTGTCTCAGACCCTTGTTTCGGCTGTGAAACATTTGCTTTGGCATAAGAAAACTGGGAGTCCTGGGAATTTTCCACATCGACATGTACAGGTCTTTACTTTAATGTTATCTATACCTTTTTACCCTATTCTCTCTGTGTATCTTTAAGAAGGGATAAAAACCTTTGGTCTGTTCTCCAGTAGGAATTTTGAGTTCCTTTGTTATTCCCAGCCCTCTGCATAGTTACTGCAGAGATAAATGGCTCCTATAAGGCAGTGAGAGACAGAATGAGGTGAGTTGAACGGGGGTTTAGCTGCACAAAAGCAGGACACCCCCGCCCTCCCCCATAAGACACTGTGTTGATAGATTTGGGGTCGATGAGAATTTGGGATTCAGCTACAGTGTAAATGGGGATGGGGAGGTTGAAAAGATGCCCCCATTGCTCAACTAAGCATGTCCCAGATCCTCAACATCTGTGAGTGCACGCACTGTATGGTCTCAAACTGCAGTGAATGTAGGTTACATGTGCTGTCTGTGTGTCTCCTTGCTTGTGTTTATGTGTGATGCGTTGCTGAAAAACTGTATCCACCCACTCACACTCATAAGGCAGCTGACAGACAGACAGATGGAAGTGCAGCAGTCCCAGCATCCCTCCAGTATCTCTGGGGCAAACAAACTACTGTGCTGTCAATATGAAAATCAAGCAGCATTTTGCAGACGGGCTGAGCGACGGCTGCACAGGACCCCGTGAAAATGCTAAGAGCGCATGATCAAAAGCACTTAAATAAAACTTTGGTTAATTAAAACGATTGCATGGATGTGATCGGAAAGACAAAAAGTGCAGGGAAGCAGCACTACCCCCACTGAAATGAATGAAAATTGTGTTCAAAAGCCCCCTTGAAATCCTCTAGAAAATACTCTATATGCCATGCTGGCACCCCAGCTAATGATTTATCGCGGCTGGCAACAAGAGGGGAGGAAAATTAAAAGGCCTGTGCTCAAAATGAGTCCAAGCTGTGTACTGCCGGCATGTCCAATAATCAGCATCCCCTCAGCCCCATCTTGTCTGCGTCTTGTCCCTCTTTAGCATGTGGTATTTCCTCTCTTCACTTTGATTCATTTCACTTCTCGTTAAGATCCTTGTGTTTCCCCCTTTTCTCTCTATATTTTTTAAAAAAATCCTAATTGCTTGCCCACTCATGTTTCCCATCATCCTACTCTCTCACTGTGATTAAAGGCATGGTCACATCGGAAAAGTGGCACAGCAAAGTTCATCTGCACATAGTTGAGAAATGGGCAGTGCTGGAGGCTTGGTGATGCAGGGAGTGCTCACTGGGCTGCGGGTGCTGTGTTCACGCAAAATGGAGAGAGCAGGAAAAACCTCAGAAATTGACAATATTGAAATAAAAGTCAGAGGGCTGATGGGAATGTTTTTCAGGTCTAGGCAAATTAAAGTCTAAGCGATATGACGTGAAGGCAGCATTGGTGAACGGTCTATGCTGGTGAGCTAACAACTTTAAAGCTGCAAGTTAGGAACACGGTAGGATTCAGTGACAATAGCTGTCTGAGCTTCTTAGTAATGTACAATGGCTTCACTCAGCTCCGGGCATTGTGTTCAGATTCATGCATAATTTCATTCAGCTTGTTAGCTTGGTTGCTGATGGAGTATTGTGTTTTTTCAAAATACATATTAGTACCGTCAGCTTCTGTCTAATAACTTTCTGCAAACCATTCCCAAGCACAAGAAAGGGTCAAACATAAGAGCATGATGAGGTAGAGTTAATAAGCTTCTTCCATTTTGGGCTCCCTAGCTCTCTGTTCCCTCAGCCCATTCTGTTTCTCCTCTTCTCTCTGTATTTTAGCTGTTTGATATTCCTGGATTATCCCATAGCCTTTTCTCAACCATTCCTAAACGCTCTCACCCTCCATCATCGTCCTTTCACTCTCTTTATCTGCCCCCTTTCTCCCTTATGGTATCCCTTCAGCCTCACCCGTTTCTCTATTTGCACCATTGTGATATCAAACATATATACAAGAACGAGCAATCAGCATCCCCGTCGCCACATCCATCGCGGTGAACCCGGCGGGCCTCGTTCCTCACGCCTGTCCAATATCCTGCTCCTGCTCTTTGTGCAGTCCATCCGCCTGCAGCACTCTGCTGTATTTAGTGTGCTTCCCAGTGTGGCGAGACAGATAATGGGGGGAAAAAAAAGAAGAAAAGCACAGAGAGAAATACAGGTGGAGGGAGAAGGAGGCTGAAGAAATGAAAGGGTTCAGCTCTGTGTGCCTTCTTTCTAGCCGTAGGCAGCTGTTGCTCTACAATGCCAATAAACAAACCTCTCTCCTTTGGTTGCACTTCATCTTCCAGATTAGTTTGACACTTTGGCTTTTTAAGATAGGGAACCATGGAGAGTGTCAGGAAAGATAAGAGAGCGGGTGTGACACACGACAAGGGCTCTGAGCCAAACTTGAACCCTTGATTTCACAAGCACATGGTTGAAGCTGAGTCACCAGGCTCCTTCTAAATCCCCTTTTTCTTTTTTCTAATTTTTCCTCATCCTTCCTTAAAATGTGTCTTTTCCTCTCCTCTCCTCTCCTCTCCTCTCAAAAATAAAAAAAACATTCAGTCAGTTAAAAGCCTGAGTCCACATTCTTTTTGTTTGCATGGAACTGGATCCAGACCAGAAACAAATTCCCACAAAAGACAGTTTATTTACCCAAATCAATTATTTCCATTGTTATCAACAATTATGCAAATCCCCAAAGCCATTCCCAACATGTGGACCCAGCTTTTTAAAAATTTGAAGCATTTTGTTTGAATTATAAAGATTTACGTACATGCGATCATGTGGTTTTCCCTTTTTAACTCAAAGGAAAACATTACACTCACACAAAGGACTCCCTCAGGGCAGATAAAGATGGTTCTGCTTTGTGTGAACAATACTCAGTGGTCTAGAGTAGGAGTACAGCAGGCTGTGAGAGTATATGTTGTATAAAATGGTGTTTGTCTCTGTAATCTTTAAGCCTCTTTACTCTGTGATTAAGGCTCACATTTCACATCACATTAGATTTCTGTGAGGCTTTTTCTTTGTAATCATCGCATTTTGTTGTCGAATCTGTCAATTCTAATGACATGATATATTACTCTGACAATATGAAGACCAACAAAATTGATTTAACCCATTTAGCATCAACGCACCTCTGACCGATAATGCATGACTCCCCTCTCCCATTTTCACTTATGTAAGGAGAGATTCCTGGGAAATGTTCAGACAAGGTCACGACCCCATGTAGCTTCCCGTCAGACTCAACAGATTGCCTGTGCTGAGAGAGTTGAGGCAGCCTCCTGCTTAACGCCGCTGTTTTCCACGTGTGCAGTGTGGCACAGACTGTGCTCAGATGTGTCTGGAGACAACTGGACAAATGTAAAGGAAAACGGCGGGAAAGATGAATATTTCTGAGTATACTTTAATTTACTGAACCTTGTCCCCTCCCATTTGGGATTTAATCCAGTAGTTTTGTGTTTCCTCCCCCTTTTCAGGATTTGAAAGTGAATTTTGAAGGTTTATTCTCAAGTTTTTACTGTTGGACATGATAACAATCATGGACATGATATATATATTTTATTTTATATATATATTTTACTCATCATTTCTATTACCAATATGAATAATATCCCCTATTACTTTATGCCATTTTATGTTGTGATTTTAATATATGTTGTGATATAGTATGTTTTCTGAAATATCAATTAAGAAAATATTCACAATAACCAGACTATACATATTTCTTTGCGGGTGATTTGGCAAATGATATACAAATCAGAGTACTTCATCACCTTGATCATCAAAAATTACACTGATTGTTGAAAATTGCATAAAATTCAGAAATGCCATACACTAGTCGTGCTCACTGATCAGCAACACTATTCAGAATGGCCTAATGCACCCACAGATGTGGCTAAGAGAACTACTACAAATGGTGGGGCATCTCTGATGTTTGACAAGTATTCTCCTACGGTTATCAAATCTCTCAACCCTGCCAACAATTCTGTAAACATGGACTCCAGTAACAGAAACATCAAACAGGGGGAAGAGTGCAGGCCTTGTACTGCTTTACAAAATACATACATTTAACAGAAATAATCATATAAAAAGAAGTCAAACAAAGCAGTACCACAGAAATCCATGTAGCCATATTAGTGACATGACATGACTATCTGTACTGGCAGATCTGCTTGCCAGCATTTTCCATGTTTTTACAATGAACTATTAGATAAGTTATAATGGATAATTCAAGACACACCATGTGGTCAACCTCTAAATCAGTCTCTTGATATGGTGTTTCAACTGAAGGACCATACAGATAATCTTGAGTGTTTTAGCACCTCTGTCGATCCTCATCCAAAGCAAAGACTTCTGGAAATATGCTTTAGATAGTTAACCATTCACAGTCAGTATTTAGTCAGCTTTGTTTAGCATTGTTTTAATTATATAATCATTGTGTGATGGTGCAGCCTGCAGCAGGACTGTTTTGATCTCCACCGAAAGGCCTCTGATTCCCACTGTTGTATATCATTGCATTTGTATACATGCATAGCTTTACAGCTCGCCCCCTATAGACAGGAGCGTGAGATGTGTTGGCTGTTTTCTCTGGTCATTATTTATACTGCAGTGGCTTCAGGGTTGATTGATGGTCAGGAATAAACGCAGCAAAATATGCCAACAAAGAGAAATATAAGATGCACTGTGCCTCTACAAAGACAGTAAAACACAGATACAATACCAGACCCATAAACACTGTCTCTCTACTTTGCTCCTGCTCCCTCGCTGCTTTCTAGCTGTGGTTTCTTGGCTGTAGTGATTATTAGTGATATTAGAGCCCAGCCTGTAGTCTGTGTAGTCTCTCGCCCCCACGGGTCAGCAGAGTTCAGCCCTACAGGAAGAGGCTGTCTGTGGGAGAGAACAGACCAAAGCCACAATCAGGTTATTGCTTCACCCACAGTTAATGATAAAACTCTCTCTCTCTGTTTCTTTTCCTCTATCTCTTGGATTTTTTTTTCTCAGGCCTGTGCACTGTTTTTTTTTTTTTTCAATTCTTCAGTTTGTCTCTGTCCTTCCAAACTAGATCACCACCTCAGAAAGGCGAGATTTAAATTGAGATAAGATCGAGTGGTGCTGGCTGATAAATAAAAGATCTTATTCAGTAGGGGAGACAGACAATAAGAAACTAATGCTCAAGTTCCACTCCTGCCATCAGCCACTAGTAATGTGCTTCCCCCAAAATCAATGAAAGCTGATCACATTGTGCTCGAGCTTCGGATGCGTTGTTTCGCACCTGATGGAAACGTGCGCTCTCCAAAATTGCCCAGATCAAATTTCTGATGGCTGATGCACATTTTCATCTCCATCTAGTGCACTGAATCACCAGGGAATAAAACTGATTTAGTTGTTTTATGGTTTAATTGACTCAAATAAAAAAGTCTCAAAACGCATAGCAATCCACATCAGCTATCATGCTCACTTAAAGATGAGCCCGCCGTGCTTTCAAAGTGACAAACCTTATCCAAAAAAGCAAATTATTTCAAATTATTCTATTTATTTCTGGCTGTAGTTTGCTGCTGTGGTGCAGTTTCTTTGAGCTCAGCTCCTGTTTACATTTCGCACTCAGTGGAAAAAGCACCAAAGCTATTGTTATGCACACTATTAACCATGGTACAGATGCATTTCCCCTCTGCTCCCTTTTCAAAACAAGCCACACTGTGGCAGCTAGAGTGACACATTGTCATGTTTAGTAGACTTTGTGGGTTATCGTGACTCTTCTGGGGCTCCTATGAGAGTATAAAATGACAGGACAAATCAGGGAAATGTGACATTATGAAATACAAAGGAAAGCATCTGGGAAAGTCAGAATTCATACCCGCAAAAGATGCATACAGAGAAGGAATCCAGCCCAAAGTACAATTGTGTCTCTCTCTATCTTTATTGTGTCCTTTTGGTTTCCCTGTTGTCCGTCCGAGCTGCTTTTCTTGCAAGAAGGCCTTCGCTCTCTGCATTCATCTAGCCTCCTTGTCAGCCTGCACATTTACATAGTAGACAAAGACATGGAGAATGAGACCTGAATGAAGTAAGATGTGCAATATTCCTGAGCTTGTAGAGGAAAAGCAGAGGGCAGCACACATTCGTATACTCTTTCATTTTCTCGCTGCAGTTTGTTCAACTGGCCGGCAACCGTCAAGAAAAGGCTGAAAGGATTTTAATCAGCAGTCTCCTAGCTTTAAGACTACTTCTCTCTCTATCTTGTGCACGTGTCTTTGTTTCTCATGGACACACACTTGCACACAGAGTGCTCACCAGAGTTCACGTCATTTCCACTTGAGCGGTGAGGTGTGTACTGTGGTCAGTTCAGTGGGCGTCTGTTTCAATGTATAAACAGTCCTTTCCCTGCCTGGAGGCCTTATCAGCAACTGGCCTTCCTCAGGATGTCTGCCAGCCCTGGCCCAGCTGTATGCGCACAGACACACACACACACACGTTCTCAGTGGAAAATCCTGGTCATTGCTTGTTTTGGAGTTTTTTCCATCTCAAAACCATCTCAGTAATGGATATTTGTTGTTAAACTTGAACTTACAGTGCTTCAACTATTTCGGAAGAAATACAGCAGGGTACAACCCTAAGTGAGTGGATTTTGTGTGGGACTGACATTCAACAAAAGGACTCACTGTTTCATCACCTACAAGCCATTTTGCATCCCAGCCTGTAAATATGAAAATAATTACTCCAGGTGATTTCTGAACAATTGTCTAGTGGATAGCTTGATGTTTTTTAGTGCAGCATCTTGGTGGCTGGATAAAGCATTAAATCTATTTAATGCTCAGTCAACAGCCCAAATATCAAGCTGCCCTTCATTTCACTTCCGACTGCTTTCTGACTTTATTTTAACGTTTGGAAAGTGCTTACTGTTAATGCCATGTCTCTGCTTTTCTCATCCCCACCGTGAGACACACCAAGTAACCCAGACTCACTGACACACATAAGTGAAAATCTGACACAAGATAGAGGCTTACATGGGTTAAAAATTAATCAAATAAGAATGTGCAGACAACACTTTGTCAAAGTGAGTCTTGAGCGTTATTCTTGTCTCTCTGTTTGTACATGCATCTCCCCTCAAAGGAACAAGAAAACAGAGCTGTGAAAACAAAAACAAAAAATGTAGCCCGTGTTCCTTTTGTCAGGGGTGATGGCCAACAATATCGTCTGTCAGAGGTGCAAGGTTAGTCTAAACTACATATGGTGCTGTGCTGGAATTTTTCACTTCCAAGAAGAGATAGTTGATACTACTAGTGTATCCAAGCAATGATGTAGGGCTTCAATAATTCATAAACTCAACATACATTTCAAACATTGAAAAAATGTTAACATTATAAATTAAAATCAGTCTGAAAGATGTGCTGAGCCAACATATTTGCTAAACATTGCAAATCGTGAGAAGGATCTACTATCAAAATATATACAGTATTTTGCTTGATAAATGAGGCTCACTGTAAGAAAAGAATGGTAAGCCTAAACGTTGATGTATTGCCAGATAGGATTTAACTGAAATGTCATGTATCCCCAAACAAAACATAAGCTCATTTATGAATGATTACATGTTACTGATATTGGATGAAGAGTTTCCAAAAGTAATATCTGTAAATTTGAGTAATACCAGATTTTTTTTATCATATTGTATGTCTTCAGTTTCTTAAACACACACTCCCATTTCACCTTTTATTTCCAGCACACTATTAACCATGGTACAGATGCATTTCTCTAAACTCTGTTGATTTAAAACAAAAACACTTTTAAGGTTTAACATTAAAAGTGGTTTTGCTGTTATGGTTAGAACAGATTTAAGTGCCCTTGCACAGACAAAACAGAGAGCATCCATCCTAAAATTAATAAGTTAATTTAATTTTCTACCATTTCTTTTTTTGCATGTACACTTAGTTCATTCTTAGAAGCAAACTTTTTTCCAGAGGGCTTCAAGCTGTTGGACTTGATGTTGTACAAGCACCACAGGCTTTGCCAGTAAAAACAATTTTTGGTTTTTCGCACTTTCACCCACCCGGCCACATGTACACACACGATCAGACTACACTTGCACAAATAATTGTGTGTTACAAGACTTGGCACAGGTCTCAGGCTGCCAGTGTTCCAAAACTGTAACAATAACACAGAAACTATGTCGTGAGACATAGCAAGCATTTAAAATGATTAGCAGGAGTGAATCCCTTACACTATAATGAACTATTTTAATAATCACTGTTTTGTGAACTGGGCTCATTTGAAAACATGCATGCAATGTCAAAATATTTGACTATGAAACCTGAGATTAGGAGTTAAAGAATTCGTAAGAGCAAAATCTTACTTAAGTCAGGCTGATGCTGTGTCTAGTGGCAGGCACTAACCATTAGTTGCAAGTTATAAATAATTTCTCTGGCACAGTGTTTCTTTGCAACTCCCACAGTTATAAAAACACTCTGCATATGACTCCAAGCTGTTCTGCTGAACTGTATGTTTATGAGATGTGGAGTGGAGCAGTTAAAACACTTTTAGGTTTTCACACTTATACACAGCCAGACACATTCAAACACATACATTTGCAGAATCCTGGGGTACCAGACTTTGAATAACACTGCCTGTTGTTATTTTAACATTTTAACTGTGTGTTTTTGCTCACATTGGAGCGGAGAGACTGCTGATATAAAACACATATACAATATACTTTGTCACACTTGTCCCACGCAGGACTGTTGGCCTGCCAGAATTTAAGTTCTATTTTAGACGTGAAGATCTCTTAAACCAGGGTCCAGCTCGCTGAGGCCTTCAGCCCCCAACTTTTTGTCCACAAACAATTTTCTCATGAGCACACGTGGTGATGGAAGAGACTTTCCTTCCAAGGAAAATCAGCTGTTTCAGCAAGTGCCCAAAAATAGTATACTCTATGTTAAAGTGACAACCCTTATAGCATCTGTAGTAGTTATGATGAGCAAAGGGAGAAATCGGGTGATGTTATTATAGAGCAGCAAAGTCCAGAAAAATGTGGGTTGCATGGACGGGTCAACAAAACATAGGACTCTACCTTAGAAGGCAGCTGTTTGTTTCCTGTTTCCAGCTGACTGCCAGCATTTTGAAAGCATGACCAAGTCATTTCATAATGTTAACCACGTGGTTATTTTTGTAGCTATGAAAACAAAGGTCCCCAGACTTTAACTAAGTACATATTTTACCCAAACCATGATCTTTCCCCAAACATAATCATTATTGTGTTTACATCTACCAAAACATTAATCAACTGGACAAGCGTGCTGACCTCATGCAGTGATTGGCCAGATGAGCAGTGGTGAGAAAGTTTTCAGGATTTTAACTTACCACTCAGCCGTCTTTTTTTATTCTTTACACATTTGTAAGTGCAGCACCATGAATGCCTTTGGGAAAGGTTGTCTGAAAGTGTAATTCCCACATATAAATGATATTGCATCTTGCCTCTCTGTATAATGGCCAGCTTTTTACCCTGGCCATTCAGAAGAGCTTCACACTTTTTCCTCTTCAGCTGTGGTAAGAAGAAACATTATTGTTTGGAGCCCTGTCCAACCTTTAGGCTCTTAGGGTCTTTGCCTTGCATTGAGAGAATATCCCAGAAGGTATTTCCCCACAGGTCTAAGAGGTCATGTGGGTATAGGAATCCCTCCTTTGTGGCTGGTCAGTGTGATACCCTGTATCACTATGAGCCCAATCCACCATTTGATTTCATGCTCCATCTTACCCTCGCCTATGAACAAGACAAAGAGATACTTGAAGTTGAAGCAGTGACTCACTCCCAGCCGCTGTTTGTTTCAGTGCACACCATTTTGACATTGCATTTTCATTTGTTGTAATGTAAGAACAAGCAAGCTGGACAGATGATGTCTAACATGGACACACAGAGAACAGACAAGAGAGGAGTGAGACTCCAGAAGTCCTAAGGGTCTGAGGTAGAATCTGATCCCTCCTGACAGGACGGTTCATGTGATCGGCAGGAGGGAAGCTTAACCCTCAAGGCCGCATTATACCCTCTTTCAGTCCGCTGCTTTAGATGAAAGGATGTGAGCTGATCTCATGCAGTGTGTCGGACATATAGGGAGAGTGGAGGATTTAGCCACAGAAGATGTGAACATTGTTTAAGTTGTCTGAGGTTCTCTGTGCAAGTCAGCACTCCAAACAAAGATCAAGTCTTCTATTATCGGTTTTAAATTACAAAACATGGAAATCCTATATAACGGATATCAGGTGCAAGACAAAACATGAGCAAGAGGCCCACTCAAAGGTCTTTCCAACCCAGTGCTGAAGGTCTAAAATAATATCATCATATATAATCTGTACTGGTTTTGCTCTGTAGCAAAGTTGCTGTACTCTACAGTCCTGTCTATGTGGTGGCTTCCCATACAATTATTTGGTCATTACAAAGAGCATGATCAAAGTAAACAATGTGATTTATGACACAATTAAAGTGCAAATTGGAAGCCTGACTATCAGCAGTGTAAGTGTCAACTTTTCTTCCTCCAGTATTAATTAAAATGAACCCTTTGTTCTCAGAAAACATCCACATCCAGTTTGATTTAGAAGCCTGGCAATGCTACAGCTATGCCACATATCCAATGAATATTTCATGTGCTTCGTATATCTGTGCACTCACACGGCACACCAAGCCAAAGTGTGGAGGCTATGTTTTACAGAGGCTGTGTGCTTGCTGCCGAGTTGTTTTAGGGTGGATGTTTGCTTTTAAAATGTGTTCCACAGACTTGCTAAGAGGGGAATTAGTATTGGTGGTCTGAGGGATCGTGCAGGAGCGAGATAAGAGATAGGACCCATTAGCCTGGGCAGTTAGCCTATTTAAAGGCTGTTAATTATTTACCTCATTTACACTACAGAGCCAGCTAGGCTAGCCAGGGTTTACTCATTAGACTGCTCTCTGTTATTGAGACAGACAGAGCTAACTAAGGGGTTTACTCGTTAAAGACAATACCTCAGCAAGGCTAGTTTGATGCTTCCCGAACAGCTTTTTTTTTTTTGATTCAGCTTGGAGCTTGACCCGGCCAAAGCAGGCCTCATGTGGCCCTGTGGCAGCGCAGCGGGGGTTGACTTTAAGTCCTCCAGTAATAATTAGACTGGTGCATAGTGGGAGTTCACTGTAGGCAAGGCCTTGTGCCGCAGGCTAAACACGCGTACGCACGCACATGCCTCGGAAACACACGTTCGTGCACACACACACACAGACACAAGCCAGTAGATGCATGAATGAACAGGGACCCGTACACGAAAAAGTTTGAAGTACGCTTCAGGTTTCCCTTGTGGTCATTTGCACTTCAGGAAATCTCGACACACTCACATCTACACACAGTTAAAGTTGCTGTATTAACACACGCAGAGAAACAGTGACTGTGTTATGTGTGTGTTTTTGTGTGTGTTCTCCATTGAGCCCATTTATATTATAGGGTGTTGTTTTTTCTGAGCCTCTTGTTTCTGGGCAGGCTGGTGAATCTATCGTACCGAGGGAGCCACTAATCAGCCCAGCTAGAAAAGCTTCTTCTCTCCTCATCTCTTTTCTTCTCTCCTCTCCTCTTCCCTCCACCCCTCAGGGCCATCTCTGCCAACACCTCCACCCCTTTCCCACCCATTGTTCCTCCTTTTTTTTCTGCGTTTCTTTTTTTCTCCCCTTTCTCTGCTGAGGTTAAAAGAGAAGCAGGGTCAGTAGCACTCACAGAAACAGAAACAGGAAGGACAGGAGGTGAGAGGAGCTGCATGGCAGGTGAGAGGCAAACCACCCCATGAGAATTCACTCCTTTTTTCTATCTGACTCACCCTCCCATTTTTGCCTTGTTTGCTCGTGTCCTCTCATTATTTTTTTTCCCCTTCTCATGAACAAGTCCCTCTCTCTGTCTGCTCGTTTCCATCTGCCACAATTCCATTTTGTTTACCTCACATTGCTCATCTCCTCCTCCTTGATCTACAACACCTCACCTCTCTCTTTTTCTCACTCCCTCTTTCCTGGTCTATTTTTTGCAGGGGTAGAACATAGGTCACATGTTTCTTTTTGCCTGGGATGTGTGAGAAAGAGTGTGAAAGAGAGAAAGAAAGCATGTGTATGCGTTTGTATCAATGTATGTGTGCTAATGTGTGTGTGTATGTGTGTGTGTGCGTGGGGGAGAGAGAAAGAGAGACAGGCCGTGTGGTGTTTTTCCTGTTTGCAGAATGTTACTGCTCCTCACACCGCATTGGCAGCTGACACAATGCGGGAGGAATAAGCGGGCAGGCCGACAATCAGCCAACACACATGCAAACGTTCAGTTGTCCACACACACGCACACACGCAACACAGTGAGTATTGAGCTACTCAGTGTGGCAATCATCCAAGTATTTTTTCCTATAGGCAGTATGTGAATATGCGCGTCATGTCCGATTTGTGTTCTCGTACGAGTGTGTGTGTGTTATTCAGTGGGTGTGCAAGCGGAAGCCGAGCTGGAAGGATGTCATCATGCAAAGATCAATAGAGTGTGAATTTATAAGTGTTGGTTTCTTCCCAGAGTTGGCCTGCCTGCTCTGCAGACTGTGCTGCACTGCCATCGCCTGCCTGGCTTCACACTCCGTCTGTGTCGTGCAGGCTTTCCATCACCAGGACGAGTGTGACTGTGTGGAGGGATAAATTGTGTGCCTGCATGCATGTTTGTGTGTTCTTGCATGCATGGAACTGTCTTATTTCATGATTGCCCAACTGTGTTAAAATTTCCTGATTACATGCCTGTGTGTGTATCTGTGTGTCTCTATTTTGGCTGTGTAAGTAGATAGTGGTAATTAATGAGCAGCGGGACCCAGACTTATTTATAACCCATGTTTCCTTGTGACTGTGTTCCATGAGCGATCAGATCAAACTTGTTTATATTGTACATTTGATTATTTTATAAATGTTGGGTGTTTGTGTGTGTGTGAGTTGTTTTTACCTGTCATGGACAATGTAAGTGGATGTAATGTGACATGGCAGCGCTGAATGTGATATTCTCCTCTATGGCAATGCACAGAACACCTTGTCTGCCCTTTCTCGTATCTCCCTCTCTTTTTGCCCCTGTCTCCATAACCCCCCCTGCCCTTTCCTGTCTTTTTCGTCACTTCTTTTTTCAGTGCTTTCCATAAACCCCATTCACTTTATCTCTTCTTTCTCCCTGTCTTCCTGCCATCCCCCACCCTGCCACCAATCTCTGACTGTCCCGGCTAATTTCATCCCTTATCGCCATCCTTTTCAACCCTTTTTCGCATCTGCTAATGTTGTCATAGGAATAGTCAGATAGCCCACGAGGTAATTAGTGGTAACAGTTTCCTCACCACCCTCATTAACTTCCAGGAGCGGAAGTAGCCATAATGCTAACGTAGCTCCAGCTAGAAGGGGTTGGCAGTGTGCTCCAATGAATAATAGATGGTATGTCACTTCCCCTATCGCTAATGAAAGCAGGCAGCTGCTCCTTGTGCTGGAATACCACTAGGGCGTGAGGAGAGCCGTCTGAAAAAGCAAGATGCTTTCACTCTGTGTATGGAGGGATAAAGAGATCGAGTGATAGACTGATAACAAAACAGTTGCAGGGAGGGCACGGCGTAAGGGTTATCTGTCCTTTGACAGTTGAGGCAGAAGCAGCACAGGCGTGGTAACGCTAAGGTCATGTCCACACCAACATAGATAAAGTTGAATTCACACTATTTTTGTGTTTTGGAAACACTCTTCAGAATCAACACATTTAAAAACATCTCAGACAGTGTAGACAGCGAAAATACATATGTGTAACGGTCTTTCTGCCACCTCCCCTCTTGTGGTCACTCCTCATTTTGTGGCCTTATGAAGTTAAATTAGTGTTTTATAACTATATGTCAATGGAAACACCTGCAGTGTGTGTTCAACCACGGTATGTTGAAAAACAGAATAAATGATCACAGACAGTCTCAGAGGTGACAGATCGTAGTTGTACTCTGCTGAGACAGAGCAGAGTAGCTGCCAGAGTCATTAAAACAGTCTATTCACTTAATCCCAGTGCATTAATTTAATCATTGTGTGGAAGAATAGAAATATTTGGGGTTTATTGCAGAGTAACAAACCAAAACTTGTAGTTTGGTCTGATTGTTGACACGGCATGCAATTATTTTTAATTCACTGTAAGATTTTTTAGTAGTCTTTCTCACAGTTCATGTTCCCTTTTCAGCTGTAAAGTGTTGGACAAACTTTGGAAAGTTAAAGCTCATATGGTGAGTGGCAATGTGATGTTGGCCTTACATATTTAAGTCACTGCTGGTGGTCCAAATAAAGGCTCAGTGAGCAGTCCAGCACAATTTATGTCACTTATATCACTTTCGTAGCCCTCGTCTGTTTCTTTACATCTTCCTTGCAGTTTGCAGGTTCTTGTTGGCGGAATGTGAACGACGATGCAGAGAGGCTTTATAGTGCTTAATGTTCTTAAAGCTAATTTCCTTACATGGAGGCACACAACTGCAACTGAATAATAGAAAGACAGACTTAAAAGCCATTAGTTTGTGCCTTTTGTTGTTGTTGTTTTTTTTTTTTTTGTTTTGTTCTGTTTTGTTTTGTTTTTGTTCTCTATTGTTTGCCTTGAGCTTTGAAGGTATTTTCTGTTTAGCAGTCCAAAACAGCTGAGCTGAAGCGGTGATTTTGTTCTCCCAGGCAGTTTTTTTTTGTGTCTTTTGGGCTCTTCAAATGACTGATCACCAGCAAACCTTAGCCTATTTTCCCCCACTTTCCCTGTTTTACTTTGAAGACAACATCAGCTCATTAAAGTTACATTTAAATTCATGTTCCACACAAAGATTGGTTCTCTATTAGTGCGACCCGTAATTTGGAGTTTTTCAGCGAAAAAGCAGTTTGAGCTGACCCATAATAGTACAGTAGCCTGCTCACTACAGCCCTGCGGAAATGATTTTGCCACTGTTTAATGAAGCCCACAGACAGAAGTTCCCTCTCTCATTTTCTCTCTGGGGTAGAGAGCCAGATGTTGTTTAGCACAAAGGGAACAATCTGTTCCCCTCTGAATACAGACACTGTCATACTGGACTAGACTACATTCATACTGGATTAGGACTAAAAAGAAGTATGTAGGATGAAGTACAGTGAACGTGACAGAACTGCAGTGAAGAACATTGAAGACAAATTGGCCCAGAAGATGTATGCTAGTAGTACAATATTGTTTTAATGTACTATACATAGACTGAGATAATCTTAGACTGGAGTGGGCTGGACTAGACTGTGCTCAAATAGCTCCTGTAGAGAAGATGGATCGATCTGTTCCTGCAGAGCACACACAGACAAAGCACTGAGATATCAGATGAACGTCTCCGCATCTTCATGATCTGGATGCGAACAGCGTCCTTCATTCAATCTGGTTTAGCAATCAGAAACTTTCCGGTTCTCAGTTGTCTTGTCAGTGAATTTCCTCAATTTTCTCGGTTCGCTGCTCTGGAGCATCTCAGTGCTGTAGTGTGTCATTATGCAAAATTGTCATCCACACCTGCAACTCACTGGATTGAACTAATTGCACCATCAGCTGCATCCCTCACTCACACTTGTTTTACAGGGAATGTCTCTGTAATGGGATGCAGATGAGTACAAACTGGATAACAGGCATAAGATATAACCTAACCTCCTGAAAAAAGTATTATGATTAATGACAGCTTTCATAATGTTACATTTGTTTAATGGCTTTGGATGAACAGTGGCTAATGTTAAATTCTAAAATGTACTGTCACAACAACACAAGTAGAAAGAAGTCAGATAACTCAGTTGGTTTAGTTACACAGTGATATCTATCTTAAGTTTACATTATCTAACATTAGCTACCATACTAAGTCTATAGCAGCAAAACCCAGGAGTGCACTGAATTGGGTAATGAGGCATTTTATTACTTAATTTCAACTTTTATTTATACTGTGTTATTTCCTCTTTCCAAATTTACATAGTATCACTTCTAAAGTATAAAAATAGCATAGGACAGACTGCACCTTTTATGGTTTGCTTTTTTAGCATTACATAGGAAATTATAATCCATGACACCAAAATGTTCAATATTTCCTGATACACCCCACCACCACCCCCATTTCCCATATAAATGCAGTGATATGCATAGCAAGTGACCCAAATAGCAAAAAAAAAAAACCCACTTTCAAAAAGCATCCACTTCACTGTCACTGTATAAAGGCAGAGGACCACAGTAGCTTTTCATGGACAGAACAATCCCAGTTGTGATCCTGATTGGCTTTCAACATTAACTCTTCTAATTTGAATGAGTTAAACCTGCTTAGTGTAAGCTTTTAAGTCCTCAAACCGAGCATAGTGGTGATGTAATGGATGAAGTTAGACACTGGTGTAAATACTGCTGGGCTTTTCTGACTGCAGTAACTTTGAATTTTAGAAATGCCTTTAAATGGCTTTAAATGTTAATAGGGTACCTTTAAACGCCCAAATTAGGTTGCAAAGTAATCTTTGACTGTGGTGCCCCATGAGATGCCACCTTTTGCTACTTTATTGAAATTGCACTCCTTTAAGATTGTGCTGCAGCAGGAGTTTAACCAAAGTGCTCAGTTCTTTGTACATGTCTTTATCTGTGTCCTTGAGTTTGTCTGCACATGTGCTCTTGCTTGAATTTGTTTGTGTCCATCTCAGGCTGAGAGTTGACATGTTAAGCTGGACAGTCCTGCTTTCATTCCCAGAGTAGTACAAGGGTAAACAGAGATAGCTGGTCCCATGTCAGGGCTGTGATAAGGACTTGGGACCTCTGTTATTGTTGCCATCCTGACTGTTTCTTTCTTCTTTGCTGCTACTTACAGCTCCCCACAGCCGCTTTCACATAGCTGTTGAACACTCAGTGGTTAGACCTGCAGTTGCAGCCGGTGCACAGTGCTTCAGTGTGGTTGTACGAGAGATAGTGATGCATTCATGCGTACGTTTTTTTTTCTTCCCTTTTTAATGAGATAGAGTACGAGACAGAAAATGACAGAAGGAGAGCTCACAGAGAGGGAAACATAACGGTAAAGCTGCTCTGCATGTCTGAGATATGAGTGTGCACAGCTGCCACTCCCATCTCTGCCTCTTTTTCACTTTCTCACCCACTTTCTCTCTCCCATCCACCCACCTCCTGCCCCCTGCTCGCACTTCCAATCTTATTTCCTGTTGGCCTGTCTCCTATCGAAGCCTGCTTTGTGTTAGTGTATCAGACTAATTCAATCTCCAGTACACAGGCACTCCAGTGTAATGACCCATGACATTCAATTAATGCCTCCCCCCTTTTTGTTAGGTTGGGTCAGCAGTAATTTTCTTTGCATGCATGTTTGTCTGGTGTATATGTATGAATCCCTGAGTAGATGTATGTATGATTGAAGAGCTTGGCAGTCGGTGTAACCTTAATTTATATAATTTACACTGTAAATGACTGTAAAATCTTTAAAATAGCAGTTTTCCTCATTGACTGGTGTGTGTTTTTGACATTTTACAATACAACATTGAGTATGTAATCGATTCCCTTGGCCTGTGTTCCTGAATACTCTCAAAAGCAACTTTATTATTTTGATTGAGGTTTCCTTGATGATGACAAATGAAAACCCCTGGCTGTCAGTATAAGCTTATTTACTGCACTCTCATTATAACTGTCTTCCGGGCCTCACATTACCGACGTCGTTGCCCCTCAGCCAGCTGTCACGCTTATTGGATTGGTGTTGAGAGATTGCTGCATGTCCTTTAAGGGGTTATGTGCATGTGTGAGACCTGGAGTGCGTTTCCTGTTCAAACACAATGACTCAACCAGACAGCATAAAAACCTAAACACTGTAAGCACACATACACTGCAAACGAGAGTGACTAAATTGGTGCTGACACACGCAAACACAGTTTTGGACACACATAGCCGTGGCTTCCTTTTAGCCCTGTGTAGCAAATACTATCAATTTGGATTAGCATAGCCTTTATGAGATTTCAGCTCACAGTCATTAAGACTGTAATCCAGCATGAATAGTGCATCATTGATGTCATCAGGGGTTTCCAATTTCAAATCACTAACATAACCTGAATAATCTACTAGTCCTGCGGTATACATTGTCTGCATATTCCCAGTGGATGTTTATAGACTGATATTATGGCTTCATCATTTATGGTAATCATCCATGTTGCCCTGCTGAACCTCACCAAATACAACATGATTCTTCTGTTGCTCCAAGGCTGTCGTTAGCCACACAAGGATTAAGAGTGACTTTAATTAAAAGAGGGATCTTTGAGAAAAAAATCCTCACAATTGCACTGTAGGGAAGGTCAGGTAGACTCTTTCTCATTATGAAATTTAATGGCAGTTGTGTCAAGTCACTGATTATTACTGTGACTATTTTTTTTTTCACAGTATAATTTTTTTACATCACTTCTGTCTTTGTCATTTCCTTCCTTCCTTCATCCTTCCCATCATATTCTCCACCTTATTCTATCCTGTTTTCTCTCCCGTCTCCTTATTTATTTATTTATTTATTTATTTTTACCTCTCTCTATTTCTGTCCCTTCTCCAGTCTCTTCCACTCTACCTCTGTCTCTCTGTTTCAGTAATGATCTAATTAAGGAGGGTTTTGTTGCCTGCCCACTGTGTATAATTGCCAGTGGGTTCTGCCTGTACTTCACTCAGCAATTACGAGCAGCATTCTTCTGCTCTCAAATCAGCTAATTAAGCCTTAAGGACAGCAGGATGATCGTAGCCACACTAAGCACCAGGAGGAGTCAGGAATGCCTGTGCTCCTCCTCACTCCTGTGAAACGGAAGAAGTAGTGGATTGAAGAATGGTTGCCATGATGGCAATCACATGGTGTCAGATCCTGTGCAGAGGCTGTCAGTCAGTTGATCTGTGTGTCTCTCTCCTTGTGTGTGTGTGTGTGTATATCTGTTCATCTGTAACAGAGACAACAATTCTGCTTCAGGTCACCAAGTCTTTCCATTATTAAGGCTCAATCTATGAAGACAGTGCAGGGGCCAAACAGAGCTTGTCACAGTTCCTGTTTAGGTACCTGGGTGGACTGGCTGTCAATTTGATTGATTACATTGCCAGCTCATGCAATGCTTGCCTTGCAATATGTCCCAACTCAGCACTGCACAACACACAGTTTATCCTGTGGCCAGGACTATACATTTACTCCAAAATACTGTATATCAGCTGAGAACTGTGTTGTACAAGTACACAAACATCTAAATATAAATATACTGCAATGGATGTCTTAATGAAATTTTACAATTAGAATTAGAGTAGTTGCTCTCTCCTACCCAATCAAGTGCAGGTGACTTTTAGATATACCACTGGGTACTAGCTAAGTTACAAATTTGATTAGAAACTAGAAAATTCTTCTACAGATAAGAAGTCACCTGGTTTGTCAAGAGTCTTAGTTGCATTTACCTAATCTTTTGAGACATCAAAGCTGCCATTTGAAATGGGAAAACCTCTTTAAAGGCTGTGTTTCAGTATTCCCACAAGACCTTTATCTCTTTTGAAAGTAAAAATGGTATCAAAATAGGAAAGGAAAAGACAAACATTAAAGTAAAATGGCCTGCACTGTTGCATTATCAGAGCTATTTGTATTACCATCAGTATTAGCATCAGCAGTGACTTGTCACCAAGGGGCATAATAAAATACAACCTATGAAAGTCTGGTGTAAAAAATAACTCCATCTGTGGTATCTGTTCTTCAATATATATACTGCATGTACTGTGGTAGAACACCTATTAATGAATATGCTAATTCACACCTCTGAAAGTGCCTCACATGTGGAATTTTGAACTCCAGCATTTATTAAACCTGAGCTTCAGGCATTTGCGTGCTACATAGCACAAATGTCCATGGAAATTGCGTGAATAATGTGTACCTATTTGCTAAATAGCCTTAAAGTTGATATTTAGCTATAAAGCCTTAAGTGTTCATTTAATATGGATTGGAACTGTGCAGCTCACTCAAAAGTGGGGGAATTGCCTGGGTTTTATTATTAGTATTGGGTATTTTATCAGGAAGCTTTACATAAGCCCTTAAAAGTTTTGAATACCCTTGCAGAATTGTTTTACTTCTACTCTTCGGTAAGCTCATTGTAAAAATGGGCTAGTGCCTTGGTTTCTTGGCGTCTGAACCTGGAACGAATGACAGAAAGTGGCACCAAATTGAACGTGTGCACTTCTGTGGGCCTGTCCAGGGTTGTTTTAACTTTCTAATGGTCTGGCTCACTAAGGCAAATTAAATTAACGGATCAGTCCGGATTAATGGACTCAATGGCAGTACTTTCCCTCTCATTGTGCTATTAATATTTACTGTGGCTTGGTATGACTAAGTAATGTTGTTTTCGGTAGAGCAGCTGAGATAAATGCATATTTACCTTTTTATTACATTTAAGGTCTTAACTTATATGAGCCTAAAAGTGAAATACCTTTCCTTAACTTGGTTTAACCTGGACTGCTTGCACTGCAACCTTGCTGTATACTGAAACATTTTAAAGCAACGATTTGTCATAAAATATGTGCTCTAAATCATCTCTAAATCTAAATCATTATTGCATGCACATTGGACATCAGGTTGGGGTTACATAAAACGCAAAAGGAATATTTGTTCCTCTTCTGGTTAGTGATCATTTTCTGTTATTACTGTTGCTGTGAATCTTGGAGAGCAAGTAACTTTAGCAAAGGAAACTTTTTTACATTTTAAGCTGTGCATTTTCTGGAACCTTATCCAGCATTACAGATCTGTAATTGTCTTGTAAAATTAGACGTGTTAGAAAGTCATTTCAGGTAAGACGACGACGATGATGAATAATATTTCAGTTTCTCATGCAGCTCTCTCATTTTTGTTTTATTCAGGCTGCCAGCTCCGACTGTAGCAAACACAAGTCCATGACTAAGAACTCTGCCTCCCATGATGGACAAGAAAAGTGGTGAGTGTTATTGAGCCTGCATTTAAACAAACAACCCCTTTGCTTCTAACTCGTTGCATCACAAATCTGATTTTTTGCAACTATAAGAACATGAATTAGTCATGTAGTTTAGAATCTGATTTTTATTCGTTACACAATAAAATATCTGGCATAAAGGGTTAAACATTTAACCTCCTGTTCCTGTATGTAGCCAAAAGCAGCACAGGGTTTATTTCCTTCAGGTAAAAACCGCCCTCTGTAAGTTGACACAGCATGAGCAGCATTTTGCATGCTGATTAGTTTGTTTTGGCGCAATCACTGCATGATAATTACTTCCCAGTAAGTGATATGGTTTTACATAATGAAGCACCATGTGTGCAGCAGGAGTACAGCCTGTCTGTACAAGTGGGTGAAAAGGAATAATAATACTGATGATAATCTGTGATCTGGTTCATGTTAATTTTGTCAAGCAGTCGCACATTTCTGCTATTATTATTATAATTTTTATTATTTGTAGTAGTAATAGGAGAAGCAGTGATTGACTGATTGACATTCATGTTAATTCCTCATAGCCAACGGCTTTCAGACCAAGGCCAGTGAGGGCGGTGTTCAGAGAAAGCAGCTGCCCTACTCAGTGGAAACTCCCTATGGCTTCCACCTGGACCTGGACTTCCTCAAGTATGTTGATGACATTGAAAAAGGCAATACCATCAAAAGGGTCCACATTCAGCGCAGGGTCAAGGGCCCTCCCAAATTCAGCACTCTGCCCAGAAATTTCAGCCTTCCTGGGCATGGGGCCAGGCCTGTCCCCAAGGAAAAGGACAGCACATGGTCTGGGACGTCGACCCTGGGGCCCAAGCCTAAATCACGGGTGACAGAGGTCCAACAGATTTTTGACTTTCGAGCAAATGAAGGGGGACCTTCCAGCTCGAGCAGCAGAGGGACAACAAGTCAGGGAACTGGATACGTTACACCTAAGCCTAGAGATGAAATAGGAGCTGGGCCTCGGGATGTTGAAGAGAAAACTGAGGGAATTCAAAGTCGGCCAAACTTGCTCCGAGCATCAAGCATGCCCATCACCCTACAGCAGCGGAAAGGTTCTGATTCAAGCAGTCCAGACCGTAATGTGGGAACACCGGAGAGTGGCTCTACAGAGAACATGTTCCGTGCTTCACCAGACATAACAGAGAGACGGTGTGTTCCTCAGGATCGGACAGGGCTTCATCAGCAGATCACAGTGGCACTGAAGCGGGTGAGAGAGCTTGAAGAACAGGTCAAAACCATCCCAGAACTAAAGGCTCAGATCTGCTCACTGAGGGAGGAGAGGGAGCAGCTACTGCTTCAGCTCCAGGCGCAAGCCCAAGCCCAGGCCCAGGTTTCCACATCACCTTCTACAGTAGCACCGAGTTCTGATTCTGGGGCACACACTCAGCCACAAGGACACAGACCCTCAGAAGGGCTCAACTTAGCTCTGGTGACTCAACCCACTGGAGGTTTAGAAGCATCAAAGCGTGTGCCAGCAAAGCCAGTAACAGTGAAAGAGAAACAAGGTGCAACAAAAGAGAAGGAGATAAATCAGGAATCTGTCAAGAGTTCCCCAACACATGAAGAAATGGTTGGGTTGTCAGAATCAGAATCTGACAGACAAACACAGCAGTCAGAAAAATTCAGACAAACAAAAACAGACATTAGAGCATCCACTGGAGCATGCAGCGCAAAAGCTATCACAGGACATTACAGCACAAGAATTAAAATCACTTAGGGTGGCTGTAAAAGATGCAGAGACTAGTAGTATCCAAGATGTTAATGCAGCAAAAGGAGGAAAACCTGAGGATTCTGACAGTATGCAGAATCTGCAGGAGAAGCTAATGACACTGGAGGCTAAACTCACTCAGGCAACCCAAGAGCTGGATAGAACTAACAATCTTTTGAAGGAACAGCTGGAGGAGAACAAGGTAAAAGAGGAGAGAATACTACAACTGAGTGAGGGAGTCAGAGTGGAGGTGTGTACTACAGAAGCACACAGCAGGCCAAGAAGAGAGAGTATTGACACAGGGACAGAGACAGAGAGAGTAGATTTTGCTAACCAAGAGACAGAGACAGAATCACCTGGTACAGTAGATCAGGGAACAGATACAGAAAGAATATGTATTGAAGTGTGTGTCCCCAAACCAATGACTGGAAGTATAGATCAAAGTACAGAGGCTACTGAAGTTGAGACACCTGAACAGGTGACCGAGATGGAGGCAGAAGTTGCTGGTGTGAGCCCACCAAGGCCCAGAGCCAACAGCATGGAGCGGGGCACGGTAACTGAGAGGATAGCCACTCAGGATCAGATGACCGAGACGCCCGCAGCAGAGAGGGTAAATCAAGTCACAGAAACAGAGGGCGAGACCGTAACAGACCATCCGAGGAGACCGAGGGCCAGCAGTGTAGACCAGGGGACAGAGACAGAGAGAGTGGACACGGTGGACAGGGTGACAGAGACGGAGGAGGCACAGAGGACAGACCAGCAGACTGAAACAGAGATAAACAGACGACATGATAACAATCCAGCCAGAGGTGCAGAGGCAGAAAGTCAAGTGGCAGAAACTGCAGGCAGTGAAAGCGTAGAAGGTGCAAGTCCAATGGTCAGTGAAAGAGTGGAAGATAAGGAAGCAAATGACAGAATTCAGAGAGACAGTGGAGACAGTGAAAGTGTTGTTGTAAAAGTTGTCACAGAGAGTACAGTTGCAGTTATAGAAAGCAAGGTTGAACAAACTGTAGTTTCGGAGAGTAGTCCACTTGAAACAACAGGAGAAAATACAGAATCTAAGACTGAAATTATTACACCACAGGATGACTCAGCAACAAAAGATGTTATACCCCCAAAGAGTGAAGTAAGAGAAAATGTTGAAACGCAGCAGATTGCACTGGAGACTGTAGAGAAGAAACAAATAAAAGAAGGTGAGATTGTGTATGCAACAATCAAAGAAACTGTGGTCACTGACATGGTTGTAGTGGCCGCAGAGAATGCAGGTGCGAAGGCAGTAGCTCCTGTACGACCCCAGAGAGGCCGAAAGTCCTCGGCAGAGCAGGCACAGCCGTCACCTCCCCAGCTTCAGGCAGCACCTGTCCGTCCTCGTAGGGGATCCAGCGAAACTCAAGTCCAGAAATCCCAGCCCCAGGCAAAAACCCAGCCCCAGGTGCAGGAGCAGGGTCCACCTCAGCCTGAATCCCAATCCCCAACACAGCTCATTGAACCACAGGAAAAACATCCAGCTCCTTCTCCATCTCAGGTTGAGGACCACGCCCTAGCAAAGAAGTCTCCTGGGGAGTCCAGTGAGAAGCAATCTCAGTCACAACCTCAGACTGAGACTCAGGGTCCGTCCACAGGTTCCAGGGAAGCCCAAACCCGGCCCAAATCAATTCAAGCACAGTCTCAGCCTCAAACCACCGCAACTCGACGGGGTTCCAAAGAGCAGAAAGCCCCACAGCGGGGATCCAGTATATCACAACCTCCTAGTCGTGGATCAGGAGAAGCCCAGACCCGTGCAGCTCGCCAGGGCTCAACTGACACCCAACCTCAGTCTCAGGGCTCTCGTAGAAGTTCCAGTGAGACTCAACCCCCTCACAAAGATGTCAGTGAGACACAATCACTACGCAGAGGCTCCAGCGAAACAGCCCAGCGTCGTGGTTCAAGTGAAGCCCAGGCCTCACGTCGGGACACTGGCGAAGCCCAGCCTCCTCGCAGAGGCTCCAGTGAATCACCAACATCGCCTGCGGCTCTGGGGCAAGTTGTAACCCGGTTAACAGGGCTTCTGGGGGAGCAGTGGGCACAGCTGGGGAGCAGCTCTGGATCTCAACAGACGGCCAGCCAGCAGGAGAGCCCCAGCACACAGAAACAGACGGCAGGGAAAAGAGCAGAGGCTGGGAAAGTAGCATCAGCCAAGCCTGCGGGGAAAGCAGTTCCTGCAGCAACAACAGGGAAACCAGCAGGGAAGTCTGGTCCTTCCAAAATGAGCTCTATACAGAGTCAACTGGTCAGCTCCCTCAGTGTCCTCTCTGCCTTCTACTCACCAGGCCAGAAAGCAGCAGCTGCCAGCAAACAGCAAGAACAAGGTAGGCCTGTGGTTCATTTAGGACCCCATGGTTATTACCTCATACACATTTGTGATGATTTGTCTGTTATAGAGCTGCTTACCTAGTGAGCTGAATTCATTACACTCACATATTCACTGAAACGATCCTTTCACAACTCCTCTTCTCAGTCCCACTTAATTACAACATGTCCCCTCTGATCTCTGCCAAGAAGTCTTGTGATTAATGTGTACGTGTACAACTCAGTAGTCTTGACTATTAATTTAATATCTTTGCCTCTCTCCCTCAAATGTGAGGAACTACAGGACACAGCCAAACGTTGAGAAAATGGTTTGACAGATTTCTGTGGTATCACTTGTATAGAGCTTTGTAGTTGTTCAGGAAGAGTGTCAATAGAATTGTATAGCTATGTGTGAACTAATTTGTTTGCAAATGTAAGTGTTTCATGATAATTTTTTTGTTGAGACATAAATGCAGCAATACCATACACAGTCTATGACCAAAATCCACCGACCACTCAGGTTCAGTTTGACTCTGCATTTTCAGTGGCAAAAAAGTAGAAGCAAAGAAGAAAAAGTACTTAATTTCCTTGTTGTCGGAAATATATTTCCTGTCCCTTTTCTTGGTACTTATTTGATACTTTGCCAGTGGTCTAATGACTCTGAGTCATATGAACTTTGTAATTTAGAGTCACATCTACTTGCTTATACTCTTCCAATCATTTTCACTGGTCTTTGAGACAGGGAAATGTCTACCTTGCTGTCTAGGTCATAGATATTTCACCATTGGTTTATTTGTGTTATTCCCATATTAGGCTTAATTTAATTTATAATCAGGTTGCTGTAGTTTATGAGATACAATACAGGTACAAGATATACAACTGCAAACCTGCTTTTATATATAGTAATGTATCAGAAATAATGTAACATAATAGCATTAATCTGTGGAAAATGGCATCATACATCTATGCTTTTTGTCATCTATGGTTGCAGCACATTTGCAAGTCTACATGCAATACATACACAGACAAACATGTTTCTAAGCACTGGTGAAATGACATGATTCTAGGACCACCAAAAATAAGAATGTATTTCTCATTTCACATAGTGTAGACTGACACACACACACACACAAAGGGAGTGTACATAAATGCGTACAGACACTTACAGTATACAGTCAAATGTCACTCAGACACAGACTCGATTCTTCTCTCCCCTGATATCCACTGTTCTGTTTCTGGCCCCGGAGCTGAAGTCACTCTGCTATCGCACACATATTTTATGTTCAGAGTTCATTTTAAGTTCAGTGTTGGGAGTACAGTATACCAGAGTGATTTTATGTGTTTTTGTATGTGTATGTATGTGTGTGCCCAGATATATACTGTTCTTTGTGGTTGCTCTCTACGTCTCTGACATCTGAGATTCCCAGTTTGACTCCTTTAACCTCACGTTACATCAGAGCTTTAATTCTACAAATATTGGAAACAGAAACCACTGCTTTTGCGCTGAGAACTCTCACTCATTCTAGTCATCTGAGACTTGAGCTGAGCTTTAGAGATTTGTATGGATGAGTGAAATAACTGTGTCTCTGACACAGTGAAGGAAGGTTAAATTACACCATTGTTTTATTTATTAGGAGATGGCAAGAGGACATATTTGAATGCCAAATATGTTCTTAACTTCCCCTCTCCCCTGCTGTGATCTCCTGAGAGATACAGGATCTAAAAGCATTCTTCTTCTTAGATGGTGGTTGCTGGGATCTTTTCTGCTGGTGGATTTTGGCTCAAAGCCACATCCTTATGTCCTTGCATAAAACATTACAGAGCCTCTGCACCGTGTCTGCTGTCAGGCACCACTAATACAGCCATACTGGGCTTAAAGCCAAGGAGAGTCAGCAAAGGAGCCCATGCAGAATCAATTATAGGGCAGTTACATATATAAGTAGGCCTGACAATGTCAAAGTTGTATGTTGTCATGAAGGCCGATAACCTGACTTATGTATATTACCCTGGAGCAACTTTGGGTGGTCCTGAACTTCATTTGAACAGCCAAAATAACTCCAATAGTTAGTCAGTTTTATTAAGTTGAACATGTTCTTCAGTATCCTATAGCAAATTGTATGTAAGCCTTAAATACACATTAACATTTTTATATTAAGAAATGCAGTTTTTCTTGAAAATATTGTACTGTTCACTCACATCTGATTTATTGTTGCCTTTGTATGGAGTATACAGATGGGGCCCTAGCTTCCCCTTTTCTCTGCCAACACAGAGATTCCACACCATTTGATGAGCTATACTTGCTTGTAATTGCATCCAGAGGTTCTTCAATATCATACAGAATCAAAATGTTCTTTAGGAGATATACATACATTCACACAAAAAAAGCAGGCAGACCTATTGCATGCACTTGAACAAAGAAATACAACCAACATGTGGAAACCATTACTGTCTGTGGTCTCATGAGCTACCAATATCAGTCTGATGTATTGCTTTTACTCAGCCTTTAGACTTAAAACGTGCCATAACTATAGACCATAGTTTTGATGGTCTGTGCTAGTGGTAAAAAATACACTGCTTCTTCAGAACTCTTTCATCTCTCTATGTTTAATATATGAAGAAAGTATTTTGATTAAAGGAAGTGTTATGAGTCTCAGAGGGACTTACAGCTGGATTTACAGAAAATGCAGCAGCTACACGCTTGAAGGTGGTAGGCACGCTTTTCTAGAGGCTGTTCATCTACACGCCTTGTCATTACAGTAACTGTAGGAAACAAGAACTCTTTGGAACTCCAAACTCTAGTTGAGAACTCCAGTTGAGGCCGAACAAAAGCTCTTGGAAGTGAAGGAAGTGAAGGGTTTGCAATACATGTTGTAACTGCAAAGACCATGTAGTGTATGTTTGAAATAATTTTTATACTCATCAAAACAATCAGTGACCTCAGGGAGCCCTTTCTGTATTCATTCATTCAGTTTTTCTCTTAAATTTGTCACCAGTCTGCACCTTCCTTATTGCACTCATCAACAGCCAGCGCAAGTATGGTTGATCCGAGTGTCAAATCATTCATCTAGCAATGGCTGATGTTGTAACGGCTCAAGTGTCTGGTTAGTAACCATGAATATGAGTCTCCCTAACCTAAATCAAGCAATTTTATGGCTCTGCCTTAACATGCTCTTAAATACTCATATGAGCCACTGACAAACAACCTACTTTGTTTTGTTTAGGATTTAGGCGTTCTAGGTGCACACACACATGCACGCTCAGATTCCACAGAGACCTAAAGAATTTTTCTCACCCTCCCTTTTCTTTTTCATTTTTTCGCTCTCCATCTCTCTCTCTCTGTCCTCCTTTTCACCAGGTCTCAAATCTATTATGAAGAAAAATGGTGTTGCTGACAAGCAGGGGAACAAGGGAGCCAAGAAAAACCTGAAGTTTGTCGGGGTGAACGGAGGGTAAAATCTTCTTTTTAATCAGCGCCCAACCTCTACGTGATTAATATCTTCATCTGGGCTGCATTTCTATTTGTGCGTCTATGCATGTTTTGTCACTTTTTTACTTCTACTGTAGACTTTACCATTAGGATCTTTTGTGGATATTATTGCAGAATAACAGAATATAATATTTTATTTGATCCTGATTTAATTTGAAAATGGAAGATATAGGAAGATATATAATCCCTGTTTTTGAAGCATTTCTTTAATCTGTTACATTTTGCAAAGTGGGTTCAGTCAGATTAGCCGGAAAAATGTGGAAAATGACTCCAGGTAATCTTTGAAGGAGGGATATGTCAAATGATAACAGAATTTTGACCTGTAGAAAGAGTGAAAGATGCCTAAAGTATTCTATACACAAGGTATAAACCAGCTAGATTATTTAAAATATGCTAGAATCTATTGGCCACACAGCTTCATTAGTTGGATTTTGTTCATATTCAGTTTAGCTCTGTAAATATTTGTTCATCCTTACATTTTAGTAATCCACGTGTAGCCGTTTGGATTTTCAGGCACTAATTTTCTCCATTAGTGTATCTTAACCTGTTTCAATGAAATTAGTACAAATACATTGTAAAGCTAAATCATGGATGATGATTCCCCAGTGTTACTGCCTAAAGTTCAATTAGCTGTGTAGGACAACCTACCCACAGTTTGTGTGAGTTTGACCACAATGACTGTGAACTATGTCCAGCTGTGTCTCACACATCCGCTTCATGCCGTTAGTTATCGAGGCTCATCAGAAGACACACTGCCCTGAATTTGAACCCACCACAACCGGGAGTGGGAATGTGTGTGCGTGTGAATATACATTGTACATTATGAGATGTGTGTGCATATTTTTGTCAGTACTGATGATACCGATGCTTTGCACGAGTGTGCTTATGTCAGCGTTTGCTGTTGGTGGTTGCGTGTGGGTTTGTGCTTGCGTGTGTGCTCGTAAAAGGCTGATGAATTTTCAGTAAGCAGATGGTAGTGTTTGGAAGAGCAAAAGGTGTGTCTCAAGGCAGGGAGAGCTCTTTCTCGCTGGTCTGGTTCTAGGCTGAATGGTGCTACAGTTATAACATGAAGCACCTGCATACACACAGACACACACTGATGGTTGTGTTCACCGGGTGCTTTCCCTAACCATAACCGCTCATGCAATGTTAAGGTTAGAGGTTAAAGGTTAGGATTACACCTTTAGCCTAAACATTTAAGCAAGACCAAAACATAGTCCTAGGATACTGATTGGTTAGCCTTGCTGGGCAGTGGTACAGACAGGCTTTTGTCCTTCACAAGAACAACATGCACTGCACATGCACATGCATTACATGCACTGTAATTAGTTATTAAATGTAATGTAATTATGTAATAGTTGTGCACATGATAGTTAACTTCTCTATCAAAGCTGCAGAAGACATCTGTAAACCCACTCTTTTTTTTCTGAGATGAGAACTAAAGTTTGGAAGATGGGAAAGCTGACAAAGAATCATAAAAATAACAATAATAATGTATATTAATATTGATTTGACTGATTGGATTTGATGCAGCCTTTACATTTTTATTTTTCCTCTTATCATTCAGTAATATATTAAAACAGACAGTGGTTATAGATCTATGTATATATCAAATAATATGCAAAAAATCCAATATCCCTCATCACTTGTTTTCAAGAATCATGTTCACAGTGTCTCAGTGCTACAACCTCCTGCATATCAAGGAAACAGCTGCCATGAGGGGATTTGTTTTACTCCTACGTTCCTGTTCTTACATTCCTGAGCTTCACTGTTTTATGACCTGCTCACCTTTGCTATGTTTTGTCAGAGCTGTGATGAGGTCTGTTCTTTCCTCCCCATTTAAAAATTATCCGTAAACATAGCCTTTCTTAGCCGTTCCTCTGAACAAATACTGTTTATCAGGGTCATTGTAAATACCTGCTCCTTTATAAATACTCACTAAGTATGTTTTATAAGATAGTTATTGATATTGATAGGTTATATAAGAGTCTACATCTTGTCCCTCGAGTTTTTAATCCTTGCTCTGGACAATAAATATCCCCTGCAAAATTTAGCAGATGCTATTTATAATGAGACAAACATGTCAGACAACAATATTTTCTCTGACTATCTTTAGGCCTCTGCCCACACCAGGAAGTGGGACACTGTTTGTACTTCTTCTCTTTGGATGGTCTAACCTATCTTTGCTCTCCCTTGAGCTTGTCTGGAATCCAGGGAATGCTGTGGCCCCCGAACGCCTCTTGCGGTGTGGCGTCTCGGTGTGTGTGCGTGTGTTTGTGCGTGTCTACAAATAAGCATGAATCAATGGCATTCAGTACAAGATTTATCTGATCATTGGTCTCACAGAGGTTCCTTCATGGCACACCCCAATGATCACACACACACACACACACACACACACACACAGGCCTCCACAGCTCTAAATATATCGTCAGCTTGTCCTCATTGAAAAAGGTTGTTTTCTTGCATATGTGTGAGTGTGCAAACATACCTCTGGATTTTCATGTGTATGTTTAACCGTGTGAAGGATGTTTTGGATATGTGGGCCAAGGTTGTTTTTTGTTGTTACTTGACAAGCATCTTTTTTATGTCACTCTTTAGGTCTAGAGGGTCGACTGTGTTGACTTTACTGCTTTCATAGTAGTTTATACCTGCTTGGGTGTTTCACTGATGTGGCTGTCTGTGTGTATATCTAATTTCTGTGCACATGCTTAATTTCAGTGAGTTAAATGTTCCAAAGTCCATGACACACAATATGTCGTCTGTTCTGCATAATTTAAAGATGGATTCCTGTTGAGCTAGAAAGTAGTTTCTCACTTTTTGGTTAAAGGTAGTCTCCTATAGTCATACAGCACAGGGTAGATTATGCAAAAACCTTGTCATAGAAGGTGTAATTTGAATGATTTTGGTGATCATGCTTTGAACGTGATGTCCACTCGTCGTCCAGCTACGAGACGACATCCAGCGAAGAGTCCAGCGGAGATGAGAAGTCAAAGGTGGAGGTGGAGGAGGAAGACAGCTCAGAGCCGGAGGTTGAGAAGGAAAAGGAGATGGAGCCTCAGCCGGCAGAGAAGCCCGAGGAGGGAGCAGAGGCCCAGCAGGCGGAGGCAGAGGTCTCAGCTGAGGGAGGAGGTGCTGTGGCTGCAGAGATGGAGCCTGTGAGAGGCCTGCTGGATCCAGAAGACAGCCAGCAGCTCCTGGAAGAACAGGCTGAAAGGTGAGACAGACAGTAAAGCTTCATTTATGGCTGTGTTAGGGGTTACGCCGTAGCTATGGAGCCCTATGCTGCTGTTATGACTATGCCAGACATACCACATGAGTACCATCTGAACCTTGATGGGTCAGCATGGACTGCTCTCTTGTAGAGACTGTTGATGCTGAAGAATTCATAAAGCAAGTTGAAAAAACAGCTCAGTCATCTTCTCTTTGCGCAATAACACAAATCTAGCAAAGCCATCTCGACTGCAAACCCTCTGTTCACCTCGGTCCACGCTCTCCATCGCAGTTAATGAAAGAAAATAAACTGGCAGCTGGACAGAACAGTCTCATATTCGGTAATTAAACACAGTTCGACCTTCCCGCTGAAGCCCATATGATAAAGTGCACCAGAGAATTTAAACATATTTAATGTTGAGAATTTGATTAAAGCAGCTGTATCACATACAGTACATAAAGATTACAGTGTGACTGTGCTTTCGGGTAAGCACAAGTGGTTGCATTGTTCTGTGTCTGGCCACGGCCTACATACTTTGCCTGAGACGGGTGCTGAATGACTCTTCAATATACAGTGGGACTCACACACACACAAACACACACAGAAATCCAATTAAGAACACTCTCATACCTGCTTGCGCTTTAGTACAACCCCGCTTACCTCTTAATATCTTGCACAGACTCATCTACACACAATAAGCCTCTGTATAACAAACACACACACACAAAATCCACGCCCCTTCCCACATACTGTCATCTGCATTAATCTGCACACACACACACACACACTGTACACATATAACTTGCCTCTTGCGCCCATACACTTCAGTATAAGCTGCTCTTACTCTAACTCTAACAGAGCCCTCAGACACACCTGCAGACACTCTTCATTCCCTAACGTGCAGCGGGTCTGGGACAAAAAGCAAATATCCAGCAGTGCTGTCCTCCCTGTCACTGAATGATCACTTATCTATCTCAGGTATGTGGACAGGGCTAAGGGCCCCGGGGCCAGACTGTAGATAGGGCCCCTGGGAGAAGGCAGACTTATATTACCTCATCACTCAGCACCCGCCTGATCATTCCTACGTGTGTGTGCCCGTGTATATGTATGTGATTATGTTTACAGTATGGCGTCATCCACTTGGGCTTAGTGCTGCTTGACATGTACAGTGTGACTGTGCGTGATGGATGAGTAGTATGAGCACTCGATGGATATTATTGGACAGTAAATCAGCGTAAACCAGCATCAAGGTTTTGCACGTGCCATCAACATGTCAGACTGTTGACAGATGTGTGTATACGCTGCAGAGGCCCACGGAGGTATCTTTTATCTTTTGTTTTCATCCCAGACAGAATTTACACAAGGACCAAAGTAGCCGTCTCTTGGCCATATGTTCTGCAGACTCTGTGGTATTTCCACATTAAACCTGAAAAAGCAGTAAAGAAAACAATGGAAAGAACAGATGTGGAGTGTGCTGGGTTAAATTTTGATGGGATTTTTCTTGTCCAGATACTCCTGGTCTGCACGAAAGTTCTCGAATCAAAAATATTAAAGAGATTGTCTAGAATGGTTTAAAAAAAAAAGAGTCCTTACTGTGTTGTCTGGTCTGTGCCTCCAGGGAGAAGGTTAATAAAGGTTTTCTAGATGCCTGCATCTATGTGAAAGACCGCATGGAAGAGGTTTCATCCCCAGATAAAGAAATGGTAAGAATTTCCTTCTACTTTATGAAATCAGATTAGACTGCAGAGTTAACCGTCCTCCACACTGTATCAACTTAAGGCTTTTGTAATATGTATCTAGCCTACAACATCCTGAACTCTAAAAATGATATTTTGAAAATCCTGCCTCTATCTTTTCTCTCCTTTCTCCCTCCTCAGCGTCAGGTCTTAGTGGTGCTCTACCAGGAGTGGTTCAAGGTCTCAAGTCAGAAGGACTCACAGGCCGATACCGTCAGATTATACCTGCGACAAGTGGGCTTGACCACACCCACTCTCCTGCCATATGTAGTTAACTTGACTGACGGCAATGGGAATATGGCCCTCCACTACAGTGTGTCACATTCAAACTTCCCCGTTGTCAAACTGCTGCTGGATACTGGTGAGAAACAGTCACATCTGAACATATGAACAGGAGAGCATAAGACAGCAGCTAGATAAGGCACAGAATTGCACAAAATGCTCTCATTGTCTTTGTGAAACATTGTGTTTGTGTGTTCAGGTCTATGTGAGACAGACAATGTGAACAAGGCAGGCTATACTCCAGTGATGCTCGCCGCACTGACGGCTGCTGAGAGCCCTGATGATCTGGAGGTGGCACAACAACTGTTGAAACTGGGCGACGTCAACGCCTGCTCCAGACAGGTGAGATACTAAATGTGTTTTGTGATGTGTTATTGTCGTAAAGAGAGATTTATTTTAGGCATAGTAGGTCTGGGAATTGAATAAATCCTCTGGGGAAATCAAGGCATGTTCATTTTTATTACACGTGGGTCAATTTCCAGGAAAGCATCACCACCTCAGCTGTTTTTTTCTCAACAACAAGGCCACCTATCATGCAAGCTAAACAAACTGTAAAAATGGGAAGGAAAGCATGTTAGACAAGGATAGAATACTGAGGTATGCTTTCCTAGTGCAACGTATCTTTCTGTGAAACTTTGTTGTACTATTTACCTGTATTTAGTCGTGATACAAATTTCAGAGCATTACACTTGACACCCCTTTTTTCACAGATCTTAATTAGTCACTTTCGCCCACCTTTCCTTCTCTTCCTCTATCCCTCTTTTCCTCCCTCGTCCCCAAACTTGCATTTTTACTTCATTTCTCTCTTCATCTCCCCCTCATACCTGCCCTCGCACTGTTTTAATTCTCTCCATTTCTCACTCGTTCTCTAGGCGGGCCAGACGGCACTTATGCTTGCGGTGAGCCATGGCCGCGTTGCCATGGTGAAGCTGCTTCTGAGCTGTGGCGCGGATGTAAATTCCCAGGACCGGGAGGGCTCCACGGCCCTGATGTGCGCCAGCGAACATGGACACACACACATCGTCCGTATGCTGCTGGAGACAGGTCGCTGTGACACCAGTCTCAAAGATAAGGTATGCTGTTGTGCTGTAAAAGTTGAAGTCACACTGTTGTCTGAAGATGTTTCACCTCACATCCAAGGGGTTGAGGAGGGGGAAGGGACAACACATTAAGAAGGCATCTCACCAGGTGACATCCCATTCAGTCTGACATAAAAGAAATCCTCAAGATCTTCTTCAAACTGTCCATTGTCTCTATCTCCCTCTCTGGGATGTTTTTGTCCTCAAAACTGTTTCCTTTCTTTTTATGTATCACTGGCCATAAATTGAGGCCTTTGTCAGTTTCACTAATGTGTAGATCTGTGCCTTTCCCACTGCATTTCACCACGTAAACAGTGTGGCTCCACTGATGTTGAAGCAGGCAGTCCCTTGGGTGAACTGTTACTTTAGCGTGCTGCCAGATTTAAAACATATCATAATGTTGTATAAACAGAGTGCACCTTAACCCAGAGTAAATATGTTCAGTGACGGCCCATCTTTAAACACAAAATACAGAAACATATATAGAAGTCCTATAAATAAATAAAGAGGTAGGCAAAAACTTGGCTTCAAAGTGGGTTCACCTCTAGCTCCCACAGTAGCTAATTTATACATGGAACAAGTGGCAAAAAACACACTGATCCACACTGAGTGGGAGCTCAAGGCAGAAGCCTGAGACTTTCTGCAAATGCTGTCTTTGGCTTAATTTGGACCATGGTGACTCTCCTGTAAGAGTTCATTTTTTTTTACCGAGGGTCACTTCAGTGCGATTCATTTCAACAGCTAGTTATGCATCCTTGAACTCCATGAATAGTCACACAGCTTGTAGTGTTTGGCTCACATACACTATAAAATATGTAACTAGATATTGGGCTGTCAGTCAGCATTGCTCGATAGCTGATGCATGGCCCACACATAGTAGATTGATTGTTCAACCTTGTACGTTATTGATTTCTGTAGATTATTGATTCGTTCTGCAATCTAAGTCAAAGTCTGGTCATATCACAACTCGTGCTTTGCTCTGCCAGTGCACTTACCTCTTGCAAAAAAAAAAAAAATCCTGTTAACACAGCCGTTAACACAACTGTTAACACCGCTGCAACGCTGCTGCTGCTCTACATCTGCATCCAACAGTGGGCTTTGATTCTGGTTCCCATAGGATGCAAGATTCGTCGCTTCAGTCATCACTTTCAACACAAAGTGTTTCTGCTTCCAACACTGCTATAGCATCATTTCTGCCTAGTCTCCCTCAGGGGATGGTACTTCAGAGGACAACTCACTCTATGTGTTCTCAACAATTAGCCTACATCATAAAAAGTCCCTACTGAAACAATTCAGTATGTTTTTTTTTTTTTTTACCTGGATTTGACTGTTAAAAGTGATTGACCATACAAAGGTATCCTGCAGTCATCCTATAACTATGTGCCTCTGGTAGATCATTTGTTGTGCGACTCCATGACAACCCACAATCACACAGTATATTTAGTAATACTGGGAGACAAACATTATCAAGCAGCTCTGGCAAGCAATTTTAAATTATATACAAGTAAGCCAAGCAGTTTGTTTAACAGGTTTGTGAAATGTATAATACAGAGCATTCACACAGTTCTGAGACATCTGTTATCCCAGGAGACAAGAGATCTCTCAGTGTGCAGCTTTGTCTGCTCTCGTTTGATGTAATATCTTATGTCTAGCCTTTGATTAATAAATAGGGACACACTGTGAGAATGATGCAGAAAGTTAGTATAACCAGCATAGAGCATTACCACATCAGTCAGCTGCAAAAATGTCCAGTTATGTGTCTTTATTGATGTCTCAGTGTCAAGAACACAACACAGCTGAAACTATACAGAGATAAGCTTACATTTTGGAGCGAACTGATCTTCCCACACCATCTTAGGAAAAAGTGTTATAAGTAATGAGTACAGATACAGTGCAGATATCTGATCTGTTGATGAATACAGCACTTGAAATTAAACCTGACACCAATACTGATGAATCAGTATCAGTAAGAGCAGTGACACCAAAATCACCCAGCGAGTTTAGAATTGAGTGATACAAAGATCTTCCTGTGCATTTTATTAAAAAAAAAAAGAAGAAAAGAAAAAAAAAGGTTGTTTATTTTAAGATATGTTCATGTTGGTCCCTAAAAGCAGAGATAACATATTTTTTATTGCAGTCTTTGTGTTGCCACTGGAGACAGGATTTATAGTGTTCTTATATTAAAGTGTTGAAAAATGTTCTCAATGATATTAATGTCTTGTGTGCCCATTTGTCTTCCCCTACAAAAACTCCCAAGGCTTATTAATTAACTCTGGCTTATGAGATAGGCAATTTCTGCATGATTCAAAGATGAATCGATGAATATTATTATGATCATTGTTGCAGATTTTGATGAGTAATTTGGGGAAAAAAATAATTACATCAGATTTACAGAAATGTTACAAATCATAATCTCAAATGGCATTTGAAAAGAGGCAGAATACAAAGACTTGTTTCCAGATACTGAACCCTGCTCTTGCAATGATATTCACAGCATAGCTGTCTGTATCAGGACCGGTGCAATATATACTGGACGTATGTACTGTAATGTCCAGTTACTCGAGAAAGAGCAACGCAACACTGCCACTGCCAGGATAAGAACAGTCACTGCAGTGTCTTTGATGTGAAATTGTGACATTTTCCCTGTGTTTTTCCCCAGAATGGACAAACAGCACTGTTGGTGGCAGAGGGAGCCTCCCACCAAGACATAGTTGACCTTCTGAAGGCCCATTCTGAGAACCGAGCCTCTGAACCGTCGTCCACCACAGACCTCCTCTGAGTCAGGCCGGCCCTGTTTACTTCCAAATTACTCCGGCTCGCCGACCTCCAACTCTTCAAATTCCAACATCCTCTGCCCACCAACAAGGAGAGAAAAGGTTGAATTTAAGACATGGTGACACCACAGGATATGCTCTGTTTACTGTGGAACTACATATAAACCTCTGAGACTGGAGTGTTCAGAAATGTACGGCCACACATTTTTCTTCCACGTCTCTGCCAACATGCCCTGTGGGTGTTTATGGATATGCTGCATCAACCACTCAGTGGACAGACAACAAAGGAGGCCGGTGTGATCGACAGGATATTACTTAGGGGACAGGGTGTGAATATCAAGCAGGGCCGGGGGTCGACGGACCGGCAAGTGGATGAAGAGATACTCGACGAACTGCTGCTTCTTATCATCAACTAGGTCTTCAAGCAAAGTATTAAGCACATGATCTACCTTTCAAATATACAATATTAAATATGACATTATTTCTATTTTCTTTCTTTTATGACATTGACATCATTCTTGTCATATTTGGACATAAGCCATTATTGAGAACATAGTATATGTAGAATGTTATTCTAAAAAATTATAAATCATATACAAACACAGAAACTGTATTTTCTACTGCACTTTTTTATTGTGTTTTGTGTACAGTAAATAGTTCTCTCTAATATCGACGTCCAGAAGAAACCATATATCTCCAAAAGTGCAAATTAGAATATGTAATAATAGAGTATAACTTAAAGGCAAATTACCCATCATTCAGTGGATATTTGACACCATTTAATGTATTGTTTTTGCCATAGTCATGATGTTTTTTTCACATACAGGACATGGGTGATCATCAACTGTGAATTGTGAAATGCTTTAGTTGGAGATAAAATGTTTCTGTTGGACACAAAGAAATGATTTTTTTATAACCACAGTATAACCAGATTAAAGAAAGACAAAAGTCTTTGAATAAGAAGATTGTACTGTTTGGAAGGTGCTGCATGCCAATACACAGTTACTCCCCCTACTGGCTGTCACATAGTACTAAACAGTATGTTGTAATACTGTCTGTTTTCATGATGAACACGTCTCTCTTTCTTCGTCCCTCAGTTCAAATACAGTGTATGTCTTGTTCGCCTGCTCGTTTGAGATCAAATCATGTATGCAACTGCTACAAAATGCACAATGAATGTCAGGCTGGCTGTGATACATTCCAAGAAAAAAAAATGTAGCAAGTCTAACTACTTATATTGGCATGGATCATGGGACTAACATAAACTCAGTGAATATGGCAGACATAGGAATGAGTCTGGATATTTTTGCTATGTGCAACTAAAGACATTTAATCACAAATTACAAAGATCTAATCTGCCTATCTTTGAATCACTAACACTGGCTGATTTTGTTCCTGCCCTGAGGCATATTTCAAAATGGTAAATGGATAAGCTCGTCAAACTGAAAGTAAAGGTTTGTTTATAGATCGCAGCCTTACAGGAAGCAACATTAATAACAATAACATTAACAGTCGGAAACTAGGTAAGGGGAATGGCTTTGGTTTAGCCTTAATCAGAAATGAAGGTGAAATGTGTTTCAGGGAATGTGGCCTTTTTTTCTGTTTACCACAAATCTACACCCATATTCCTAAAGTATCTTAAAACAGGAGTACTGGTGTAATAAAATGTTTACAACTTAACAACTCTCCTTCAGTGACCCCTGCAAAATCTCCAAAATGTCCAACAGGCCAGGAAGTCATGAGTTCACATGAAACAAATGGACAGTGATTTTATCTGCAAACAGCCATTTCTGTAGAGGGATTGTGACTGGTGGACAAAATGTTCCTTTGTAATATTTTGAAAGTAGACATTTGAATAAAACCCTTAAAGAGCTACTCAAGGGATTTAGTTTTTCATTTCCATAAAGTAGGAGAACCCTCCGAATGAGTCAATACTCTAATTCCCATAATGCAACCAATGGCATCATTTTGTTTGACCCTCTCTATCTGGGAGAAGTCCATGTCTTTCAGACTCCTTATCAGTTTGTAACATAGACTTTCTCAAAGAAGAGACACAATAACCCAGGTGACATCATGCAGGTTATTTGTCACTGTACAGCTGTTTTCACAAACTGACTAGGACTCCTCATGACAGGCGCACTGACTTTTCTTTATTTATTTATTTTTATTTTTTTTTATAAATTTGGTGCAGTGCTTCTTTAAAAGGTTTGCTGGGGTTACTGAAGGTTGAATTTAAAGGGGAATACCACTTATTTTAACAACTGCCATATCTGTGGTCTCTGACGGTCCTGCCGGCATTACAGTCAGAAAATGAATCACTTTAGTAAGACTGTGGTCCAAACCTGGCATCACAGCGAACTCTGGAAATGCCTCAGTACTTGTTTCTTACTGACAAATGAGATGTCTCAGCTCTTGTTATTACTTTTAGAAAGCTGGATTTCAAATGTATTGGTTTGCTCTAGTGATGACAAATTGTTTGAAGCGCTGACTTCTAAGCTGAACTTTTATTTTCTGAGATGCAGTGTGATCTGACCACTGACCCTGCACCAGTACTCTCTCATTCTCAGACACTTTATTAATATGGGTGCTAATATAGAGCAACATGAAAACCTATATAAAGTATCCTAATTATACAGTAGTATAATGGCTGCATTTACTCTCTAACAATGAGAAAATTTCAACAGTGGCTTAGTAATCAGATCACCACCATTTGTTGAGTCACAAAGTAGCACAGATTTTCAATGAGGCTGCATTTACACCAGATCATAAACTGATTTTTAACTCTGTGCGGCACATCCGATCATTATTGGTTGTCTGTATTTTAAGGGGTGAAAATAAGAGTCTTTGTAGCATCCCACGTTTCAGCCCGCTAAAGGATGATCTGGTCTGTGCTGCTTGAAATGTCTGATATATCTGGTCTTCCGTGCCTGTGTGGTAAGTCTTCAAAATGCATTCATGTGTTTAATCCAGTGTGACCCAGATGTAATAAGGTTTCATTACTGGCTCAACACCAAAGAACCGAAATCAGATCTGTTTCACATGGGGTTAAGTATGTAGTTTTATCTGTCCCTGTAAATTCAGCCAAATACATGTACATACAGTATTGTGAAAAATATATAACAAGTATGGTCTGACAGTTTGCTTAAAAAATTATATTAAGTATTTATTCCAAATTATATATTTTTTACCATATATAGTATACTTATGTATGCATGGACAAATATCCCAGTGATTCTGTTGGGGGGGATTTGGATGATTGGAAATTATTTTGAGTGTTCCCTGATGATGTGATTATTTGGCCTATCTTTGACTGGTTGGGTGGTGTAGTAACATGTGATTTGACAAGGTTGTGGACTGTGCCCTTTAATGCTACCTTTGACATTAATGGGGGAAATATGAAGCAGACTTGACACTGGCTCAAGGTCTAAGAGCAACGTCTCTCTTGTTTAAATATCCAGCGGAAAATCGAAGTGTATGTACTTGACAGAGTCAAATGTAAAAACCTGTACCTCTCTAAAATATTCCTTGTACAATGGGCTTATATGTTACAAACCAGAGAACTACTTCTAAATAAATAAATAAATATGAAGATTTAAAACGTATTAAGTGCATATCTCATGTTATTCTCTATCATTTCCAACAGGAAACAGCAGCTGCTGAAAGGTTAAGATGATGTCTGTGCTGGTTATTTATCAGCAGTGTTGGTGAAAGAGGCCTTTATTTTCAGTTATTATGAGTTGGGAAATACACAAACAACAAACACAGTGGTGAGTACATTTACAGTATGATTTACAGTGTATATCATATATATATATATGTAATAGTTACTCTTATTTATTCCAACAGGTTTTTTTTTCCTATCAGGTGTTTTGATGTTCATAGTCTCATAATAATAAATGTGATATTGTGCAGTTAGTGCTGCTAAATGATTATGTTTATCTCTGAAACAGTTTTCTGAAACACAGACAAACAGCTATTTTACCAACAGACCCACCTGTATGCTGATGAGCATGTGCAGGCCACAGCTTCAACACGTATATGGTGTAATGAAAAACAATGACCAGCAGGTAGCAGTATTAGTGTATGGTAAGAACCCTAACTGAGGAGAACAAGGGTCTCTGTCGCTGCCTAAACATGATCTAAATATCTAGAAGGCAAGCAGCCATAGTGAAGATTTCTTGAAGACATTCTGAGCGACTGGTGCCCACCAATCAGTCAGAATTGAACAAACCTTCAATTAAGTACTTAAGCTCTGTGGGGTCACTCACACATGGAGGATGTTGAGGTCACATGTGGGTTATAAGGCGAGAGTTGTTAGAATCACAGTAGTCAAAGTGGGAATGGATCAGTCTGACCAGAAGACTTCTGGATGCGGCAAAAGGTCCATTTGTCTTTGACTTCTTTCTGCCTTCTAACCTCAATGATTGAGAAGCTTCTCAAATCTTCTTAACTGACCTCTAACTTCGTTCTCAGGCTCTCTTCCAACAATGCTCATACAATATGTAAAAAAAGAAGAAAGTCATACAAGTAAAGGGAAAAATGAGAATCTAAGGCAAAAGTAAACATAGGAATATAGATATATATACTATATATACTCTGGACAACTTGACTGCAGTGACCCCTGCCTCTAAAGGGACGAGTGGACACAACCCATGCCAGCAAAATGCCCCCACAGCATAACTGAGCCACCACATCCCCTCACTGTAAGGGTCAAGCCTGTACTGTTGTCTTGCTGTATGACACACATGCACTCACCCACTGGTGATCAGATAACCTTCTTCCACATCTCTATAGACCAGTGCCATGTTGGTTTTTGCACCATTAAACCCTAAAAAGTGAATTCATGTTTATAATAAGGGGTTTATGCACTGCAACCCTTCTTTATTGTCTCTCTATGTGACTGTCGACCGACTGTTCTTGCTGACAAGTCTGATCACCACCTGCGCTGACATCCTCAGTCCTTTTTTTTTCATCACTCTCATTGATCATCACTCTCATCAAATGTGCCCTGTCGACCACAATTTCCCATCCTGTTTACTGATGTCTTTTTCACCAGATCTAAATCCACATGCCACTGTTCCTATTTAAACGTTGGCCAGTGGAGCAGTCTGTGTGACTGGAGCTCCCGACATCTGTGCCCCTACAATGAACCCTCCTTCAAAGTCACTTAGATCTTTTCCTACTGCCCACATGCTGCTCGTAAGCTACTGGCATATTCTGTTGTAAAAGTTGACAATAAAAGACTATACTATCTCTGAATGAGAATGAAACTACTTAGAAGTAAATCTACTGAGTTAAATTTACATTCAAGTGATAAACCACGAGAGTTTAAGGTGCAGCAATACTGGCAACACTGTCCTATTGAAACAGGTGTGTGGCCATTCATTCAGACACTTGATGGCACAAATGAAAAAATGTTTGTGAATGGATGCACAATATGAGCACGATCACTGCCTCCATATATAAGTCCTCTCTAAAGCACTGAGCTGTCTACTTTCAGGTAGCCAGCATAATGGACAATTAAGTGCCAACCCTTCGATAACCTTGATCATTATTCCATGTTAACCGCCTGATTTCCTGAGGGACTACATCTGCATTCAAACACCTGCTATCAATAGACTTTCTCAAGTATTTCCTTTGTTCTTGCAGCTTCTGCACATTGAGAATTCAGTTTTGCTCATCTTTTATCACATTAATTAAAACTGTAAATTTGCCCCGAGGTTTGCTACGTGATTGTCACAGATTTGTCACATTTTAAAGCAATACAGAAGGTTGTCTAATTTCCACTAATGAAGAAGGTTCAGGTGGTTTTGGAGACTTTAGAGAGAAACAGAAAACACAGATCAACCACAGTGCAGTCGCTAACATGACTTGAGCTAGCATAAAAAAAATCATAGATTCAGAGTTATTCAGACATGATGAAATATTTCAAACTTTAATTTCTGTTTCTTTTATGTCCCTTTGTTGTTCATATCAAAGTGTGAACATGTCAGATACAACTGTAAGACACTTTGTTTAAAAGACACATATCAGTGCAGTTGAACAGGACCAGTTATATAAAATCATGTCATGGATTTTTATGGGTTGCATTAAGTGTATCGGTTTTACTATCAATACTAATCACACTACTGACACATATAACACTTTACAATATTACAAAAAGTTTATTAGAATGATTTGATCGATTAAAACAGACTGGAAATTCATTTTTACAGGAAACAGACGGCCGTTAATCACAAAGGAGAGTGATTTGCTCTTAACTGAAGTGGATGATGTGTTGGTGCTGTTTTTGAGTTTTTCCGGCTGCAGTAATTACACACACACACACACAATACACCATGTTGTGCTTCAACAAACGTGGATTCAGAAACACACACACAGTGAAGCAATTTCAAATTTCCCCTCACACACTCCCAAGTATTCTCATACACACGAGGATAGAAGAAGAGAGGATAATGAGTAAAAATGATGTTGTTCTCTCCTCATCAACTACTGTTTGGAAGCCAGGGGATTGTAAAGATGAAGGCTTAACAGGCAGATTGCAAATCAGATTTGTGGTACTTCAGGGTCTAAAAAACCCTTACCTGCCCCAGCAGGAAGAAAATTTAATTAAATTCATTTCTCACATATATGCAAAAATAGCATCTGTAGCACAAAAGGGTAAAATATTTGTTTTGGTGTTTTTGTATAATTGCATCTTAGTTTCTGTTGCCAACTGCCTCCGTGTGCCACAGACACCATTTACGAGGGGAAATAAGCCCATCACAGGGACAGAAGGGCAAGCCCATTACAGGCATCCACTTTATGCAGTGTATGGATGCCCTCAAACTCAACTCACACTGGGCTTCTGTGCCAATTACACTGATATACAATGTGCATGTTTGTGTGTGCACATCCTCACACGAACAAACACGCTGGGAGGCTGCCTTCTCATTCAAAATGTGACTCTCTGTACTGAACAATAATCCCCTCATCATACAATGTAACTAAACACACACACAAATGCACAAGTCATGAAAGACGAAGAGGGAACAGAGCAGTAAGGAGATATAGGATGCACACACACAAACACATGAGAGCTCCTAATCTGCATTGCAGATGTTTTTTTGTGGCCCCTCTGTCTGCCAACACCAGGATGATGAGCTGTCCTCGTTAGCATGGAGACTTTTAGCTGTAATTATCTGGTAATGGCACTTAGCCCATCAACTCCTCCTCTAGTGTGTTCCAGTGCAAGCCGCGGTCTCACACACATGCATTCAGTCACAGGCACACGCGCTGGCATGCGGCTACGCAGGCAGACACAAATACAGACAGATAGACAGACAGTCAGACACACATGGCCACACACAGCTGGACAGAAATCCACAGATAAAGACAAAGAGAAGCACGCTCAGACAAACAGACTCACAAAAAAAGACGGGCAAACATTAATAGCTACACATACAGCAGACACACAGGCAGAAACACACACACACACACACACACACACACACACACTGCACATACACGCCGGCAAACACAGACAGGCACACACACAAACAAATACACACAAACACACATAGAGTGTGCCATATCCCTGCTCCTCCGTCTGCCCCCATGGCTAATCTGTGCAACTTATTATCCAGGAGATAATAGGAACTGTCATCCATGATGCAGAGGAAGGAGGGAGACAGAGGGAGGGCGAGGCAGAGGGGTGGCCGTGTGTTCGCTGCATTTTTAACTAGAAAGAGACTTTACTGCAATAATTTTATGAGGCCAGATGTGGAAAATGAACCAATCTGGCCCCGTTCACAAAGTAAAAACACCTTATCACTGCAACAAAAAGGTGACACAGTGGGAAAGCTTTACAAAAGGAGGAGCAAAAGTGCTGATAGACGTAAAACGAAATGGACCAAGAAAGACAGAGAGACAGAAGGAGAGAGAGAAATTGCAGAGAAAGAGCTGATGCAAATGGAAAAATTGGAAAAAAAAAGGTGGAGGGAGACTGAATGTTAATTTGCTTTTAACAATCACATTTTATTGCCATGGTTGTGAAACACTTCGTTTGTACATTCTGTGAAAATTGTTCACACACACAGGAGCACCATAAACCTGCATTTCCTCAGCAGAGCTCTCAGAGGCAACACAAAGGCGGAGAGGAGGGTAATGAGAGTGAAGAAGAAATAATGAAAAAGAGGAGAGAGAGGAGAGAATAATGGAGAATAATTAAAAAGAATTACTACAGCAAACATGAGCACAGACTCTGCTGCATGTCACCGTGGTTTACAGAAAGTGCTCTGCCCCGAAAACAAAATGGCAGATTGATCTGTCTTGGATGAAAGAGTCACGCTGACTGGCAGCCTGTTTGGGTTTCAGTGTGTCGCCACACTCAGTTTTGATGATGATAACGTTAGTGCAGTGGGGGCCTCCAGCCAGCAGGGGCAACAGAGTGTTAAACTTACACAGAGAGAGACGATATAGAATACGTGGGTACCACTATCCATACCTCCATACTATTTAGTATGCCAGAAGGAGATAAACTATGTCCCCAAAATATGACATGTCAAATTAATTTCTGCAAAAAACTGTGTGGGGTTTTGCAAAATCTGGAGGATAAACATGATCTTCTTTCTAACTATGATGGCATGATATCGCCGCACAGCAAATGAGGTGCTGCTAAAGCACAGCAAATAAAACCTACATAATAATAACATAAAATAGCATGTTTCATCACTTTGAATAGTCAAAGGCTAGCTAAAATACATGCTCTATGGAAAAGAGGGACACATGAGAATGAATCTGTACATCCTCACATGCATTTATACAGAATGTATATTGTGATTTTTACACTGATTGGTGACTTTTCTGCATGTAAAGTGTGCTGTAAGTGTAAGTGTTATCTTATTTTGTTGAAACCTAACACTGGTGTCCTCTTGTGAGCTGCAGCTAACTCAACTATCTGTGCGTGAAAGTTTTCAAATTTTGAAAGTCAAAGTCATGATCAACAATACTGTCATTCACATTGATCAATTACTTATATTATTGTACAATATTAGATTCAAATAATTCTGTATAAACCTCATGCACTTATGTTATAGTACTATATATTTTACAGAACAAATTGAAATGAGCACCTGAAATTGCGCCACATTTTCCAGCAGAGCTGTTCTCTGGGGAGGAGGAGGCGAGCGCGCTGAGGTCAGCTCTCCTATTCTGAAATAATTTTCATAAGTAGAGTTGTCATGCCAGGCTCCCCAAATATTTTATTCATTTTTAAGTGACAGGTGGAGAGAGGAGATTTTCTGCACTCAGCCACCTGGATGCCCCACTAACTCCAAATGTTAACTAATGGAGTCCGACATTAGCTCCATTTAGCAGAGGAGGGGAAAACAGTGAGTGTGTGAGTGTGAGGAAGGCATCTCTTAAATGGATATCATAATGACTTCTGCAGCATTAGGTGCAATAACAGGAGATACAGAACATCTTGTTCAGTGCTGACAGTTCATTGCTGCTTTACTTCCCTGCAAACAGACTTGCTGAATAAGTTTAGCAAGATAAATTAATGTCTTAATTTAGGGGTATCATTTTTATTTAAAGGAGGAACTGAGGGAAATTCACACCTATTAAGGTGCTGGCTCAGAGGCTGGCATTAGAGGAAAGAGGATAAACTGGGCCAAATCATGACACATGCACAACTTGTTTCTTTTTTTTTTTTGCTTAACACTGAGTCCATAGAGAGGACTCAGTGTTAGCTAAATCAATAATATATATGTGTATATATATATATATATATATATAGATAGATAGATATAGATAGATAGATAGATAGATGATGAGATAGATAGATAGATAGATAGATAGATAGATAGATAGATAGATAGATAGATAGATAGATAGAAAGATATATAGGTATATATAGATATACACATAGCAACGACTGTCACAGGCAACGACCTGAACGTAGAAATAGAGTCCATAGGGAGACTATTAACAGTATCTAGTTCTTGCAGGCCCTGTTGATGTTGGAGCCCTCTGTCTGGCCTCTCTATGGACTCTGCTCTTGCTCTGAGTACTCTGAGCACTTGAAACACCTGTCCTTTGCTCTACATGAGGTGAATGCTGAATTTAAAATTCGTTATGTTTCTATTTCAGCATCCTGAGAAAACAATATCTGAAAACTCCCTAGGCCACAACTTTGTATACTCTTTACCAATAAAAAAACATTATTGTTATTACATTAGTAATTCACTGATAATATAACATCTAAACCAATATGATACCAAACAACAGGTGCTCAACAAATGCCTTCTGTGGAGATCAGTGTTATTTTGTTTGTTGAGGTGAAATGAGAGGTGTTGCTGTTGTGTACTCTATTATATTATATTTTTTGTACGTGTTGTTTTTTTCCCCTGGAACGTGATGACACAACGACACTTTTCAATACAGAGGTGAATTATGATACACATGTGGGATGTTTCTGTTATTCACTGACAAAAAATAACAGACAACAATTAAAATGTGTGCTTAGAATCAGAATTTGACTTTGGATGGACTTTTTCTAGAAATAATCAAACCTATGTGAACAATGTTGACAAGAAAATGTAATTCTTTACATCCCAGATACTGACCCATCCCTTTACCATCTCAACACAAATGAAAGATCAAGTCCAAAAACACTGTAACTAACATTTAAACATTCTTAATGCACTTGCAGCATGGCAACGTTGAGGTATTTATCAGGCCGCATTTTAAATCAATTATAAATGCGAGTGTAGCTCAGAACTGTCCTACTGTACTGTTTTGCCTCTGGTATTGCTGCTTGCAGCTTTCTCGAGAACTGCTCATCCAAACAGCTTCACACTTGACAATGTACTGTCTCGGGGCAATACAGCCGCCGAGTGTGGAGTCAGTCGGATGAACGGTTGTCGAGATAATCAAAGGACAAACAGGCAGACAGGCAGAGACTTCTTCCATTTCAGTTAGATATGTTTTGAACGGAGAGAGACGGGCAAGACGAGATTGAAAGGGATAGTCTGAAATATGCTGCAGTCCGCTCAGACACTGACATACAGAGTGTGGCCCACAACACCATAGCCCTTTGATCCACCACGAGTCCTTCAGTTATCATGAATCTTCAATGAAACCATTGAGCTGCCTTGGCTTCTGAGCTCGGGGAGATGACAGCGCAGGGCACTGGCAGGGTTGAATCTTCAATGAAGAGCGGCAGCAACCCTGGAACAATGGGCAGGCCAAAGAGCACCCATATCCTCAGCCAACTCTCCCCGCCGGCTCATCCATCAAACCCCCAGTGAACTGTCTCTCCTCTCAGCTCTCCAGGGACTACACACATCCCTCGTCTCCTTGTTACTTTTCCCCTTTGCTTATACTGTCAGCCCGTTTTACCCTCATGCTTTTTTTCTATTTCTCCTTCCTCTCACTTTAACTTGTCTTGTCTTTTCCTTTGGAGAGTTTTGTGGAAAAAGAGGAAACTGACCAGAAATGTGCCTGTGACATTTTCATCCAGAAATCCACAAACATAATGGAAGATTAGCTCGGGAGACACAGACGTCTCAATCACGTGTCTTTGTGACACTATTCAGTCAAATGTTTCTGGTGAACAGTATATGACATCAAACCAATTAGGCTTCAAAGTCATTGATTAATTGATTATTTATTGATTACTGATTACCTTATTGATTACCTCAAATATAACTGTATAACTGTTGTGCTCTCTGAGTGAATCGACTGCTCTGCTGAAGTGACTGCAATCATGAACTGTGACAGTGGCCCTCCAACAGTTTACTACTTTATTTTGTATGCTGACACACTTTGGCCTGCAAGCTATCAAGGATTGTTCAACAGTTTTGTTTTCTGTGTTGGGCAATAAAATTGATGGAGTATATAAATGTAGAATTTACTTCCTTTCAATAGCTCCAAAATGACCCCTGCTACATCAGCGAAAGATGATGCCACATTTTTGTCAAATTCTGGCAATTTGTCCACCAACCCTCTGTTTCTCTCACCAGTTGGACTTGTGTGGTATAGCAGGTTTGCATGATGGAGTCTGTACTTTTCATAGGTCCAAGGACAGAGGGTGTTGTGTGCTCTGCAGGCTGTAAAACTCTGTGAGAAAACACGACTTGATTTGACTGAACTTAACAAGCTGGCAACAGGCAGACACACATTTCGGGTGGGTGGTTTGGGGATCTTTGCCATGTTACAGAACTGCAACCTATTCACTTTATTACCAAGCTATAAAAAGTCATGTCAGCACATGATATTCAAGCAGCAGATACATAATCTGTACATATATATTGATTTCTCCCATAAGTAGCTAGACGTCTTTGTATTGTTTTTCTGCAGAACTAAGTATAAATTGTAAAAGGACTGCACTTATACAGTATTATTCCACCATAGCTATGGGGTCACCACAATGTCTGCAATACAGGAATCCTCTATGTTGTGTCTGTATTGTCTTTGATCAAACTTTGTCATAATTAAGGCAGTTAGCAAATCCTATCTTGTCTTACAGTCTTGGTTATTGTTTGAAATGTGTAGGCAAGTGATAACAAATCCCAAACCTTATAGAGCATGCAAGTTTCATACTTTTTATGTAGTTCCTACATTGATATGAGCTACTAATATAACATATAACAAGTAGGATTTTTGTAAATAAAATCAAAGTATAGACTCAAAAATACAAAAAGAGTCACTCTCAATCATCACTTACGATTCACTAGACTTGTGGGGCAGTCTGTGTATGAGACACTGCCCTCTGCCTTTATTTTCTTGTTTTGATGTGTATGGGATGTTTCAGGGTGTCAGCCTTTGGACAGAGGTGTGTAGCACCCAGCCAGTAACATCATGCAGGGTGTGGGGTGCGTGACTCCATAAAAACGTAGCAATCAATTGCCAAATCGTGAACATGTGGGAATATGAAAAGCTTGTGCGCTTTGAGTTGGGGGAGAGAGGCCAAATCCTACTCATATACGTATACCTTTAAAGTTTGTTTCCTTGGTACAAAACAAAATGAGAAGGCAGTTTCTAGATGCAACACAGAGGGATATGAGACAAGTATCACCACTAAAGGTTGGACAATTTTTATAAATTTAATATATCAATATATAGAGATATTTATCAACAGCTTGATTTCATAGAAACGTGAGTGAGACCATTTTGGCATACAGTACAGATATTCCATGTAAGTACAGAAGTTGCTAAGTTTTTAACCCCCCCGTCCCTCCCCTCACCAACCCTGCCAGTTAATGCCCCCCACCCTCCCCCCGCAGACACGTAACACAGAAAAACAGAAAGAGTAAAAGTATACAGGAGCACAAAACAAGGCACCAATAAATTAAAATGATATCTCGTTTTTTTTTTTTAAAAACAACAAAATCTATTCAACAGAATTAAATACAGTATGAACACTAAAAATCTGCGATGCTGTTAAGAAGCAAAACAAACGAACAAACAAACGGAACAGACAGGAGAAAAAGTCAAATAAAAACACTTTGGCAGATTATTAATTTTAGTTACAATCAAGTAGTAAATAAATCCAGTGCTCTTGTGTACAAATAAATTCATATATAGTCTACACTCCTTTTTACCCCAGAGGTTTATGTACATCTTTTTTTACAGATACATTTAAAACATTATCAAAAAGGTTTTTTGCTGTATGAAAACGTATTTACAAGTCACGATTCAAAACCATAGGACTGTACCATTGGACCCCCCCCCCCCCTCTTTTTTTATTTCCCTCCTAAGAACGTTATCTCTCTCTTTACACAGTGCAGAAGGCTTCTTGAAAAGTTTTGTGCAACAAACAGCGTAAAAAAATGCCTGTTGTATGGCTGTGGAATGGACGGAGCCCCGAATGTATTTTGAGATTTCCTTGCAGGCAATGACACGTCAGCAACATCTTGAGAAAATCACCTCAAAGACAGTTGAAGTAAAACGTCCAAATCTGTGACAATACCATTTGTAATCAAAATATTGCCGGTGTATATCATCATCCCAACCCATACAAAGATTAACACACAGAAACTTCACTACCTCGCCATTACCGTCTTCTTCCCCCAACCTTCATTTTACACTGACTGGTAGAAAAATGTAGGCGACTGAACACTGCCCGTCAAGTAGTCAAACATCAATATGAAACTGAGAAGGGTTTGGCAAGGAGAGTGAGTGAGAGAGAGAGAGAGAGAGAGCAACAACAACTACAACTCACAGACTAACAGTCCAAAAAACGATGATAAAAATGATAATCAGAGGAACCAGTTGGTGAAGGAAAGTCACTGGGTCAACGAGAGCTAATTGCCAGCCAAGTAGAGTCAATGAGGGCTCCATCCACAGTCCAAAACTGTATCTGTTTGGGGGGGTTGGTGGTGGTGACAGGGAGCTAGCGGCTTCTCCTGGCTGAGCATGCTTTGTTTGCCTGTTCGCTGGCTCACCATTGGGAAGGCTTTTATTTTTCCAGCTCTGGGGGTTTCCTTGTTCTTTCAGGGATTCCAGGTTATATCCTCCAGTGTTTTTTTCCTTTCTTCCAGTGTGTGTGCGTCCGTCTACCCAAAGACTGACAGCCCTTGCCAAAGGAAAGATGTCGGCGGCTGAGATGAAGATGGGAAGAGGATGAGAGTGCACAGAGACAGCAATGCTGACTTTGCTCTTTAAACCAAAACTCAGTAGTGATATAGTGCTTGAGGAAGTGAAGTGGTGGAGAGATGTGAGTGATGTTAGAAAACAGTCAGTGCGTCCTGGTTAAAGCAGCGTGGATGGGAAAAGGCTGGAGACAACCATTAGAAGAGTGCAGAGAGAAAGGGGAAGGACAAGCGACAGGACATTTAAAAGCAGGGAGCACAAATCAGGAGTGCTGTAATTACAACATACATTTATATTAATGGTTATCACGGTTGTTAGAATTTGCTACGCATGATGAGCTAATAATGTAACAGCTTTCCCATAAAATAAACCAGACACAACCTAGTCATATATGGTTTGACATAATTTAGTTTGACCTTCTGGGACAGTAATCCGATTACTGTTACTTGTTATGAATATCCCAAATGCTTTATGAATGTCTGAGTTTAAATAAAGAGTTAATTAAGCCTGACTTTGAAATTTTATTAAACACCAGCTGTATGTAAATTCTTAAATACGTTTGTGCATAAAGTTTTCTGAACTTCTTAGTAACAACTAGCTACTGTGGTTTTAAACCAGTGATTTACCATTTTGGGTTTCCACATTAAGATTTGAAGAATGTTTTTGCTAATAAAAACGTTCCTAGGAAACATGTTGTGTTGTCCAAACAAAAGCAATGCACACATGCAAATGTAGCTTTAAGCGGGACAAGAGATGTGTGGTTCATAATCAGTGCTTTTCATACAACTCGTATAAGTTAGAGTAAGTGGGAAATATCTGATTACACTAACGTGCCATTTAGTATCATGTCATCTAGATGGGTTGATCTAAGCACCTCTCCTACAGTATAAATGGAAAACAAATCAGCAAGCAACATTAGCTTTGCTTGTTAGTTCGTTCAACATTCATGCCTTGCAGTCACTAGGTGTAAATATTTAGTAATAACTCATTTCTACAGAAGAAAGGGATGTGTGGTTACAACCAGTTTTTTAGTGATAACTGCATGAGTCTGCACCAAGATTACAACTTGGCTAAGTCTGCATTTATTTAATTAACTGCTTGTGCTGCCGGCTCCAGATCTTTATTAAATTCAACATGGATACACCTGAATGCAACAGTACAGCAACTACTGGATAACACTGAAAGACGTCTAGAAAATGAAAAACAAAAAACTGAACTGGAGTGATCACAATGACTGAACATATGTAAATAAACTTGCACAATATGTTGTTCTTTGACCTATTAATCATGAGGGAGAGGGCTCAACTTGATCCTCATAACTGCGACTGCAACTTGTTTATGGAGCTGAGTCCAGAAAGAAATGTGCAGAAAGCACGTCCTCTACTACCACTACAATTACTACCTGCTATATGATGAATGACAAATGTCCCCTTCTGGACTTTTTCAGTGTCCTTCGGTTGAGGCTGCTTCTCTCAAGGTGACCATGAAGTGGACCAGCCAATCTGTCTTCACACTGTAGCAGTAATAACTTTTCTACAATGCCATGCTCAGTCACCTCAAGTGCAAACCCTCAGCATGGAACTCCATTAGACCTGCAGCAAACACGGACCTGAAGGACACTATGGGGAGTGCAGAGCTGGCTGAGCCCAGGGTTCAATCCAGCAGTGGGTTTGCGATTTATTTCATCTGAAATTCACATAGCTATCTGACCTGTGGCATCTTTCTCAGCATCTTACAGCATCTCCATCTTTCCTTAAAGACTTAGATATAGGTTTTTATGAAAGTAAATGGAACTGTGAGCTAACAGAACAATTGATATTAAAGTGAGTATTAAACATTGACTACAGTTTATACTAAAATGCAGCTGTGTCAGTTTAAACTGTTTCATACATGTCGAACCTGAATTCTGCCCAAAAACCAAACACTGCAGGAAGCCCTCAAACCAGGCCAGGATCATGCTGAGCTGAGCCACAGTCATCCACACACTGTAATGCATTATATTTTTCTTCATGTGTACAAGGTTAAGATGAAGGGAGATGGCCTCCCCCTTGTGCTCAATCCTCCTTTGTTAGATAGACGTAGGGAAGTGCAGTAGTGGAGAGGACTATAATTTACCTGTCTAGCATGCCACTTGTCACATACAGTACACACAAATCCCCCACTGTGCATCATAGACTGAGGGGGGAGAGTGCCATCCTTTTGAGGGAGGTAAGCGAAGTGAGTGTCAGGATACTGCGACGCAACATCAGCAGAAATCCAGCAAAATAAATGGCCCACCATTCATCTGCCAAGAACAAACCTGTTCGCATACGGTGTAGTCAGAATCCTGGCTGTCATTTCCTGCCTAGCTTTGTCTTTGCCTGTCGCTTTCTTCCTCCCTCCTTCCTCCACACTCAGCAAACCTTTCCAGGAAACAGTGAGAACCATGAATAATAACTTTCATTAATCAACTGTTTGTGTGTATGCACATACTGTCTGTATAGCTGGAGATGAATATATGTATGTTGAGTCTGTGCTGGACCTATCGATGCTGGAAGACTTTAATGCACTTTTTTGCTTGTCATTCAGTAATATATCAGGTTTATGAAAAGGCAGAGAATGTGTCAAACAAAAGCATTTCTTAGTCCAGCTTAGTTGAAATGCAACATTGTTCAAGTCAGTTATTCTAAGAAAGGAAGACCAGTGTTGTGTGCACAGTTTGGACAATGCAAATCTCTGTACCTTATATGATGCATCATAATTGTGCTTAACAGCTTCCAAATGCCCCTGCTTGAAACTAAATGATGTCTTGAATTGGAATAATTTGCCATAACTAGGTGTAACAGCTATCATGTCAACATGTCGTACCGGCTTCTTGTAATTCTCTCCTGTAACGCATTGTGAGCAATTATTGCGATAGTCACTGGGCATGAATTCCATCTGATTCAATGGGCTGGAAGCATGTCTGTGGCAAGCCAATGGAAGATCCGCTCTTTACGCTGGTTTACACGTTACCTCTCAACCAGCTTTCAAATCAAATCAGTGCTCGGCTCAGTCAGCCTCGGCGTATTAGCCATCTGCTCGTACAAAACAGGGCCACTAACAACCACGCTGAACCAAAAGTGACAGCGCAAAGTGATGAAAAAGAACAGTGGGCTTTTCTTCTATGGCATGTCATCTAGAGACCACATTGTTTAAAAAAAAAAAAAAAAAGGCAGAGAGATGGAGAAGTTATCATGCTAAAAAAAATCACCAAAAGCAGTGCTGTGAACGACTGACACACTGGGATAGATGTTTAAGGAGTGCTCAAGTCCAAACACTAATATCAGTGCTTGGCAGCAGCTGAAAGTCAAAGAACGCAGTACCTCAAAGCATCATTTTCTCAAAACAGTCAGGGGAAGGTGTTTTATAACCCTCTGCTGTTTGGATATGAAGCTTTACCTCCACATTATAGATGGCAGCAGACACAAAGACAAACAAAAAGTCAGGAGCACATGCGTGAGTCCTAACACCCACCGCAAATGAACAAACAATCCCAAGTTCATTATCGACTGCAGGCACACCTCTGATACTAGAAGAGAGGATTACCCATAATCCTTTGCCTTTTCTGCCCTGCTGCTTTTTGCCTTGAGGCACTACCCTCTGGTGGCACAAATCCTCCCATTCCTCTCAAGAAAAGAAGCACCCTGCTTTACTCCTTCACCCCGAAATCACCTCCAAACATGGAGACAACCCCATCATTTTCCCCGTGGCTAAATTTAGCTTTGCCTGCCAACATACAGTATGTCAGGGGGCAGATCTGGGAGGCTGGGTGTGAGAAACGATGACATTCAGTCGTTTAAAAAAAGTCTGTCTTGTCAACTCAAGATGTAAGGAAGAAAAATAATGTCCTTGCCTACAACTATATATCCTTGCAAACTTGAACAAATCTGCCTTTAGTGCTGTGCGCTGGGAGATGCTGATTACATATTTACAGCAGCAAACATGTACAAATAAATAAAAAAGACATCATATGAGGAATTAAAAATTATGTATGCCAGCTATCCCCCCCTGTATGGTGGCCAAACAGCCTTCTATTTACAATGTGCACTGAGAGAGCCAAATGAGGTTAGTTTGAACAAGATCATCAAGCAGCATTTTACACACCACTACAGCTAACGAGAGGCAGAGAGAAGAGAGGAGTGGAGCAGAGGACTACAAATAAACTAGCACTAAGGGGAGTAGTAGTGACTAGTAGTTGGTAGTAGTGTTACTCCGGTGGAGAAGGTAGGAGAGGAGTGGGGGGGGTAATACTTGTCATCCCTGCTCCTTAAAAAGGGAGGCAAAGTGAGGACTCTTCTCTTTCTCATCTGCGTTGTACTGGCCTCATTGTAGTGGTGTACAGGCTGTGGTGAGAGGAGGGGCCAGGATGGGATTGGAGGGAGGGCGGTTGGGGGGTTGCAAGATGCGTTCCCCCCCTCAGGGATAGCCATCATCCTCCAGACTGAGTGCCACGCGCTGCAAACAGCAGATAAAAAGACTGTTACCACAGTAGGCTTGTAAAGGGGAGAGAGAGATAGACAGAGAACTGAGATAGAAGAGAGAAAAACAAAAAGTAGGATGATGGACAGGGAACAAAGACCGAAATCAAGAGAAAAAAAGAGAGATTCAAGTCTCGGTGGCACCCAAAAATGAAACGGCAGGTTCACACAGAATCTGTTCGCCTGCTCCTTTCTTCGCCTTCTTGCAGTCCTCCCTATTCCCCTCGTCTCCCTGACCTTCCTCTCCTCCTCCTTCCAATTCTCCCGCCTTGTTCATTTCCTCCTTCTCTGGCTGCTCCTATGTGAGGAATGCAGGATGCTTGCCTACGGCTGCAAATGTCTGGCCCACATAATGCCATCCTGATTTCTCTGGCTGTCTGAGTTGCCACATTTGCCATGAAAGGCTAGGAAAATAAAAGAGAGGAAAGAAGAGGACAGGAGAGGAACAAAACAAGTAAAACGACAATAAAAGAGATTTGTACAGATGTAAATAATAAAACTGGGAGAGAAGAGAGAGAGTATTGTTCCCCCTCTGCAGCCCCCTTCACCGAGGGTGATTGTTAATTCGACCTTGAATCTTAATATGACTCAGTCGTGCACCTGTTTCACGCATGTGCGTGTGTCTGTATAGGTCTAAAGCCTGTCATCATGCCAGTGATACCCAGAATTCTTTGCCTCCTTTCTCTCTGGAGCAACACAAAGAAATCTGTGTTACCATGCCAACCGATCAAAGCACTAGACTCCCGCCCCCCCACCCTGTAATCCTTTCTGGCTGCCCTTCCCCTGTTTGCTCTCCGCTACCCAAAACAACAAATAAATTCAGTAAACGTCACAAGTGATGACACACTCTTCATACACTTAAGTGCATCTGAGTGAAAATCACGGCTGGCATTGATCTGGAGTTTGTAGAGAATGCAAGCTTCTTGCCCAATAAGTGATTCACAAACATGCATCTGCATCAATGGGAAAGCAACAGGGCGGGCTGCAACTGTGGAGAAATGTGGAGACTGATGGTTTATGCAACTGCACTCAAGCCAGAATAAAGGAAATTCTATTTTGGACCGTCTGATTTGTGCTCCCATTTTTATCCTTTGTATCTTATTTACATTATAACAAAAAATAAAGGACTATGTGATGATGTTACTAACCACTCTAAAAATCAAATTTATTTGCAGATTGGTCTGGTCCTTTCAGCCACCTTTCTAAGGTGATGTAAAGCTATTAAGCTAGTCCTCGTTCTCCTCAAAAGGCAGGATGCCATTGCAGAGCCCCTCCCCTTCACCCCCATCAAGCATCTCTCTTTCACATGTACAGCATCAAGGCAGCAGTAATTGTTTAAGCCTCAATGCTGCTCAAATGTCTATACAACCGTTGTTTAGCAGCACACTTGAAGGAACAAGCATAAAAATTCCTCTGTGACAAGGATGATACCTTGTGGCACATATTTTCTGTTGTCTGCTGACAATGTTGAAAAACTTTTACATCAGCTCCTTCTGTAAACTAACATGATGTGTGACTGTGTAAGGGGTTTTGTCAGGAAATGGGAGCCTCATAAGAAACATCTCCCTAGTAACGGATTAAACACTTCAACATCCAGAGAAAACTGACACAATGTACAAATAAATGGGATGGCAGGTTGGCAACAGGGATGTGATGGTAGTATGTACTGTATGATTATGGTCATGACGGTGATATAAATGTGGATGTGATGTACTGGTGAAGGGCTTATGTGTGCGTGTCTGAGTGGTGTTTTTAGTGACGACTGCAACAATGCTGTGTGAGAATGTGGGCGTGTGCGTGTGCAAGCCTGCTCTTTCTTTCCACCAGGCCTACATGTACAACAAACAGGCTTTTCCAAACCCCTGCGCATACTCCCGCATCCCAAATATTCCAAACTCCTTCCTTCCCTCTGCAGCTTCTCTCATTTGCCGCTGGACAGCATGGGCGCCCCTGAGTACCAGTGAGAGTTGCTGTCTGTGATGCCGCCCCCTAGAGGAAGCGCTATGAATGGCTGGCTGTGGCTGCCACTCACTGCTGGGTACACGTGGCCGATGGACTCGCTGTGTCGCCCGATGTGGATCTCGTCGTAAATCGTCGTCCTCCGTGGTCTTGCGGTAGACGGGGTTGTCGAAGTTCATGCTCTTAGTGTTCTTGCGCCGCCAGTTGCGCCAAACCAGGTATCCGCCGGTGCAGAGCAATCCGATGACCACTGTGGCAAGGATAGGGACTGCATGTGTTTAACACACACACAACAACAACACACGGCGGGAGCGTTAACACAGCCCAGGGGACACAGAGCGGCGCTTTAAGCACTCACACACACAAACACACCTCACACACTTTCCATCACGTACCGAGGGGTCGTTATTTTCTGTATGTGTTTTTAAAAACGATGTACAGTTTAATATGGACCTGTGAGACAGGTTTGTAGGGGAAGGTGAAAAGCGCTGGACTCCCACACACAGTGAGCAACAAATTTAGCAAAATACACAAGACATTCATTTACACCAAGATTTCCCACAACGAAGGTGGGTCACCTCTTCCAAAACAAAGACCACCTCTGCTAATATAAAAACACAGAGAGTGTCATATATTTAACAGTGTGGTTATTATTAAGGCATTTATCTAACAAACTAAATTGATTGCAAGTCAGGATTGCGGTGGCTAAACACCTCGGCTACATAATTTCCTGTGGGAAACCTGGTATATTAATCTGCTAATTAAAAAAAAAAAGCTGTGTATTTTCCAGAGAAAATTTGTAAAAACAGAAAATAATGAGCCTTCAAACTGTGTATACACATCCTTTTACGTTCCAGTACGCTCAATCTACACGATGATCAAAGACACACCAAACATCAATACACCTGTACAGTTTGCAACAATGAATGCCTGCATGCATCATCACACATATCATGAACTCCACATCCAAGACACACACACACGCAATCAAAACACAAATTCATGCATACACAAAGAGTGAGCTATACAAACTTTTCTATTAAATCTTGCTAAATTCAGTTCCTGAAGCCAGTGATTAGGGTTTTGGGAGTTTTTGAATAAAAGCACAGCAAGGTTGCTTAACTGCCATCACTGAATTATCCTCGTGCTACATTTGGGCGATGATTTATAATTTTGTACTGTGCTGGGATAAAAAAAAAAAAAAAAATCAAATCAAAACACTATCTGCAGACTGCCTAACTCTGGTGTTTTTGGATGGGGTTATGAGAGGAGAATGGACAAGGGAAAGAGAAGAGGGAAGGAGCGAGAGAGAGAAAGGGGGATTGGAGGATTTGAGATAAGCTCTGTCTCTCTCCTCTCATTACCATATCAGCGTGACTGCCTAGCTGCCCTGTAGGACCTGCGCGTGTATAGTGCATGTATGAGTCTGTGTGTGTGTAGAGACCAACAGTCTGAAACAGAGGTGTGTCACTGAGGAGAGATAAAACAAGTGTGTGTGGGTGTGTGTTTTGGCGTGTGTATGCCCACGTCCGTAGATGTGTCTGCATCCCCTGTGGAAGCCCCCATCTAATTGCTCTTTTGTTAGTTAGGCACTTAGTCCCTGTGTGACTGAGCTGGAAACCCCAGATCCTCCTTTGTTCTTCTCTAAATGCTCGCTGGTTTAAAAGAAACATCAGCTTTTGTCTCATTTAGAAAATTTCACTCCAATTAGAGAGCGGCATAACAGCCTGACTTTGTCTAAATACTGATAATCATTGTTGGGCTGTTTCCCCTCGTGGAGCCGTGGGTGGGCGTGGTGCATTAGTGGATGTGTGCGTAGAACTGGGGTGCAGAAATCCGGCCCTCGTGGACCTCCAACAATAATTAATGTTTCAAAGCAGCCAAAAAAAAGCAGAATGGGGGGATTTATGGCCTCCATGAATGGCAGAAGGACAGGAATGAGGGATGGAAAGGGTTAACAGTCTCGGGGGTTGTTTTAATGAGCTGATATCTCACTCGTCAAGAATGAAAGGGGAAAAAATTGCATTACGATGTTTTAGAGCTCCCATAATTTATCAAAGTATTCAATGTTAGGGATGAAAGAGATCTCAATTAGCCACATATGCTGCTTTTATAAGGTCATTTGCACATTCAGCAGATTTCTCGCTAAGGTTGTGCATGAAAGTATTAAATATTTCCATAAAATTAGATTTTCATTTCAATCAAAGCTAATAGAATAAATTAATATGCTGATTTGATTGTAAGAACATGCATTGTTATAATCTTAACAATTACTGTGTTTGCCTACTTCATATATTATTAGTTGTATGGTAGTGGCCTAATGGTGTTTTTTTTTTTTTCCACCCTGTACTGACAATAATGTTATTTCCCAGATCAAGACTTCCACAGCTTCCAGCCAAAACACAATCTTATCACATTAAGCCCTCTTTCAGTCCATTTGATATTTCTTCCTATTCAAAAACTGATTCCAGCAACGATTGTAACCCAATCTCAGTCCACTGGGTCAGAGAAATAGGTCAGAGCACTAGATTGATTGCAGCGTGAGCAATACTGTCAGAGCGGGTACATGAGCTTAATGTTATAACAGCTGGTCAAATGTGATGACAAAACATGAACTGAATTTCCTATTTTCTCAAATCTCATTAATAATGACATAATGTGCACATTGCAAAGGCCTGGCCATCGCTGATGATGGACGGGCTTACTGGCCCATAATGGCTTTTCCTAGCCGTAGGCCAGGACGCTATTGTTGGATAATACCACGGCTCAGTACATTTTCTCAATTACTAAACTGTTATTTTGTTCTCGTATTGTACTTGTATTTTAAACATCGCTGCTGAGGATAACATAGGACTTGCATGTTAAAAAGACCCCAATTGTTGTTAAATCTAAAATACACTCATTTTAATCAGTCAGACGGAAATACAAACACAGTCACACACACATGCAAGTCCACACACACATAGCGAGGCACATAAAATACCACATCCACCCACAACTTGCAGAACTCGAGCGACAAGCAGGATATGGAGAAGCAAGGAGGGAGAAGCAGGCGGGTAGAAAGCAAAGGCAACACAGCTAGAACGTCAAGAGTACTCACCGATAGGAATGACTATCCCCAGAACAGCTACTGTGATGTTGTTACCTATGAGGTAGTGATCACTCGCAGCTGAGATGAATGGAAATAAAAAAAAAAGAGACAGAAAAATAAAACTAAGCAAAAAGTTTTTCTTTCCTCCACAACAATCCCTCCAAAAGGCCTTGCTAGAGAGAAACACAAGTTTGAAGCGTTGTGAAGAAAAAAAAATATTTGCATAATATAAGGAGAGAAAGAAGAATCCATCTGACTTCACTTTGGACTGTTGACTTTTTTTAAAACAGCATGCATAAATGACATGCAGGTGAATCATACCAGGACGCCATATAAATGCAATGAGATGTGTTTTAATACAGCAGGAGACAAATGCAATTCCAGGAAATAAAGCATCTTTCAAATTGGTCTAAAACAATGTGGATTCTCATGGGTGACCTTAAGAGTAAAGTTAAGATACATGACCTTGTGTTGTAAGTCATTCTATTTCTATGGCACGTCTTCGTATTGTGTCACAGTGTGATGCAGTGCCCATTTATTTTTAGCCCTGATTTGTATTCCTGCTCCCCTTCAACTCTCACCCCAACAGGTTGACATTAATCCTGCTCCCAACTCGCCTATTAGCAGCAGGCTAGCCATTAGCCAAAGTGTGATCAGATGGCTTTAATGAAGTCTAGTGAGGAAGATTAACAGAAGAGATCACTGCGCTGGCTCTGAATACTGATTGGCTCATTCCAAAAAGAGACTCTGTCTAGCTATATGCATGGAAAAGGCACAGATGGGATGTGAGGGATGGAATGTACAATTAAGACATATTTTCTCTCATAAATGCAATCATATAGAGAATAAACTGATTAACGATAAATGCACACAGCTCTGAGTAAGAGGAGAAAACAAAGCATGAAAACACAGACTCTCACAAGCACACACACATGCACATACATACACACACACCTGCATACACATATGCAGGCACACACACACACCTGCCTTGCAGCACACACACACACACACACACACACACACACAAGGGATACTGAAACATAAAGAGGCAGGTGAAACGACTGCAGACTGAGCAGTGAACTGTCTGGGCCTTGAGTCAGCAGAACTGAATTTGGATTTCCTTTAAGTATGAGTGATGTCCAATGGGTCCTAAGTCTCTAAAAGGCGGATTAATCGAATCTTATTAAAGCGGCAGTTATGAAAGAGGGAGTCCTGGAAAGTGCAAAGAGAGAAACAGAGACAGAGGGAGGAAGAGAAAGAAGTCTCAGTTTCATTAAGACTTTTCCTGCTGGAGGGATTTGGAATTCAAAAAGAATAGTCTGTTGTATGCCTTTCTGAAAACCTCTTAATTATATCACATTATTTGGCTCCTTTACATATACACCTATTATAATATTAGGTTACCTACAGTATAAGCATATATGTAAGTAATATAGAGGTCAACATGTATTGATTTAATGGAAGAAGTGTTGAGGTCAAATAAACAGTCAAATTAAAAATGAATTTGAAAGGAGAATAATATCACAGTTAGTTTAGCCACAATTAAAGGTTCACATTTTTTCAAGTGTGTCTTAAAACAGTAGTCACATGCCCATGTGGCCACTGAAACAGTTTTTGCTTGTTGTAATCCTTCCTCCTGCTACAAAAATCCATGTGCTTTTAAACATAAGTGATGGGGGACAAAATCCACAGTCCTCGTTTTTGCAAAAATGTATTCCAGAGTTTATCTGAGGAAAATATGAGTCCTCAGAAGTCTGAGTTAATCAGATTAAGTGGGTATTATTTTCAAAGTTACAGCCTTTTAAGAACAGAATTCCCTTTTGTTCCCTTAATATTTTCATGCTGAGCTGCGGTGGAGGAACAGTAACATAAACATGGAATTTGATAATAAAATGAACTTATTTACTTAGATCTGTTTAACTCAGAGGCCTCATATGAACTTCAGATAAAGTGGATTGTTGATTGCGTCACACACATTGAAAGCACACTGGAAGGGATCTCTTAATGGTCGGTGTGAACAGAAAGAATTATTACAGTGAGCAAACCCTGCTTCAGTGTTCATATGGACACCTGACTGTCATTTTAAGACTGACTAAAAAAATTGTGAACCTGTGCTTTTAACAGTCCTGCCCGATGTTGCGGACAAATTGATGAATAATTACTGGTATCAAGAGCAAAAGTTCAAATTTGTGTGCGCCTACATGCGTATGAGCTTTGTGTACCAGCTGTGGTTCATCTTTTATTCTGGGAAACTCCTGGTTCCTCTTCGCTCCACCATGCCAGCCACAGCCGTGCACATGCGTAACAGCTGATGCCGGCAAATTTGACAGTGTGCACCGAGCCGAAAATTATAACACATGGCCCGTGGGTTTGGAGGCGCGTCTTGTTCATGCCCCATTTTCTCCTGCGTGTCTGCTCCACCTCTCATCGAGCACTTGTGTTGTGGTGAGGAGGCTGACAACTTCAGAGGCTAGAGGAAACATGTTCTTGCTTCTTGCTACCTCTGAAAAACCCAAGCCCCCAAAGTGATGGGACTAACTGTAGCAGCTATTCTCTTTAATTCCCAGAAAATCACTTTCTCTCCTGCCTCTTTTCCATCCCATCTTTTCTCACCTATGTAAATGCTGTTTTCCCTCCCAACAGTGTGTCATTTTATAAGTCCTGTCCTCCCTGTTCAAGTGCCAGACTGTCATGTTCCTTTTTGTTCTCTTCATTCTTTTTTCCTCTTTGGCCTCTTTATTGTCTCTCACTGTACCTTTCATTTAACAATTCCTACTTTTAAGTCCTTGCTCTTTTCCTCATTCATTTCCCTGTCCTCCCTCATGTCTCCGGTTTTCTTCCAAACCTCACATCCACTTTCATCATCCTTCCTTTCTCCTTTCTCTCCCAGATAGCTTTTTCAACCTCCACCCGTGCTCCTCTGGTTTTGCAATATAACAAGGAAAAAAAGTCTCTGATGTAAATGCAATATTGTAAAATTTGGAGTTCAAACATAGTGCAGCAGCTTGCAATCTTTCTCACTTACCAACCTCTTTTTTTTTTTTTAAACTTAACTCTATTTCTTCTGTTTCATCTTTCACTTACTATATACAATGGCTACGTCATTCAACTATCAGAGATGACCTAAAGTTCTTTTAACGCATTTAAATACATGCATGAAGTTTTTATATTATTTTACTGCTTTGGTTTGAAAAGGGTGACACTGTACTATTGGAGTTGGCAGACCATAGAAAAAGAAATGCACAAATGCACATTTCTGTAAACCTTTCTTTGATAAAACAACTGTAAATATCATGCTTATGAGTCAGTACTTAAAAACTTTTTTGTCGTCTTTCTATTCTCTACAGGAACAAATGACTTGAGGACAAATATGCCTTGGCAGTTTGCTATTTATCACTATTTTATGTTCATGCTTCTACGTAGCAGAGACCACAAGAATTCAAACAGAAATCTGAAAACACTGATTTCTCCAACAAAATTACACTCTAGCATGTGGTGTGCAGCACAGTGGTTTATCAATTTTGTTTTGTGGCGCTATCAAGGATTCTTCTCAGCTTCCAAATACAATTTAAGTCTTAGTGTGGCTTTGTGAACGACTGTTACTGCTGTTATATTCTGCTGTCATTGTTTGTCTGGGCAACAAACTGGAAAGAGGTGTTTTTCTTCTGCACCAGTAAAGCGTGATTGGTCCGAGAATGGAAAACACTGCCAGTTTCAGAGAGGGAGAGCGATAGAGAGGTGAGAGAGAGAGAGAGAGAGAGAGAGAAAGACAAAGAGAGTAAGAGAGGCTGTCAGAAAGTGAGGATGAGTGATGAGAGGTGGCAGGTGAGAATGGGGGGGGGCTGTCGTTTGTTAGCTCTGACAGCTTTGCTACACGCTGCTCATGAGGGACCGACAACAAGCAGACCAAGAGATAGAGTGAATATGCGTATGTCTGCGTATGTCTGTGTGTGTGTGTGTGTGTGTGTGTGTGTGTGTGTGTGTGTATGTGTGGAGAGAGTGAGAAAAGCAAAGAAAGAAAGAGGACAAACAGTAGATAGACAGACGGTTGGACAAAGAGACGAAGGGGAGTAGAAGCCAGAGAGAGGAGGGAAACTGATGTAAGTAGTGGTTTTCAGCTCCCTGCTGCTTTAATTGTAGGTGGCGGTAGTGATGGCAGCGGAGCATTACTCACACACACACACACACACACACACACTTTTGCACACACAGTATGCACACAGTCACCTGACACGAACTCACATTCCTATGCAATGCTATCCAAACTCCGCTCACCATGTTCCTTACCTCTGTGGGAGAGGTTGCCGTTGCTCTCCCTCTGAATGCTGTTGGGGGCCATGGGGCCCAAAAGCGGCGTGTGTGTGGAAGTGGATGACTGACTCGTGCTGCTGAAACTGGTCGTCTCTGTACTTGTGGCAGCGGGGGTCCGGGGCTGCTCCGTAGAGGTTCTCCTGGGGGTCTGAGGAGAGGCCGAAGTCGTCAGGCGTCTGGTCCCGGGCCTGGGTGTCGTTGCAGCAGAGGTGGTGGTGGTGCTTGTAGTGGTAGGGGGGGTTGTGGTGGTGGTGACAGTTGTGGTAGTTGTTGTAGTGGTGGTTGTAGTGGTGGTGATGGTGGTTGGAGCAGCCGTGGTGGTTGTTCTGGGTCGAACTGCATTCGAGAAATGGCAATAATCATTAGAACTTGGGATTTTTTTTTTAGATTTTTTGGGATTTTTGGGAATGATAACAGCTACATCAGAGAGTGATGTGTGCACTACTGTCCAATACAGCATGTAATGGGAAATTAAATATTTTGCTCCCAGCTGCCCCCAGTTTTAAATATAACTGTGTGATAAAGTTAAAATCATCATCAGGATATTCTCTGATATCAGTGCAAAGTCCAATGTACAAATGCCAATTAAATTGATGATCAAAGCATTAAAATGCGCTACACTGCTGTGTATTGTATAGACCAAACTCTTCAACATTAATATGCTAAAAGGCTTTCACTTGGATAAAAGACATTTTAGAAGAACTATGTGATTTTGTAGAAAGATCAATGCTAAACTTTTGAAAGAAAATAGTGAATTTTTGCACAATACTGAAATGCGGTTCGATGCCTAACATGGCCAATGAACCGCAGCTTTGTCTTACATTAGAAGGATATATCAGCCATAACTTTCAACCATCTTTTTAAAATGTAATCTTTTTGTTTGTTTATTAAATAGAGCAATTCAACAGATGTAACAGGGAGTCTAGCTAAAGCTAACTTTCATCTGTCTCTCACCTCCAACCCTGTCTCTCAACACCTTTTTGTGTATCTTTATGTATCACATATTAACACATATGCACAGGTCACCATTGATGTACCTTTCTATTTGTCTTATCCGACAACCGAATGACAGTGTTAAAAATAGATTTGATTCAAAATACATTTTGAAATATTGTATGGTTGCTGTACAACTTCTCTGCTCCACATAGGCAGAGACCTAAAGCATGGAGCAAGAGGAACATAATGTAAGGGGCTATTTTATCAAACCATAATGCTCTGCAGAAATACTTGTACTGCATTAGGAAGTCTAAAAATTGTGAGAGCAAATGTTCTCGCTCTCGGTCTCTCTGTGAATGCCCAATGGCCATGTTCCCTCTCCCGTCCTTTCTCAGAGGGATACTCTGAATGGTAGCCTACATACATCATCTCTCTTTCTCCCTTTTGTCTGTGTCAGCTCCTTTCTCCTCACCTGTGCAAACATGAATTGCAAAATAGCCCGGGTTTATTAAGGATAACAAGTTAACAAACGTGAAATGTGGCGACTGGAGAGGCTGGGAGAGGCTGAGTGGTGAAACAAGGTCAGTGAAATAATGGGGGTGTGCTGGGAACACAGGTAAGCTGGGGCTTGACTCAATTCCCAAGATAGTGTTACAATGAGTGAAGATATCAAATTCTTTGGAGGAGCTGGCTTTGGAATCAATCATCATTAACACCACAAGACTTGAGCATTTTGCTTTGTTGAACGCAGATACCGATGAATACTGGATTTGGACAAAGGCTGCATGAGTCAATAGGCTACTTTGTTATGATTTGAGACCAACATGAATTAGTATAAAAGCAAAAGCTCTATTGTGTGTAGGAGCAGACCAGCTCCTCAGACATTTCTCGTACTTGTTTTGTATTCAATACATTTAACATCTACTGTCTCTATTTTATTGACAATTTTAAACTCAAATGTAACATTTCAGAGTGAAGGCACACGTAGGGATACCAGCATGGCAAGCTAAAACTCTAGCACTGACACCTATGAAGAAATTAACCTGGTTTTGGTCTAATTGTGGTGAGGGAAGAACCAAAATCATATTTGACACGACAGACTAAGATTCAACTTTTCGTACATGACTGCAAAATAAGCTGTAAGTATTTCTTTTGGTCTATAATGATGTGGGAAACATTTACCTTAGCTCATGAGTAGGGTTGGATACCACCAATATAGTGAGTAGTTTAAAGTGGAACATTTATATAAAGAAATGTATAAATACTTAATCATGAGGTGGACTCCTTTAAGCAGAGCTGAGAGTGAGATCAGTTGAATATCCTCATAGCTTGGCACTCCATCACGTCACTGTGACTGCAGCGATGCAGACTTCATCTGACATTTCCTCAGCACAATCCCTTTAATTAAGTGCGCCCCTGGACTCTGTGATTTATTGGTTCAAAGTGTGACCGACTTACCTACAGCACAGCGCCTCATGTCTGGTCCCAGCTCCATGCCATCAGGACAGGCACAGGTGTACTTGGGGGAGTGGTCTGTGATCTGGGGGGCCTTCAGACAGAGGTATTCACAGCCACCGTTAGGCAGACTGCCCATGTTACAGGTATCGGGGGCTTGAGAGACAAGCAGAAATAAAAAAGAGAATTAAAAAGTGGAAAAAGTGAGTTTATACATTTCACCTTACAAATAACAATAAAAAAAATCATTATTTTACTTTAAGTATTTTGAAGCCTTGTGTCTCCATTGACTACTTCCAGTAATGACATTTGTAAACATCTGGTACTTTCTCCAAATGGTCTGTTTATTGAAATCCCATGTCAGTGCCAGGGTAATGAGGACAGAGGTTTTTACATGTACAGTAGACCTGAATACTTAAGAGGAGGATATTAAGGATTGAAGACAGAGCCCCAGTTTTGGGTCTCGGTCAGCATCAAAGTCTCAAAGTAATTATGAACTGACTTGAACTAGCAACCTTTTTGTGTGCCATACTGAAAAACTGGAACTACATTTATTCTATGACCTATTTTCTGGTCCAGTGAAGAGATGCTTAGGTAAAGGTAGGGTTGTCTAAACTTTCTCTGTTAATGTCTGCACTCAAATAAAAAATTTACATGTAGTTTCCTAACCCAACACACAAGACTCATGGAAAAAATATAGCTACTCTTGAGATGTGGGGAAGCACCAGAATTAGGTCAGGTCGCGGTCGATTCTACCTCCTGACTTGCGCGCAGCTTTAGAGAGCAGCGCATCAGAGGAATCAGCAGCTGTCAGGAGAGGCAGCCACATCACTCGCTACGCAGAGTGAGATTTTAATAAGCTGGGAGTACATTTATGCTTGGTGTACAGTATCTCAGCATAATAAGTATGTAATATGAACAGCTGTCTAAATGAAATTCTTCAAAGCTCCTGATATCTTCTGTACCTGCTTTCCATATTTAGAAGAAATGGAGGGTCTTTGGGTAAAAGCAAGTCTTTAAAATGCCATGACACATTATGACAACACATTTAAATTCAATGCTGGGGGAAGAAAGTGGCAGAGAGAGGAGGGAGAAGAGTGGAAAGGAGTCAAAGAACAGACAGGTAGAGAAAAGGAGGCTATGGGAAAAGAAATAAAATAAGATGAGATGAAAGGATATAAGGGCAGACAGCAGAGTGAAAGGAAGTAGAAGACTGGAGACTGAAATCAAATTTTGCTAAATATTTTGCAATAGCTCTGTTATCTCTTTCTATTCCTCCTCTTCTGCACTGCCTCCCCTAGGTCTAGAATAAGAAAAAAAGTATGGAAGTTAGGCTTCAAAGCACAGCTGGATGGACAAAAAAATAAACATATAAAACATAAAAAAGGCACAACAAAGAGAGGCTAGAAAGAGAGGCTCTTGAGGAAGTGAGTGAAAAAAAAATGAAGACATGTTGAATCGGTTGGAGCCATATTTGAATATGTGGAGGTGTTTTGTGGAAACTGATGATTTTGACTTTTGAGTTTTGTTTTTTGTTTAGATTAGCGAGTTTTCTGACAGCAAAAAAAAAAAAAATAAATAAATATGAAAAGCAAGAGAGATAAAACAGTGACACAAAGAGGAGAGGGTGTTAATCTTATGCTGCAAATTTGCTATACTGAAGGTCACATTTGAAGTATTTCACGTATCAGTACCTCAAGTATCTTGATAGCTAGAGTTCATTCAGTATGTCTTCATTTCACCATGTTAGGCCTGCTTGTTTTATGTCTTGCTTTTGTTGGCATTTTGGAAAAAAAAAAAACATGCTTAATTCTGTGATATCTCTTTGAGCAGAGCTCTTGATTTATTAATGAGAGAATGCAATTAGCTCCTCACTGGCATTCAGACAAGACTGCTCTGAGCTCTGAGTAAGAGGAGAAAACAAAGCATGAAAACACAGACTCACACAAGAACACACACACACACACATACATACACACCACGCATGCACACATACGCAGGCACTTTGCACACACACACACACACACACACACAAACACACAGGTCTTCCCATAGAGTGAATAATCACTGTATATCTGACTGATCAACACTGAGCAAACAAAGAGCGCAGAGTTTTAACTTATTCTGTCTGATCAGAGCTCAGCTCAGGGTGAAGTTGGATGGAGCTATGATGGTACCATGCATGCCAATAATGCTATTCTGCTATTCTGTTAGCAACACAAGTCACCTGTCGCTTCTTATCTGATTAGTTTGCTGTGGCCGCTTTGTCTTTATCATACTGCCATAGGAAGAAGAAAAGCACCACAAACTCCCATGTTATATTAACGTTTCAGAGCTACTCAGCATTTTTCCTTACCTTTGGGCTGCCTCTGTTCATGGAACACCACCAGGTCCAGGGGATTATTGAGGTGCTCTGCAACCTTTGCTACATCATGCCCAGTCAGTCGGTTGGCACTGTATATTGCTTCATCCTCCAAGTCTGTCCAATATATGCGATCCTGTATAGAAAAAGTGAGTGAGTTAATGAACCCTCTAGCAATACCCTCCAGCTGCTGAACCCTCCACTGTGATTTTGTTATCAGCACACTTGAACTGGGGCTGTGAAAAGATGAACATCTTTTCAAGTGAGCTAGCCCATTTTAAACAATACTGGCTGCAGATTTCTCCCAAAATCTTTTCCCACCAGTTTCACCAAGCAACTTGACACTGCCAAAACTGTTAAAACTGTGGCTGAACACAATACTGTTTTGTTTGTGTCATGGTAAATTAAAGTTTGTTTTGTCCAATGTCCAATCATGTTGTAATTAAGAATAATTTATGCCCCTTCATTCCAGTATGCTACCATATCCCAAGTGAACATTTCACAGGATTTGTATACAAATACAATTCATTTATTTAGAATAAACCGAATTTCAATTGTACATATGTTAAATAGCAAGGAAACGCCACTCGGGAGACCTGCATTGCAAGTTGTTTGGTGATGAAAGGGGTGGGTAGTGGAAAAAACACGTTCTACAGTTTGTCACAGAAATATATACCCATCCTGAAAATGGCTGTTTGATCAAACTGTCATGTACATAAATGTACCAGTTTTGTTTGTAACAGGAGATCTTATTACTGCCTGGGTGAAAACGCTGCCCTGGGATGTTCTTCACTGACAAAATTTGATTATATTTAGGTTTGTGGACTTACAGTTTACCTGACGGGAGAGACACATTTCAAAGAGATGTTTTATGCCTTGGGTAACTTTAATGATTTTTTTAATTGAAGACATATGCTAAGTGACACATTTGAAGGCTAAAACATCATTTATTGAAGTAAGGTTAAAAGCACTGCATTTTAATCAAGGAGATTAATTTTAATAGGCTGAATAAGTTTTATTGTAATGGGGATGGTGACACTTTGAGCATCCAGTACCCCATCCTGACAATCAATTAATGGTGCGCAGATAACACTTTGGCAATAGTTTTAGACAAAATGTAGTACCCCTTCTTGCATTATGATAAATCTCAGTACAACCAGTAATTCAAAACAGTCAAGTAAGAAACAAAACATTTTCAACAAGTAACAGCCACACACAGCTTCAAAACAATGACATGGCATTTCAACAACAAACAAAGGTGGAGGTGTATTCTCCACTATTTTCGTTTTTACTTATTTTTAATTATTATTTCTATTCAACACATTTAATGAGACAGAAGAAGTTTGCCATCTTTCATTGGTGGTTTACAATGGAGTCAATGTAATTTATTACTTAGTGCACAGTGGATCAATACAATAAAGAGCTTACCAAAAGAAACGTGGGCTTTACACTAAAAAAGAACAATATTTTTTAACTATACAAGGCGGCTGTCCTTGGGTTTCTGCTCAGTGCCAAGGCAGCAGGAAGTAGTGAGACATTTGGCTGGGCGTACAATGTGTTTGTAGCATGCCTGTGTTAAGTTTAAGGATGGCGTCCCATTCAGTCCTCTGAAAGTTGCTCACTGGGCACATATGCTGAAAAATTACATGCTCAAGATCAAGTTCTGATAATGAAAGAGTCATTTCAGGGGGTTTGTGACTCTAAGATCTGCACTCCCCTTGTGGAGTTGAGTGGTAAACAACTGTGTGCCTCTGTTTTTGTGCCCATCTACGAGCACCACTGGCTTCCGTCTTACTGTCACTCGTATTTGCATAAAGTTTGAGCTAAACTTTCCCCTGCAGTGCAGCTGGTAGCCTTTTAAATCTCTGTAGCTCAGCGGGTGGTGCCAGGCTGCAATGCAAGGTCCGACACAATGAATCATTGTCTGTTTCTGAGTCTTCCTATTGTAAAAAGTCCCTTGTGTAAATTGTTGTTGCCATTGTTTCTTTGGAAATAAAGGAATAAATACCACAAGTCCTCACCTGTCAGAGCATTCTCTCATCTTTCAGCTTTGCATCTTTCTCTATTTCTCTTCCTCTCTCGACCACCTCCTCACAGTTCTCTTTAGTGATACTACAAGATAACAGGATACCATGCACAAGTGGCTACGGCGCTTGGTTTCCATGGCAACCTCAGACTGCTCTATCTATGCAGATACACATCAATTAAGGAAAAAACAAAAAAAATTATAATCAAGCGAAAACACTGAGGCATCGAGATCACAGGAAGGTTGAAAAAGAAGGAAGAGACAATTCAGGAGGTGAGTGTGAGACTGACGGCTGAAACAGGGATAAACAGGAACAGGAAATATATATATATATATTTTTTTTTTCCATGAGACTGGTGTTGTGTTTACAGCTGTATGGTCCTTTTAAAAAGCAAGGATCTGTGGGAGTGTGTGTATTTTAGTATGTATTTGTATACCTGTGTGGTGCAGTCATAGCTGTAATCCACGCTCTCCATTTGAGCCGGGTTATCAGTGGACTTAACCTTTCTCTCACCTCCTTTTCCATCTTTTACTGAGCTCGCTATTGCTCCATCTCCCCCTTGCTCAGATTCAGATAACCTTTACTCATATGACAGTGGTGCTGAAACAGTGAAAGACAAATATCAGCCATGGTGAGAAAACAATACCTGAATCTATCATTCCATCTCACCCTTTGCCTTTCCGTCTCTGTGGATGTCTGTCTAGGTCTGCATCAGTCTCCAGCTCTGTTGTTCTGTTCCAATTTCTCTACTGTCAATCTCTGCACCTGTCACTTTCTCTCACCATGAAATCTTCAAACAGCACTGCAGACCTGAGCAGGTCAATGCTTTACACTGTAGAATCAAGGTGAGTCTTCCACGTGTCGAAGGAGAAGCCAGAAGTTACGCACGTGCAAAAGCTCTCTTGAACACATGGCATTGCATCATTTCAGTCGGAGTGGTGTCTGTCTGTGGTTGTCAAGGGGATGATACGTCACCTTCAAGGATGTAACGTCTTTTCAGGGTCAAGGGGAAAACAGCCCTTGATGATTTTGTCATGAGAACCTCCTGACAAAGGCTGGGCCGTCTTGACTGAGACATCTGCATGATGAGATTTTGGTGCCTCCTGCATGCTTAGATGTCATGCCAGAATGCTACAAATGAAAGCTCAAACAAAGCAAACCCACTACACTTTTGAAGCCTTTGATTTTTCTGAGTTTGAATTGTTTTCTTTGTTGTATCAGCCCAAGTTATGAAAAAATAATATAGGCCTAGTGTTAAATCTGTGTGGGAATCAAATGATGTTAGGAGACAGTTTGTGTTAATCTCCACTAAGCTGCAGAAGAGTATTAAAGCCTGCTACACCCACACAGGTGCTTCCAGTTATTTTAGCTGATTAGATTATCTGAACTGTGGATGTGGATGTACAGGGCTTGACTGACATCCTCCCTATTCTGTTAGAGATGCGGTCACAGACGCGCCAGTCTCAATAGTCCCTTCAGCTCTCAGTCATTTAATTGTTCCCTGTGTGACTGATTAATTGAAGAATGTGTGTTTTGCTTTTGTGTTTGTACCAACAAGCTCTGGCTGAGACTCTGATCACTCTGCTCTGTGTTTCTTTATTATCTCAGTGCAACTTCTGACATTATATCCTTTCAATGGATGTTGGGTGATTTTATATGACTGAAGACAGATATGACCATACTTAAACTGCCTGGATTTAAAATAGCGACATTTTGATGCAAAATCAATAGCAATGGAATTACCATGACAAAAGAATCCAACTCGACAGAAAAGACGACATTGATTTTGGTGAACTTAGACACACAGATTCATGTCATTGAACACTAGCATGTCATCTTGACAGTGTTAGCCTTGGTGAGTCCAAAATACAGCTAACACAAGAGCTAACACAATGTTTTTTATGAGACAAATACATCTTTTGGATAAACTGTGTGAACTTATTGTTTATCGTAGCTACCAGTTAGCTACAGTCGTACAAATATCACTTTGTGGGGTGACCGCCTTTTTAGTTTTGTTAACCCTGTCAGCGAGGGACAATTGTAGGTTGGTGATCTCATGTAATTCCCAGCATATCTCCACCTACCTTTAACCGGAGCAGAGTTCAAATAAAATGGAATGAATGCCAACACCTCTGTGGGTGTGCATCCTCCTGTGATGTTGAGTTCATGGCAACAGGACAGACACAAGCCTTAGCCACATTATTTTCTTTCTCCCTGACTGCATTTATTTTCATTGTCTTTTTCTTTCAATCCCCATGCCCCCTCTGCTTCTTCTTCCCAAACTCATCTCATCCTCTCTTCCATCCCCTCTAGTCAAACAAAGAGAGGATAAAAAGTAATGCAATGATACTAAAGCCAAAGAAAGAGAAAACATTACTCTCTGCATGCCTCTGCAATCTACATTTCCTCAGGGCTTGCTGTCAAGGCGGGGGGTGGACACTGGAAGGGTTTGTATGTGTGGTGTCTTTTTATGTGTGTGTTTGGTGGTGGTGTGTTCAGACTTTGATACAGGAACCCTGCGTCTTTCCTCTGCAGAGTTAAGAAACATTAGAACATCAGTATCGATGTGAGGTTTGCAGATGATGATGATGCTCAAGTGGAAATTACTTAAAGATTCACTGTATATCACTAAGGAATATGTGCAGGCCATAATACACACTTTTAAAGTCAAATCTCTTACATATTCAAGGGAGCTACTGTATGGGTATGTATGTTCTGAAAAGGAATGCTTGTGAGTGGTGATTTTATGCTCATGTCTGATAAAATGTCACAATTATTCACAATAACTGTGCAAAGTTGTCATAATGTTTTACATATGACCCCACATATGTCATTTTTGTGGTCCTCCTATATAACTTTAATGCTTAGATTAATGGTAGCTGTTTCTGTATTACTACTGAACATACAGTTATTTATGTGGAAGGACAGTTAGATTTAGGGCTGCAGTTAATGATTATTTAAATTATTGATTAATCTGCCAGTAGTTTTCTAAATAACCATCTATAAAATGTCATAAAATAGAAAAGAAATGCTGATTTCAGCCCTCAGTGATGTGTTCATAAAGCTAGTTTTATTTAAAACTTGAGCAGAAATTTGAGACCATGTCTCATGTGTGCAACAACTAAATTATACTATCTTTTGGCATACAACCAAACACCCTACATTTCTTCTACAGCACATTACATATGGATTGCCACAGCAATTTTAATGGCTTTGTAATCACCACCAATCTAGTGTTGCTGAGTAACTAAGAAGTAGTAAAAATCGGCCTAAATGATAGACCCATTATTCTTTTTATCAACACACTACAACAATGTCAATAAATGCTCCACCATTATCTGCTGTGAGGTATCGCATGTTGTTATACAACTGGGGCTACACTGGGCCTAGTGAGCAGTTTAACATAGACCCAGACAGTGAGTCCAAAATGGTCCCTTGAGGCTCATTTCCCAGATAAGAGACAAACTAAATTAAACGGCCTAAAATGGTTCATTGTTTCAATTCACAACTCGAAGCAGGCAACTCCAAAGAAACAAACTTCCCATTATTGTTCTGTTGGGACCTGGACAATCTGCTCCACTGCTAAAGGATTTTTAATTTGGTTTATATCATAACCAGAACAGAACAAAGACCAGAAGAGCTGAGGGCTAATAATCTCCAGGGATGAACTTTCAGTGCCTGTCTGAAACACTGGTTTTCTTTCTCTCTTTTTTCTTTTTTTTTAAACAAACAAACACACACACAGTGCATATCCAATGCAGGCACACTCAGCTGGACATGATGGATGTCCCTTCTTCCCTTTGCTTCCCATCATCACAGTGTGTGCAGCAAAGAGAGGCGAGGAGAGGAATGGAGAAAGCACTTCCTACTGTTCACATTTCACCTCCCTCTTTCTCCCCTTCATCCTCATTCTGTTCACCTCAGGTTCTCTTTTTCACATTCCACATCATCTATATTTGATGGGTTGTAACAGACTGACTCACTCCGTCTTCAGTAAATACACTCAAATTAGTTTCATCGATTGCTGTACTCTACTGTGACTCTACACTTGCCAGCACTTGGAAAGATAATTCCTCCTCAGGGTTTGTCTTGCAACTATACTTTTTAAACATCTCATTTCTTCTCAGTCAGACAACGTTCCATCATTGACTTATTTCTCTACAACTCTCTCCTTCAACTTTCACAAACTCTCACACTTCTCCTGCTACCCACTTCCTTCTTCAGGTTGTAACAGCAAAAACTCATATCCAGTACTTCAATTTGACTCAATAAAACTCTAGAAATACACTGCCAACAGGGGAATCAATGAGCAAGATATGAGAGTGTCACCTATGAGGCAGCGATAAGTGAGGGCAGACCTATTTTTCCGAGTGCATACCTTTGGAGGTCAAAGAAGGATGTTGGCATCCTGTTTTCCTTTCAGGTGGAGAGCAGTGTACGTAAGTGAACCATGCAAAGTCAAGTGAATGAAAATAACTATATATCTATGTTGCCTAAGAGAACTGTTTTTAATAAAGTAGAAAAACTATAGTCATTGTTACTAGTGTTGCTTTTCACAATATGACAACAACATGAAAGCAACAGCTGCCTTGAAGGAAGGAAATCAATGTAAAAACATCTGGCGTGCTCTGGAAAATAGAGAAATCATAGTTAAGTATAAGCTACCTGTAGTTAATGGGCTAACACATAAAAGCATAGTGTGGTGAGTTTTGCTTCTTGTACCAAAAAATTACCACCATGCTGAGAGATTCAAAGCTCTCCAATGCCACTGTCTTGCTGTATTTTAATGTCGGTCCTTCTGTACCTCAAACACAGTCAGGGCGAAGGGGTGTCCCAGGTGGTGATGGGAGGACAGCAGCACTTTGCGGTTGTCTCCGTTCAGATCCACGCTGGACAGCAGGTGCAGCTTGGAGTCCACCCAGTAGAGACGCCTGTTAGACAAGTCTGAGAAGATGGAGGAGGAGGAAAAAAGGAAAGAGGGAGAAGAATGGAGAGAGAAGGGTCATTCCGAAAGAAAAGGCCTAGGGTGAGAGGTATATGAATGTAATGGCCCAGTAGCTACACCATCAATCTTCTTTGACATGACGGCTGAGGCCCTGCGCTGAGAAAACACAGATGTGATTGTAATATTGCCGGTTGACTTCTTGGCTGGGGAAAATACATGTGACCTTGAGCAAATTCATTAGTCTTGCTGGACTTACTAAAGGGAACACTTTGCTGTTTAAAATTCCATCACCATGTATTGGTTCACAATACAGAAAATTTAGATTCCATCAATTTTGACAGCAAGGAACATGACCAAGTATAATATTTCTATTTTTATTTCTATTTTAATTCATATTGCCAGTGCTGGAGAAGTAAAATACAGCTTCATATATATGTCAAATCAAACTATATGAAGTGGGAAAAGCTTGAAAAAAAAATTAAATGGTGCATTTCTTTCATTTAGCATCTAACGTTGATAAAGAAAAGGCTGATTACTTTGTTCAGCTCAGCCGGTCAGTCCCCAACAGAAGAATAATATCTTGGGCAGCTTTGGTAAATTTTTTTGTTAACATTTCAGATTGACACAATAAGCAGTAATTACACTGTGATTTCCCTTTTCATATGATAAGGAAGTCCAAAAATGTCTACTGTGCAGGAGTTTGATGAAAGTGTGTAAGACAGCTGAGTAAACTGTGCCAAAGTTACTGTGGCAAAAAAGAACAGACAAAACCACTTCACCTCTCCGGACTCAGAAAATCACCTGCCCTGTTCACCGCTCTGTATGAAATCAATGACCAGGGAAAAATAATCCACCTCTTCTCTCACAGCGGTGTATTGCAAATCTGGCCAACTCTCTTATTCGCCTTACTCGAAAAAATAATTTGTTTTCATACAGATGTAGTGACATCTCAATTCCACAGAGTGCGGCAACTGTGTGCCTCTCTTTCTCCTCAGGCAAGGGCAGCTGAGAAAAATTGGCTATTGCCGCGGAGGGAGTTGAAAGGGATGACGGGAGGTATCGACGGCACAGAGCGTCTGGCTTATTAATTTGGAGGCCCGTGTTCGCTGGCTTGATTGATGAGAGCCAGACGCAAACTGAGCTATAACAATAAGAGCTACTCAGGGGTTGCAGCACCCCCAGACTGTTTTCTTTTCTCAACTCTTGCTGTTTGTCTCTTTTTGTTTCTTTCCATCTCTGTCTCTGCTCTTCTCTTTCATTGTGTTGAGTTTACTACATTTTTTTTTGCTGTCTCTCTCTCAATATATAGCAATATTGCCATGATAACTTTGTTTGTAAAACTGTTTTCAGAGCTGATTGATTTTCCCGTCCCTGTGTCATCTTATAGTTTTCTCTGCTGTTCAAAGTTACACGTTCTCTATCTTTTCTTACCCAGGGTGATTCCATTGGGCCACTCGATGTGTTCGGACACCAGAACTTGGCGGTCCACTCCATTCAGCCCAGACTTCTCAATTTTGGCTTGACCTCCCCAGTCTGACCAGTACATAAACCTGAGGAAAGATACATCAACCAGTAAGAAATGGATGGGTACGCTTTGGTAAAAAAAGATGAAAAGAGCCCATTTTCAGCAGCAGTGAAAAGGTTTTCATGTGCATTGTCACAGTCAATTCATCGAAGACAACTAATATGTGACTGAATCGACTGTACCCTATCACACAGTGTCCCTGGCTGACTCTGTCTCTATCTCATTTTCTCTCCAAAATCTAATAGTTTTAGTTCTGAAACAAGCCTTGGAGACAGTAAAGGAAAGTAGATACTGTGCAAAACAGCAGGTACTGGAAATCTGGACCACTGTTAAATGTGTGTGTCTGTGTGTACCCATGAAAGCTGGGCTTCATTTGCATGTATTTCATGCTTTGTAGCTTTGTAGAGTTGTGAAAAGAGTCCTTCAGGGAACTCTAGACATCTGAGCCAAAGAGAAAGAGGCAGATAGAGCAGACAAGAGTCACGTCATAACTCTAAATAATTGTTAAGCTGTGCAGCACTACAAAAAAAAAAAAAAAAACACTATAATAACATTGGCTTCATTTATTCTGGATTTTTATTCAGAGATGGATGCCCACAGGCTCATCCGGCCATGAACCAACTTTCCTACGCTGTCACTGATTCATTGGCTAACTTCTCAAGCTTTGCCCATCTGTCCCCCCCCCATCCTCAAATTTCTCCCACTCACCCTTGGTGTGGATCCACTGCAATGGCGCGTGGCTCGCTTAGCTCGGTGGCTATCAGCACTTTTCTCTTCCTGCCATCTCCTGTGGCGACGGAGATGCTCTTGTTGCCCGAGTCGGTCCAGTAGATGTTCTTGTGAACCCAGTCGACGGCTAGGCCCTCGGGGGAGTCGAGCGAGTCGATGAGAGTCACCTGCTGTGACGAGTCACTGGCCTTGTTGATGTAAGCACTGGTGGGTGGTAGAGAAGAGCTGTCTGAGTCAATGTTGTGGAAATCACGAAATACTCAATAATCCATCACAAAAATGGGACTTTGTTGGGAATTTGTTGCTGTCTATTCTGGACTCTTTTTCTTGCTAGACATGAGTGCATCATATCCCGTAGATGCCTCGTTGCTCGTAGTGGGTAACAGGTTTTCTTTATCCTAGATAATATTGCTCTGTCAGGGGCACCCAAACCTGACACCTCTATAACAACCTCAGGCCTCCCACCAAACAGCACCTCCCAGGGAGAAAGAGTCTGTCTTTATCTATCAGCAGTGCATAAAACAACCTGCCTCTTGTCCCTCTCCCCCTCTGTCTCTGTCTCCTCAATCTCCTTCCATTTTCCTCTGCCTTCCCCCTTGCTGTGTGTCCATTCTTCAGTCCCTGTTTCTGGTTTTCTCTTCTCCCTTCCTACCTCAGCATCTTCAGACGTAGCACATTATTGTCTTCGCGACATGAGGGCTACGAAATGAGACAACACGAGACAACCTTGTTAAGGGGTTGGGAGATGCAATGTCCCAATTTACACCCCGCCGACACGTGTTGGCAAAGCGTACAAGAATGGAGACGAGGAGTGTGGACGAGAGGAGCAGCCTAACTGAAGGAGCAGGCTGATGAGGTAGCTGGAGCAAGGAATGAGGTAGAGATGGACGAGTCAGGGACTTGGAAGCAGATTGTGTTGTTAATTGGCTGTGTCACTGTTTGCCATCGCAAACATCTTCATCTATGGGGGGGGGGGAATTAACCTGCTGCTGTCTTGTGATAGATAATTGCTTCTCTCTTGTGTCCCAGGGTTTATAACATGGATCCAACACCTGTCTCTCACTCAGGGAGCAAATTAAAACAAGGGCTAGACTGTGGGATAATAAATATAATTTACACAGATTTACTCTGAAACATGCAACAGTGGGACATGTATTTTATCCTGTGTCACAACTAATCATCAATATTGCTAGTCCAATATAATAATCACATCATAATTTGCCTTTAACACACCAGACTGTAAAGATTCTTGTTCATACATTCTATAAAATATCATAATTATTCCAATATTTGCCTTCACTAGTATAGTTCAGTATTCAGCATTCACAGTATTCATTACAGCCTAATTTTTTGTTTAGTTGTAGTTTAGAAATATTCAGATAGACTGCGATGAACAGGTTGGAGGGGTGAACAGAGGGCAGACTGGAGTGAGGAATAAGACAGAGATAAATGAGTCCAAGACTACTGAGCAGATTGCATCTTTGATTATTGACTCGTGGCTTGCTAATAACCATGAATTAGCCTGAAAAACCACACCGTCACAGTGTGGGACAATGAAGAAGATCACTTCACTTTTAAGTACATAGCCTGTTTCCATTTGATAAAATGCTGCAGTGAAAACTAAGACGCTTGGGTAAAGGCAGTGATCAACCATGTTTTTACCATGAAAACAACTAGAAATAGTGGAACAACATTTAAAGACTGCTTTTTGAAACATTATTTGTGAGAAGCTAAGTAATAAAGAGGGGTAAAGAATGACTATTAAATACTACAAACAAGGAGGGAACTCTTAAACGCTATTATTCATTCAGCCTGACATTGTGTTTATGCTCCCTGATGATACTACTGATTGCCCGAAACAATCAGTAGCAAGTGACGTCTGTGCCCCAGCAAAGTCATTTAAAGTCAACCCAGAAGTTGTTCTAATGTTTGCTTAGAGTACTTAACACTCAAGGATTAAAGAAATATGTTGATTTCAGAGGTATTTCTGTTGACTTACGACAGCCAACAACGCTGTGGTTGTCACAGTCAACCACACTTGTTGCCATTTCTGTGGCCGTTTTCCTGATGCTGTCTTTCCTGGCTGTAGCAAGTTAGCTATAAAGGAAGGTTACTGTCAACTAAGCACTGATTGATTGATTGTGTCTCTAACAGCAGGAAACAGCTGCAAAATTAGCAGTAGACCTGTATGAATTTAGAGATCTGGACCCAGGCAAGGTCAATATAGGAACAGACAGGAAAAATGTAACTAGGCCTGGGGACTTATATAATAATAATACAACAGAAAATACAACGATACAATAACAAAACAATTTCTAAAAGCTACTTGCATGCCGAGAGTTTTGTATTGTGTGACAATCCTTTAAAATTACATCCTGCAGCACAATATCAGCAGCATAAATGCACTAAGCCGATGGGATACTTTTGTGCTTTTGGGTGTACATCTGTTTTGAATGATGAGACGGAGGCAAACACAACAAAGAACAACTCCAAGTCAATTTAACTGTACAAATTCACTTGTTGATGGCCATTTAAATTACATGCGTGTGTTTTTATAGCTGCTTCCAAAGCAGAGTTCATCATGACGAATGAGTTCATTTGTCCTTTCTCTGTCACAAGCCCTTGAGTGTATCACACAGTTTGTGTGGCAGTATGTGCATGTGCGTGTGTGTGCGTATGCAGATGAGTAATGGTGGTGATTACTGAGGCAGTGAAATTAGAGAGAGCATATGGCTCAGCTGAGATGATAGAAGGCCCCTCCCACTTCCTGCCAGCCATCAGGGTGAGGCAACACACACACACACACACACACACAAAACACACAGACACACCTGAGATCAAAGTAATGACATACCTACAGTGTAGCAGTGTGTGTGCACATACTGTATGTGTGTGAAGGACAAACAGTTCCACCTTTTACTGTCAGACAGATGACACAGCCCTCCAGGTGTGACTGACGCACAGACACACACACACAACCCCCAGGTGTGTCTGTTTCACTACCAGAAGGTGTGACAGGTTGAAGCAGACAAGACGGATGCTTAGAGGAGAGACAGAGTGACAGAATGGCTAACGACTGAGGAGAGAGCGTTATCTATGCTCCCAATGTCCCGATTCTGTACAGTGCCATCCAAGGTTTTGTTCAAACTAAATACTTTTAACGTGTCGTTTATATGTCTTATCTGTATCACACACTACATATATATCATATAATCTCTAAATTGTGTGTGTGTGTGTGTGTGTGTACCTGTATATTTTGCGATGATAAAGATCACACCAGAACATCTTGTTGGTGGACACGTCTACATCCAGGGCCACAGCGTTCTTCAGCGTGGGAACCACTTGCGCGTATTCACTCTTCAGCAGGTCAATGCGACGGATCTCATGCCGGTTGGTGAACATCAGGTACGGGCTTTTTCCTGTTGGAGCAGGGAAGACATTCATGTCACAGCCATGTGTGAGCACGTCTCATAAAGAACATTTCCAGCCACTTATTTACTTGACATTTATTGGACAGATAAGGTACACAGCTCAGGGGGTGGGAGGAGACCCCTGATGGCCATTAACCTACTATTGTAACCCCAAAAGAGTAAATTTATCATTTTCAACCCACTCTCTACTAGACATATGCACTATAATCATATGCACTGTATATGTGACAAGGAAACATTTGCTGACATTAATACATGAATTGTAGCACCCTTCTGAACCTGTACTTGAAAGGTAAACTTGCATATCTGCATTTTTTCCCATTTACAATCCACATCTGAGCCTGAGACAGACAAGGTCACATTGACTTTCTACTTGTGATGCTCACTGGCAGTACGATATGATGTAATTAAATGTTGTCATGTGTTACAAGGTCAACAAGATCTGAAAATTGTGGTTGAGATTTTTTTTCTTTTCTTTTTGCAATATTTTAAGAGTCGTTCTTACAGTGATGTTGATATGACATGTATCCCCCCCCCCAATCCAGTATCCAATAAATATGAATTCAACCAATTTTCCGATCACAATTCTACGCCTTTTTTAGGTCAATTATACTGTATATGTATTTGGCATGCCTATGTTAATTTTGACTGTGATGAAGACAGTAATGTCAAAACTTTGGTCTGCATGCATCACTATAGTCGGTAAATAAGTAAAAAAGTGCACTTCAGTTCCTGTGACATATACTTCATTGGTACTGTTAAAAACGTACACATACTGCCATCTATAAAGATACCACGGGTTGATTCGTATTCCCAAAAGGGAACTTGATGTAAGAGGTCTTGTTTTGCATTTGTACTATTTAGGTCCTTAATGCATGTATTTTTGATGATGTGAGCATAAATAAATCATCCAAATAAACCATTTAATAGGAAAATATATTTTGTACAGACACGCACACAGAGACACACACAAACACACAGTACTTTTCAGCACAACATAATGCTGTTCATTTAATTATTCACACAATTACGCTCTGCAGAAAACTAACACAGTATATTATGTGAGCCCAAACTGAAAGGAGGCTTGAGAAGGACACATCCATTTAAAACACACTGTCTTCGAATGTGTGTATGCGAGTGTGTGCCCTGCTTCTGGGTGAAGAAATGAAGCACACTCTGCAGGTGGATAAAGTAGCCCAACAACTAAACATGACACATTGTTCTATTTTTAGCGTAAGAGTGTGTCAAAAGTATGTCTCTGGGTTCTCTTTCTCAGGTGCGTACGATATGTGTTGTTCAGTAACCTGGGGTGCATTTTTCAGCAGGCTAAAGGTGAGCATGACTCAAGCATTTGAATTATTCTAATGCAGTCGACAAGGTCAACTTCATGTTTATACCCACTGGCACAAAAAAAAAGAAATAAAAATGCTTAGTTTGTGTGCATGGCTACATTTTAGAGACGCCTCACATACAAACTGCATATATACTTAGAAATCCATGAAATTTATTCCTAAACCATCTGTATCATTCATCAAGTGCACTCCAATAATTTCCCTTTAATTTGGCTCAGCAGCACTGTTTCCTCTGAATTTCTGTCTGTCTGTCTGTTTCCCTTCCCATCTTTTGCTCTCTTTCTCACAAATGCCCACCCATCTCATTTTCTTGCTTCTTTCCTTCATCCTCACTGCTCTCCTCTATCTGTCATGTTACTCTCCACTCCACACTGCCCAGTAAAGCAGAAACAGCACGTAAAGAGACAAAGTTGGGCAACAGTCACACACGCGCACAGCTCATACTTTCACACAGAGCCTCGATTTACTCAGCCCCGGCTTGATACGGGCTACTGCACAGGCAGAAAATATTACATTTCTACTACTATTTGGATCCAATCATTTTCCTCTGACTACTAGGTTTGTAACCATCAATTTCACCTGCTGCGAGAGAGAGAGAGATAGATAGGAAAGAAGCAAGAAAGAGGCACGCATGAGAAAATGTGATGGATGCAGGTGGAGTCAGGGAGAAATGAAGAGTAAGAGGATGTAATCAGGGGAGGAAGCAAGAAGGAAAAGACATCAACAGATCAAGTGACGGCAGGGGAAAGAAAGTCAGGTGAGTGGAGTAAAAGGAAGAGAGAAAAAAATCGTGAATGACAGGATGAGAGAAAGGAAATTTTGAAGTATGTATAATAAGGACAGAGACAGATCTGACTTCTCTTTAATCAATCTCCCTGACTCATTTTTTAAGACAGCATCTCTTATCCCTCATCACTGTTGTCACAGCAATATGTCCTCCTCAAGGCAAAGAAAAGCTGAGTCACTGTTTTCTTCAGGCCATGGCACTAGAGATGTCATCAAAAAGTGCAACATTATCTCTCCCCAGTAGAACCCAGCAGAGCAACAGTCAGCTTTCTTAACAAGAACAGGGTCCCCTAGATATATTTTATTTTATCTGTGCTGCCAGTTCGGGGCTGTTCTGCCCCGTTAGCCAATTAAGATAATGCAGTAAAAAGATAAATAAGGGCTGGGGAAATGCCGTAAGGCACTGCAGGAGCATTGATTTGACTAACACCAAAGCAGATGTTTATGCTGTGGAGACATGCAAAGTCAAAGGAAAAGACCAACATAAAGACAGACAGAAAGGTCACATAGAGAGGTATGAAATTCTGCAGGATGATGTGGATGTTTAGTCGTAGCCAGATTGAATGGACCCACTCTGGATGAGGTTATTAGGATGATGTTACGTCTGGAAGAGGACACACATGTCTAGGACAGCCATGCTCGCTACGACCGTGTTATATAATGATGAATAGATGCTGCAGCCGGGAACAGAAATGAGCTTTCTGTCAACAACTTGTGTCAAATGTCAGAAAGTAATTTCTTTTTGCTAACATTCCTCCTGACAAAGCTGTGTTGAGGGCCAAGGTCTCCCTGAGAAATTCCTGCATTTTTTTCCCCCCTGATAAAAGTGTAAGAATTCATTTTAATGTTGTGACCATTATAAATCTTTGTAGGTCACTGAAAAGAAACTAAATGATAAATATGTAAGTGAAAATTTGTATTCTGGTTTAATATCACCAATATCAATATTCATACAGTTAGACAGAATAACATCTTATGTGCTCATCCATTAAAAGCCTAAAACTGCAAGAAAAACTTCTGATATGAGGTTTGACAGTGTTCCACAACGTCTCGGGTCCCATGGCAAAATCTTCTGACAATGGGGAAAATCTGACCACTGCTTTAAAGCCATTTTGAAAAGTGTGTGCTCAAACTGTCAAGTGTGGCACAAACTTGGCACTGTGGTTAAGCCTGCAATACACTGTAGAGGAGAGAGAGAACAAGGGACCAGAGAAGGAAACAAGTGTAAAGAAAAAGAAAGCAAGACTTTGGTCCACAGGCAGTTTGTAAATTTCCTCTGCATCGATGTGACAGCATGTCCTGCTTTCATCAGCCAGTTTGTGTGTGTACCTGTAATGTATTTCATGCTATCACATCTCTCTCGTGCCTATCCTTATTCCTGTCTGTACATTTCAGAAAATTTTATCTGTCAGCCGTCAAGGGCTTGGTTGACTACAGTCATTAAAGAACAACTTCACTGCCTGTATGTCGATGTAATATTTCAGTTCACCCAATATTAGGCTCCCAAAACCAAATCAGTTGCAAGGTTTGCTCTGATTATTTTTCATTTTTATGTTGTCAATGCAAATGAAGGCAGCCATAGAGGGATGTTCATTGTTTTGAGTGATACTTTAATACACTGCAGAGTAGTTATTATATGAATGTTTAGCAGCTCTGAATATTCTTGAATCCAACAATAACATTATTAACATCAGTTGTTTTTGTCCATATGCTCTGCATTGTAATGAACAAATATGGAATTAGTTTTTATTGCAGTGGTTGAAGTTCTACTAACAGTATTAAACTATTTTGTTTCATTTAGGCAAAAGATTTTTCTTCAAATTTTTTTGCAGCAATTCTCTTTATGTGTTGACTGACTAGTTAAAATCAAATGACGATATAAGAAATATGATGGCAAAAGTACATTCCACTCCCTACTTTGAGAGATAGGGGCAGGTGTTATTTTCCTTCATCTATGTGTTGATATTTTCATTCCACTTCTCTCTGTTGCTTTCTCTCTTTTGGTCTTGGCTGTATCAACGATTTATACAGACGACTAAACTGGTCAAGAAATGCCTCAGAAACTGCCCTCTCTGTGAATTATGTATTATTTTCTAGCCTCCCTTTCTTTTCTCCATCCCTCTCATACTTTGAGCAAACTCCTTCACTCCTCCTCTCTCTCTCTCTCTCTCGCTCTCTCACACAAAAATAATACCTCACCTTGAGTGGCATCATATCCATAAAGATGTAAACACAAAAACAATGAGTGCAATTAGTGTCAAGCAAGGCTTTCTTCAGGGGACTTAATGGACACTGCCATGCACTAATACAACTTGCGCACACACACGTATACACAAAAACCAGCTTAGAGGAGGGAACGCATTACGACTGGGACTTTACTTTTAATTAGCATTGCTAATGTAACAGTTGCATATAAGTCTGAAATTAATGCAGAGTCTGAAACCACTCTGTATATTGGAGAATGCATGCGGGAGAGGTTATCGCTCAGGTGTGAGTAACTCTTCTCACAATCATCTGCATGGGCTCAACTTAAGAAGAATAACAAAGCCATGTAAGGCACAGCGTGTAACTTGAGGACGACCTTGTGTTTTGCTGTGTGCCTCCGAGATAGAAAAGCACAAATAACAACAGCCTGGCATCTTGCAGCACGAACTTCAATATATGCAAATGATGCTGCCACTCGGCACGTGTCACATCTCATTACAGAATGCGACATCCCTCCGGGCCAGTCAGTCACAGTGGAATTGTATCTGTGTACCAATCCCAAGAAGGACTACGTGTCTGTGTGGCCACGATCCAAAGCGTATATGTGTGTGGATGTCTGCGGCCATGCACGTGTGTGATTAGGTGTCCATATACAGCATGTGTGTCCAGGAATGACTTCCCATGCAAATGCAGCTTCATTAATTCCACATTATGTCAGCTTCACCAAGCAGACATCCCTTGCATTTATGGCCCCATCCCAATTTGTGCCTCTGAATGGACAAATAAAACTCAACATAAAAAATAATCCTGACACATTTTCTTTCTCTTCGTCTCTCTGTCTCTTCCTGCATGCTTTAACATGCGCTTCAATAAACAGTGCGGATGCATCTTTGCATTACTTCACTGAGCAGAGAGATATTCATACAATGCATCCATCCATCCATTCTTTTTTTCCCTTCTATATTCTCCTCCTCTGCTTTCCTTTCCTCCCCTCTAATAAAGGCCTTGGCCTGACAAGGACTGTTTGCTCTGCCTAACAGTAATAAAGATTCACACAGAGAGACATAAGGCAATTCAATGGTGGTTTTTATGCCACTTAGCTTAAGAGTGAGGGCCTGTTTTCTGCTTTAAGCTCTCTCATTACCAGACCAGTTCACCCGATAATGACTCAGCTTAAGACCGATGGTGGTAATCACTAATAACACTCTTTTCTCCCTCTTATCCCACAAAAAAAGTTAATTTGCTGTGTTACTCAATCAGTTAAAGGTTCCATTCCTAATTTAAAGGGGTAGTTGCAGAGTAAGAGGCTAGGGTTCCTGTAGAACTTTAAAATATAAATGAAGCACTGATTCTAGTTTCTAATCCTCTCCAGGTCTGCAGGTATCCTTCTGTTCTTTTCAGTGGAAAAGATGTTATTGAAGTTACTGTTTTGAATTACCAACAGCACTGAATTGATGTCTTTAGCACTGTTAGATGTAAAAAAAAAAAAAAAAAAAACTTTTTATTATAATATTGCTACACATCAGAAGCTCTAATTTGTCAGTGGTAGCAGGAAGAATTATCTGCAGGTGTTTAAATGGTTGTTGACAGACAGTCGTTATCTGTAAAGCCAGCTGTAACAGACTGAGAAAGGAGGGGAACTGATTAAAAAGGCCCAGAATTCACATGGAGCTTTTCAAAAGGCAATCTAACAAGCCACAGTTGCATCTAGGTGGACCATTTTTCAGCAGCAACCTTGACTGGCGCAGCTTTGAGGACAAGATTTTATTTTCATTCATACCACTGCTTGGAGTGTTTACCCAGGCCAACGAGGGGTACAGACCCTGCCTCTGTCCTGCAGTGAGCGGTTAGGCCCCCCTCCCCACGCAACATCCCTTCCTTGACACGCCAGGGACAGCGGAGGCAGCTGACTGCAAACTTTTCATTAGTGAGGACTGCAGGAAAAGGTGGCAAATATTTATCTTTGCACAGATTGCTGTGCAAGGCCTGCATACAAAGCAAGCCTCTTGTTTCACAGAGTCCCACAGCGTGAGAATAGTGTGGGATGTAACTTGGTAGCTAGGGGTGCAGGAATGGGAGCGTAATTGGTGTGTATATAAGGAGGTCTCAACGTGCGATTCCTTTTAAGCGCATGTGTGCCCATGACTACATTTTGACAAGAACATCTATCTTTGACAGTGTGTGTCCTTTACATTAGTACAAATGTGTTGTAAGTATGTGTGTGTGTACGTGTGTGAGAGACAAATGACTCACCCACAGCCTTGCAGGTCTTAGAGGCAGGGTCCATCTCGTACCCTTCATAGCATTCACACTTATAATCTCCTTTGTAGTTGATGCAGATTTGACTGCAGGCGTCTGGGTTCTCGCACTCATCTATATCTGTGGAAAGAAACGTGACACAAAGACATAAAGATGAAAACGAAACCTTAGAGACACACAAAAAGTCGTTTTTCTCTGAAAAGTAAGAAATAAGAGAAGTACATGTTCAGTATCTAGCATCTTAATTAGTTTATGTAATTTATATCCATCTGGCTAAGAGCTTTAAAAGACAGGATAAGATCTTGATGTAAGAAATGTGAATGCCAGAGCATGTTAAGTAATAATGTTATTCAGAAACACAGTTAAATTGGCATAGATCACTACTGAGACCATAGTTGCTTTTTTTTTTTTTTTTTAAACCAATTTTACATTATTAAGAATTTATATTTAAACTATATTATTTCTCGGTCAAAGACTGGTGGCTGAAATGTACTTGGATTGGCTGGAATGAACTCCTCTTTAAATGAATGTGTCATTACACTGCAAAGGTAAGTTGTCCTTGCTAGTTTGTTTACGATGCAAGAGAGACTCAGTGAGAGAGTACTACATTTGAACACCTTAAACCAAATAAAACCATAAGGCAAAGGTTCAACATTTTGGGAAATGCTTGTTTGCCAACAAACCCACAGCTGCACGAGAAGATCAATACCAATTTGATCTCACTGAGATCAGGATTTGGGATGTGTTTAGTCAAGCTTAGCACCAAGACGGAAGCAGGGAAACTGCTTCAGTGGCTCTCCCTGAAGTAAAAGAAATTATTTTCAAGCAACTTCAAAGGTGTAATCTTTATGTTTTGTATCTTAATCATTTCTCTAATTTAAGAGAAGAAATCCAAAACTGGCATTGTGATTTCAGGGACATTTAAAGTTTTTTTTTTTTTCCCCAAAATTGTGGCGTATTCATCTTAGAACCAACTCGATGCAGCATCTCAAACTATAGTAACTGTCTCCATAAACACTAAGTGAGCATTGATAAAGATAACCCTACAAGGTTACAAAATAACATTAGAATATTTGCCAATAGTTAGGTTAGCAAACCTTTAAACCTCTCACAAAGCTCTCATGGTCTCTAAGAGAGCTAAACTGAACAGAAGAGGGCAAGAAAAAATTGCAACCCAACCTGGACAGGCCCAGACGAGGTGTGATTGTACATTAGTCATGGCCCTCTGCATTAAGGCAGAAGTTTTGTTGCACAACTTTTTTTCTTTACCTCCACAAGTCTTTTTGTCCAGGAGTTTGTACCCAGAGGGACAGTCACACTCGTATCCAATTCTCCGATCCCTGCAGATGTGCGAGCAGCCACCATTGTTGTCTGCACACTCATTCAGGCCTGCAGAGGGAAGGACGGTGAGGAGGAAGGACGGGGCAGTCACAAGGAAGGAAGGGAGAGATGTAAAGAGGAGTTGAATATTGATGATATGAATCCAGCGGAACATTTCAGCCTGGATAGGCACAAAGAAAGAGTCGAACAAAAAGATAAAACACCCAAAGTTTCTGCGCATGCACAGTTTTAATTATCCTGCCAGTTAAATTAATTTAGTTCTGTCAACTGTGTCTGTGTACACATCAAATTTCCATTCCAAAAGAAAAGATACTGAGGTTGAAAGCTGTGGAAAAAAGAGACTGTGTGTGTGTGTGTGTACAGTATATTTATGGGCCTGCTGTTTTGTGTGTGTGTGTGTGTGTGTGTGTGTGTGTGTGTGCACATGGCCTACAGGCACGGTCTCAGCCAATTGCACCTGGAACCAATCCACTCTCCAACAGGGAGCCTGGCCACGTGTACCAGGTGCCACTCCACTATGATGCCTATTGTTACACATGCCGTCCTTCATCCTCTCATCTCACTCTCTCCATTTCCCCCTTGTTGTTGTTGTTTTTTTTTTAGCAGAACAGATTGGACTCCCTCTCACTAATGCTTCCTCCATGTCTCATCCTTTTTGTATTTCTTTCTGCACCTCCATTTATTCCTTTGTCTTTTAACTACGCTCCAGGGAGTAGAGACAGAGAGAGAGAGATCGCTGCATAAAGCTAAAGCTGGTACTTCATTACCGGTTTACATTAAAGATTTAAGATTCAAGGCTACAGGTTCCGCTGTGAGACAGTGAGACTAGGAGAGACAGAGAGAGAGAGAGAAAGACGAAACCATCAAGAATAGAAACAGAGAGACTGACAGAGAGAAAGGAGGAAGTAAAGACCTTCAGAAATGAGCATTTAACTTAAAAAAGGTTTAATTTACAGTATACCCCATGCATTCTGTCAGATAGTGAGAAATCAACTCAGTATCACAACAGCATTAAAGTAAAAAAAAAGTGAACGTATGAAAACCTTTTTAAATGATGCAGTTTTATCTAAGCAGGACAGAATACAGAATACACTATAGGTCAAAAGTACATGGACACTTGTTAGCCTGAGGCTGTTTCAACCAATTTAGTATAGTTCTTACACACAGGCTGGGAACTCCTAAAAATGTTCAAATGGATGCAGTTTAGGCAGAGATATCCTACTTTTTTAATGCCTGATATGAGCCAAACTCTAAAATCGCTGCATCTAGCACTTCCCATATTGCAACATGATGGTATCTGTTAAAAATCATTAAATTTTGCAGACGTGAAAGTGCCCAGTTTGCAATGCTGGGTTCTTGTTAAAACCAAGTACTTCTCTTTCTGTCAAAACCTGAATAACCCTAATGACAAAAGACTGAGTGGTATTCCCCATGACCAACATTGTTACATGAAACCTGTCCCGTTCCCCTTCAGGGAAACTGTATTGCTTCAACAAAAATGAAACTCCAATTTAGACTATTCTAGCTAGTTTGATTTCCTCACAACATGACAGGGGCCAAATGCACAAAGCGACGTCCATAAAGAAAGAGTTAGAGTTTGTTGGGGAAAACTCAAAAGGCATGAACAAAGCCTTTGGGAGGAACGGTTTCCCTTCAGAGTGAGGACTGCTATGACAGGGATGTAAAGCAATTACACATGGATGTAGTGTTCAGGTGTTCACATACATTTGTGGGTTTCAAATCCTGCCTCTGGTATCAGGGTGTTTGGCAACTGGCAGTGATAATGCACCAAGAAATGTAGCAATGTGCCAACAAAGGCAGGGAAGAAGAAGAAGATTGTCAGCAAGTAAAAATTAATGTAAAAAAACTAATTATTTTGCAAATATTTAACAAGTTACTTTAGTCTTTATGGACACACAATGTGTTTTGGTGACAATGAATGCAAATATAAGTTACTAGTCCAAGGACTATGACATTCTCTATGTTACAGATAATGGCAGTTGTCCATTATAGCTCAAACGCAGGTTTTCCTTGAGACACACTGAACATCATGTTTAACATTAATGATACGGTTACAGGGCAATCCAATTACGCTGTATATCCATCTGCCTCGAGATCAGAGCTAGCTGAAAGGGCAGATGACACACACATCATTTCACCCCGTTGCGACTGACTCGAGACCACTCTACTTCAGATCGTGGGTGAAGTGCGGCTTCCTGCACTTCTGCTTGTACGTGTACTTGAGTCACATTTCACTAATGAAAACAAGTTACAGTAGTTCGGCTGCAATTCCGTGAGCTACATTTACTTGATGTTAACAGGTATGTTTTTTCTCAGCTGCAGCCGGGTTGCACTGATTGTGATGTGAAATCCGTGACTGAAGCTCACAAAGTGGTAATTATCTCTGGTGTGAGGATAATCTGTTTGGTTCCTTATGGGTAATGCAGTCAGGTCACGTTTTCCTGGCTAGGATCACACTTGATGACACTCGCTTGGCTTCTTCTTCATAACAAGACGGCTGAGAAATGTCCTGATTTACCCTGCCTTGATCAGCTGAAGCTCCTTTTACTAAGCAGAGTGACCACCCACATTAGAAGCAGTTGATGATGCTTAGGTATGCGTGAGTGCATCACTGCTACTTCACCGGCACATATGTACGTCCATGTATGCCTGAGGTGGTGAGCGAACTAATGAGTGTGGCTGTGAGTATCTATTGGGTATGTATGTAGGCGTGTATGTAAGCGTTTTTTTTTTTTTTGTGTGTGTGTGAGGAGTAACGGAGAGACAGAATCTTACCACACTCCTTCATGGGTTCATCGGACCAGTCCTTGCAGTCTTTCACATTGTCACACACTTTGCTACTGTCAATACACTCCCCGTTCTTGCAGCGGAACTTTCTCGGCCCGTCGCACTTTGTAACTGTGGTGAAGACAAAGAGACGTTGAAGATTACTTACTCGTACTTACTTACTTATCTCTTTTGAGCAAGAAACATACCATGTTCAGGGACTTAAGTAGGAGTCCTACACAAATCCTGTGCCAGTCAGTTTCAGAGGGAGCCAGGTCTTACTTTATTTTTTTGTGAGTAAAAAGATTTCGGCAGGTACTGTAAACGTTGGCTGTAGTCAGTGCAGATAACAAAAGATGTCGACTCTTTTGACTCTCAGTCAAAAGACTCAGCAGTAGCTCAGTCTGTGGGGGACTTGGCTTGGGAACCAGAGGGTCACCTGGTTCAAGTCCCCCATGGACCAGTCTTCATGGAGGTGGACTGGTAGCTGGAGAGGTGCCAGTTCACCTCCTGAGCACTCACCGAGGTGCCCTTGAGCAAGGCACTGAACCCCAAAACCTGCTGTTCAGGGTGCTTCAAGAGGGCAGCCCCTTCACTCTGGCATCTCTCGCCAGTTTGCATGTGCATGTGTGTGTATTCCTATATGTATGTGTATATGTAAAGAAATAACAACAGAGTGTAAATGTAAATTTTCCCCATGAGGGGACTAATAAAGGGTCTTCTTCTTCTAAAATTTATCAGACTGTGTAATACTTTAACTAATTATAAATACATTAATGGAAGTTAGAGATGCTTTGTTGAGGTTTTCTTTGGTGGTACTTGTTGAGGGCAATAAACAGAGAAGCCAGAGAAGCACATAAATAAGAAATTCAATCAAGCATTATTATCTTTTCAGAGACAAGGTTTGATTTTATTTAACCTTGGTTTGCAACATTGATTCAGAACAGGATCATTTTCTGCAGAACTTTGCAAGTATTACACGTGATCTGACCTATCGTTGGCAAGAATTTGAAATAACTGCAAGTGAAAAAAAGTTATGCTTTTATGCTTGAACTGATGTCATTATGAAAATCAATTATTTGGAGGGATTAAAAATATTTACTAAATTGTTAAGAACACAAATAAGTGCAAAATATGTGCGTAATGTTTCCTACCAGCTCTGAGACTGAAACAAACACAGATGCAGCTGTACAATGCGTGACAACTTCTCACAAAAAAATGAATGTGTTGCTGCATGCACACGCACTACACTGCACTGTGCCCTTTGTAGCAACTGTGAAGAGTAAAAAAATCAATTTCAGGTTCACAGCTGCACTTTAAAACACTGGCTTCAAGATAAAGTTCTCTGGCAGGCAGAGTGTCTGCTGATGATGACCTTGAGCTTTTCTGTGTGCCACAATATGTGAACTCAAGGCGGTGTTTATGCCATGTGCATCGAGTGCTTAAGTGAAAATATCACTACAACTTGTTTGCAAATGTTAATCATGCCTTCCCTTTCTACAATCACATTTCACTGTGAATGCTTCTTCTATATGTCAAAAAAGATTCAAGGCAGAAACATACTGAGACTCTTAAAATACTTTGACACTGTGGCTTCTTACGCTCCAATTCCTCTGTGTCTTTGTTGCTTTAGTGATGCAAAATTTACTTTTTAAAACAGTTTCTCATGGGGCAGATTCAACCAGCACAGCCAACTGCAGCCATCTGTGTTACTCTCTTGTATATCCCCTGTGAATCATGTTAGCAGAATTAAAGTTGCAATTGGATCGATTTTTTTTTTCAGGCTGAATCAAGTATGACAAAGGACTAAAAAATGCATGGCGCTGATGACAGAGATGACATTTTTGCATGGTCATTTTATTATGGAATAGGAGGTTGTTTGTATGTTGAATGGCCCACGCTCATCTGACAGTTACCGTTGACGCAGCCAGCTTCATCACTGTAGTCCGGACAGTCGTGAACTTTGTTACACTGTTTGGTGCCGTGGATACAGGATCCGTCACCACACTGGAACTCATCCGGTCGACATGTGAGCAGGGCTGAGGGACATAAACGACAGTATTAATTGAAATTAGCTGACCTGTTACATTATTTCTATAATAAAAATATCATTTATCTGCCTTATCTATGAGAGGATACAAAACACAAATAGCAACAGTGATTCTTATTCAGGCTGTGTTTCTGTAAAGGTGAAGACAACACACACACACACAAACACACACATGAACATACACAGCTTTCAGCCCATCATTTCTCATCCTCAGTTGTAAGGTGTGAAAGATGTGCATGTGTGTGTACATTATGTTTCCCTTCTTTCATCAGGCCAGCTTGAGTGTATTCCAATCCAACAATAATCACTCAAACGCAACTTTTACCTGCACAGAAAAAGCCCCGGTGGAAATGAAAACCAGGCAGGTGCTCATTCACTGTCTGAGGAAAATCCACATCCAGTGACCTATTGAGTATGTGTGTATGTGCAATAGTGTATGGGCATTTGTTGGCGGAGGGCAGGTTTATTTAACTCATTCGTCTTTTTAACTGGCTGTTTAATTATTCATGTGTTGTGTTTTGGACTGGCTCTGCCAAGGGAATGGAGGCAGACGTGATCAATGGCTGTGGGAGCCACACAAACACGTGGCACACAATCATTGTGTCAGGAAATAGGGAATACAAGACAGCCTCACACACCGTTTCACAATGAGCGCGAACACGTCCACAGGTCTACACGTCCTGTGGGTAAGAGGACACACACTGTGCGGACACATCAAATGCATGTAAGCAGTACGACATGTGCACATTTACGTGTTCACACAGGAATGCTGACTTCTGATGCTCAAGCTAACAATAAAGATAAACACATGCTAATGCTAAAATCAGCAAAGTGCAGAAGACATAATCCTGTGCCATCACAAAATGTGCTGATTCTTTGAGCCAGATGATTGGGATCTGAGCTCAGCTAATTATGATAAATCCCCGGGATGAATAGTAATAATAACGGATTGCCATCTCTGAAAAAGTTGGCAGGTGGAAAGGGAGAGAACCAACTATAGATGAGATTTGGCCATTTCTCATTTACATTAACCTCCTGTCACCCCACTCACAATCACTTGTCTCAGCATGTCTGTGAAATAACACAAGGTTATTGAGACAGATGTTTCAAATAAGATGGGGGATAATAACCAAGGGACGGGTCTGTACGAATAAGCGAGGCTTGATGGAATAGAGGAGGAGGAGAGAACAAACTGGAGATATGCAACAATTCTCACATTTCTCATTTACATTGAAATGTTGCACCTCCCTAAGCTGAGCTCTGCTCTCTCATTTGCATTACACAGACATCTAAAACTATTACATCTTGTTTGACAAAAACCTCCAGCCGCCCACTTTTATTCACAGTCTGATGAGCATGCACACAGACACAATCAAATACATATTATATAATATCATACATATAATACACAGAGCTCCTGTCTCATCACATCTGTGAAATGGTGAGCATGGTTATCATCTGGGAACAGATAACTCCACTGGCACATAGAGACTAGACAAGACCACTCCACTTGCTGTCACCCTGTCAGAAGTCATTGCTATACTATTATGTCACTGGGTTTGTTTTTTTTTATTTAAATATACAATGCATATCTCATTCATGTCATTAGTCCCAAACAGAACCCTTAAATCACTGATATAGAAAATGCAAGCTAGCTGACATACTGGTTGCAAGCTATCGTATTAGCTTAATATACTGCAGCTAAAACCAAAACCTATCCCATGATGCAGCACATACCTACAAAATGGTTTGGACCTCACAGACAATACATAGTAATGCCCTGCTGGTCCTGTGTCATTGCGTCTGAAGAGCTGGGATGGTTCTGAAGAGTATTATTATAAAGTATAGTACAAATGTAATGGTCTATCCATTGACATGATCCCTTTTAGAGTGTCTTTTATGTACCAGCCCTCAATGACTGATTGGCTGCATGAAAATCTGCATATTTTAACTGTGTTTGTATGTATGTATACATACATGTCTGTTGTCTTGTGAAAATCAGTGTGTGTGTGTGTGTGTGTGTGTGTGTCGCAGTGCAGTATGCTTGTATCATGTCATTTGCGTGCGGTTGCTGTCATCTCCCTGAGTGGTGTGTGGGAGTGTGAAGAGGAGACCAGATGGGGGTCTCGCTTGATGAAGGACCACCTCACCTCCCACACACACACACACACACACACACTCACACTCACACTCCTTCTGCTCAGATCACATGGTTGCATGGCAACACACTCACGGCTCATCATGATCAAGTTAGCATTGATTTTCCTTCAATCATTTGGCACCACAACAAGATTAGTTGTTTAGTCTTTGTTCAGAGTAGGCAGCAGGTCAGTCTTTGAAGTATAGTTGTACAGTTGTAATTGTTTCACCACACAACGTGCATTATTGTTGGAGTCCATCAATTGCTTTTACTTTTGTAAATGACCATAAAAGTCAGTAGAAACTGAAATATAATGGTAAAATAAAAAATCTGAATTTAGCCTCTAACATGTGCTGTGTGTATTCCCTGATGAATTACATAAAAGAACCATAACATTGCAAATGGATTACATATTCCTTCATGACAATGAACAATACAAAGGTAATTTACTTGCAAAGCTGTGTCCCTGGGCATGTGCAGTGATGTCAGGGTTACTCCTCGGGGACTGAAAATGGAGCCTTGGAGTTGTTTCACAACACACTACTCTGGATGTTCATTTTAATAAAATGAAATGTCAATGGTATAACTCTTTTATTATTTTTTCAGCAGTCTTTGGATGACAGCATAGTTCTATGGTACATGAGAAAATGCTAAGCTATGGCTTAGAATATTCTTTGGTAGTATAACTTTGGTCTCTTTGGAGTTTCTTGATAGTAATTAAAAGAACAACACCGTTATCCCTAAAAACTCCATTCAGTTACTCATTTACACACTCATTCACCTACCCATGTATCAGTCCTTCCGCATCAAAACAATGTATTCACAGATGACTTACGACAGTTTGCTTCATCCGATTTATCCTTGCAGTCTGCGTCTCCGTCGCACTTCCAGTTCATGTGGACACACTCCCCGCTCCCGCACTGGAACTCGCCCACTGGGCAGCGAGGCTTCTGGGGCTCCGTCCTCCGGCTGCAGCGCTCCATGGATTCATCTGACTTGTCCTTGCAGTCCGGGTCGCCATCACAACTCCACAAAGCGGGGATACACTCAGAGTCATTGCAGCGGAACTCATGCTGGCCGCAGGTGGGAGCCGAGCACTTCTCCTCGTCGCTGTTGTCCCCACAGTCGTCGTCACCGTCACATACAAAGATCGGTGCCACACACTTTCCGTTGCGGCAGTGGAAATCCTTGGAGGGGCAGGCCTTGGCATCTGCAGGAAGAATAGGACAGGTGGATGAAAAACAGAGGTTAATATTTTGAGAGACAATGTTTCTTTAATTTCATTACATAATCCACTATAGATCCCATTTTTATCCTAATACATTTTGTACATAGAGTGAAATTAAGAAGCTACAGTCAGCTGTCCAATAAAGCATCCACTTGAAGTCCTTTTGGAAGCATACATCAGTGCATGCGGGAGTAGATGAGAGAAAATGTGAGTTAGAGGACAGATACAGTTAACTTATCACTGCATATATTCAGACTCCTAAGGGGAACAGGAATACATGCAGCAGTATGTCTTCTTCTCTTTCTCTGGAGATGAAAGCGAAAGACAGTGTTGGTGTTGAAATCTAGACTTAATGAACAGAGGGCATTTCAAGATCCTTCGCCTTCGCTATTGGGTTTCTGGGCATCTGGTATGAGTAGAAGACAGTGTTTGAATCTGAAGTCAAGCCAGTGAGGAGCGACTGTTTAAGTAAAAAGAGATAAAGAAAAAAAAAACTCTGCTAACTTGCCTCATAGGAAAAGCAAACATGATACATTATTCAATGAAAATAAACATGGTCTTAAATGCAACCACAGACGCTCAACCCTTGAATCAATGCATGCAACCATTACTACGCTGAAACACGCTAGGCAAACAACACATCGTGCTGCACTAAGAACAAGGTCGACAGCATATGTGCAGCAGAGGTCCAGTCTGTGGAAACAGGTGTAAAATGAGCAGAGTGGGGACACAGCTGCAGGTGCCTGCCGCAGTGCAGAGCCCCCCCTCCATGAGTATTTGCGTGTGTGCTTGTGCGTGTGGGGATGTTTGCACAGAAATACCTGTGGAGTCTTATGTGTATATTTATGCGTGTGATTGTCAAGGAATGTGTTTATTTCTTCACCAGTATCTTGAGCCTTCTGGGAGCTGGGAAAATTATGCATCCATAAGGGTGTGTGTATGTGTGCATTGTTGTATTTGTGTTTTCCAGGCAGACTGCTTACTTCTTCTTCACCACACCAGCAGTGATATGTCATTCCATCCAGGTTGGACAAATCAATCTGAAATATGTATCCTTCTAAAAAAAAAAAAAACACACACACACACTTGTCCCTGAGCAACCGATGTAAGCGCTTCTTTCTCTCTCTCTGTTACCTTCCCACGCAGTGTGCCAAAGGGACTCATTATTATAATAGGCTATTGGATTCCCTAGTAGCTATTACTGCTAGCATGCTAATCATCCCCACTCAGATCTAAGTAATTTAATTAACATGAGCACATAAACAACATCAGCAGCATCCCCGCACAAGCTTAGGTGTTCCGGGGGTCACGTAAGGTGTTTGTACAAACAAACACTTGTGCAAAGTTATAAAGTGATTATCTTAATACTTCCCGTGCAAACAGCAAGAGCTGTTTTACTTCTGGAAATTATTAACATATTATGCTTCATCCCAGAGGGTGATGTTGTGTTGCTAGTCAGACTGAATGCCTTTGTTTTTTCATGCTTAAAAGAGTTTTTCATTAAGGCAGAGAGCTCGGTCAGCTAGGTGTGCTGGCTATAAACAGCAAGGCTGGGGTAAGAAGCTTGTTAGTATGTGTTCCCACTGGAATACTGCACTACAAAATAAAGATAGTTTGCTCTCAATAGCTTTTTTTCCACTACATGAACAGGCAGGTGGTTTGCAGTTCATCGAATTTGTGTCTCATGGATAAAAAAAAAAAACAACTCAAGTTTGAGTTTGAAGTTCACAGGAACACAGGCTGTATTAAAGCAATTCTTCCACAACATCCTACAAGAGTCACACAAGGTTTGGGATGGTATCTGTTCTTCTTATTTAAGTTTATTTTCCTCTCCATCCCTGGATGCCTACGCATTTCAGCTATTTCCTTTGTTTCTTCCACACTTACAGAAGACTTGACTAACATCCAGTATACTGCAATACACAGTATACACATAGGTAAGCAAAAGTCAAAGTGATTCATGATATCTCTTAATATAATGACCACATTTCCCATAAACCCTGCCACTTTCTGTTTCAGAGAAGTGTCCTCCTGCCCAAACCCTCCCCACTTCTGCTCTCTGTGCATGTGTTTTTCTTCCTGTAAGGTCACTAAACCAGATAAAGCACATTTATAGCCTTTCACTTCCTCTATCCTCTTCTTTTTACAAAAAAGATTAAATTTAAGTACTTTTTGTGCTGAAAAAATTATAATCTTCCTGTTTTACACCCCTATAATAAATAATGAGTAATGCAAAGATTTGCATTGAAATGCAATGTAAAATTCTATGAAGATGACTTCATGGTGGAATTTTCCTTCTTGACTCCAAATTAAAGATATGCTTTACTGACCTTAAAATACTTGACTTCTGACCCTAAAACATCAACATGTATCATGTTTGCTGTTTTCAAGGCTGAACTTCCTAAATCCACAAAGGAAATGGAGAAGAATAAAGCTGACACATGCCAAGAAGACTTTGGTAGATGTGCCAGTGAAGGTGGCCTCTCAGTTAACACAGGCCAAAACCAATCCTTAGAAACAGAGAAGGGGGAGATTGGAAAGGAGACAGGTGCTCACAGGGCCGCACAGGGTGGTATATCCATTGATAGATGTGAGAGCAGAAATGTCCTTTACCACCAAAAGGTACCCATTCCCCTGAACAGTAGGCAGATTTAATAGCAGATAATGGCAGAGCGCATAGATGGTCAGATGTGACACATAACAGATTAGGTAGGTGGGAATGCAGTCAACAAACTCTGTGCCTGTAATCCATATGCAATAAAACAATTGTTAGTACTTGTGTAAGTTACCTAAAATGAATTTTTAAAAAATTCTACTCAAATCAAATGAAAAAAAAAAAAAGCTTTAAGAAATAAGTAAGAGTTGAGAGGAATCAGACTGTGTCATAGAGTTGGACTCATGATTGTTAATTAAACACATCCATCCAATGGATTATTCTACCAATTACAATTTTAAATAGGTATTCAGTAATCTGTAACTGATCCCATCTTGACAGTAACCTTCCCCACCTGCAGGTGATTGTGTTTAACTTGGGGTCAAAGCTTTCCATCCATCCATCCCCAGACCCTCCACTGGACAGCTAATAGATGGAGCAGGGAGATAGGGCACAGCTCATTGACCTTGATCTGAAGGACAACTGAACTCTCTTCCAGCATGGATGGGTCTAAAGCAAGCAGCTATGCATACTGTGTAAAACACACACACACACACACACACACACACAGATATGTAATCTCCACTGAACACATGTACAGGTGGACACTGAAACCAAATCTATTTGTGCTTAAATATTCATTCAGACACATGTACTGCAGAGACACTACATACTACACACAGACACACACCTCACTTTTAACCTTTCTTCATGAATCACTGGGTTTAATGTTTCTGGAGCGTGGAATCCAATCAGACTCTGGTCTAACATGTCAGCCACTGAGCTGTGGTATTGGAAGCACGTACACGTGTGCACACCCACACACACACACACACACACTCGCCTACAGACATATGCTTTGCTCACCAGGTGTGCTCACGGGAAAGCATGCCAAAGCTCAAAGCTCCAACAACCAGAAATGGAAATAAAATAATAGAATGATAAAAATACTTAACAGAACTGTGTAAAATGCTGCATTTAATCAGAAACAGAAAACACGCTCACTCTACAATCAGTTAAAACCAGACACTAACACCTGAAGGCATTTTAGTGCAGCGTAGGCTTAATGGGCCGTACCGTAGACAGGCGACGTGTTCATCTACTCTATGAAATATCAATATGTACGCCTTATCTTTTACATGAGAGCATCAATAAAAAACAAATCCATGTTGAGTCAAGCATGCCTTGTACTGTCAGATACACAAGGGTAATTGCAAACAAATCACCATCTATATTCATGAGGACTGATGGGAGAAAGAAAAAATTCCGAAAGAGGCGGGAAAATTTCTGTTAAATTATTCACTAGTAAAATACAAACCGAAGCTACATCCAACACTGCAGTGTGTGTTTTCATCAGGGCTGTGCAGTGTGTGAGTACCCAGTGTTTCAAAATGTTATTTTCACTTGAAGCTGGGCAGGACACCGGACTGGGGGGTTTCCAATAGTTCTGCTGGTTTGAGGGTAAGTTGGACCAGTGCTGTTGCATGACCTGTCAAATTTATTCCTCTACTGAGAAAACCTAACCTGACAAAGCAGGATCCCCCTCACCAAAACAAAAGCAAAACGTCATGTAGTCAGAAAAAAAAACTCCCATTGTATTTACTATCTACTATTTCATCTGCTAAATGCCATTTCCAACAAAATTATCAACTACAAAGAGGGACTGCAGCAGAGGAGTGGTGCATCATATAGTCTCCCTATTTGTGTAAATTATTGTTGCTTTTTGTCAGTTTGGTCACTGGAAGATAATCCCTCTTCATGCACAGTGACAATTGACCAACTGAAACTGGTGCAGTGCAACATTTCCTCCTAAACCAGCAAGCAAGAAAGCTCTCACTAATGTTGTCTGACCCATTTCACCACCTCCACACATACAGGAGACTTACAGGAACCTTTTTTTTTTTAATAAGTAAAATCAGTGCGCAATTACCCGATAACACCTCCGTTTAGGTGCGTCAACGTGCAAAATTGCAGGGTGCCAATTTCAAACAGCATAAAAGTATCATGGAAATTACTCTGCACGAATGTGAAGAACCTGACATTATAAATGCACAAATTTCACCTCATTTTCTTGCACTCCTCAGCTGCGGCTCTTAAACACATCCACCTCATGTATTGACTCAGTTTGTTTTTTAGGACAGTTAGTTAATGTAGCATTTGCTGTGCATCAGGCACCATTAGCCTTGATATCATTAAAACAGAAAACCGTGAGAGGAGGAAGAGTGCTAGAGGCGTCAGCATCCAATAAAATGTAAGACGACGGTTGTGTGTTGCACAGGTCTAGAAAAGTTAGCCCGCCACTTAGCTGGAGACCAAACAAAAACTGAGGAACTACATGGGGGGAAGGGGAGGAGGACAACAGGGAGGAGAGGCAGTTTTAGATATGTTTGATGCATCCATTCTGCAGGAGGGCCAGAAGAGCCCCGAGTGTGTGTCTGTGTGTGTGAAGAGAGACGCAGACAGCTTGACATGCAGTCCCTCTCCAGGGCTCTCACAAAGTGTTTATTCGTACTTTGGCTACATTAGACCTTTGAAGCATCGGCAGCGTGCACACACAGAGACATGCATACACGCGGGTGACCACCAGACAGGCGGGCCCTAAGCCCTGAGCTCTTCAGCGTGCCGTAACATGAAAGTCATCCTCTTCTCCTAATGGAGAAGACGGGTAGACAGTGAGGAGAGATGGAATTCAGAATAGATTTATCACTGACTGACAAACAGAAGGCAGCTTCAGAGGAAATTCGCTTTCCAACAGCCTTGCCAAATGGGGTTTACCAGGCACACAGCCGGCGCTACATGTTTGGGGCATTGGTGGCGTCTAACGTGTCAGTCATCTCTTTTGGGTTGGAAGATGTGGAAAAAAAATAATAAAATGAAGACATGTGACCTGAGATAGGGCAGAACTTACACTTTGCTCTTTATATGCACTGAACATTCACTATGTGTAATACCCTTAATACCACTTACATGACTTAAATAATATTAAGCAGTAATTTCATCAGTGTAATCTGCTAACTACTCTAAATGGCACCAAGTCCTCAGGGATTTGAACTGATTGTGAGCAGTAGTGAGCAGCTCATTTTATCCTTTGTCTCTCAAATGTTGTGATTGCTCTGAACACAACTTTCTAACTTTCTCTTCAGCCAGCAATTTAGAAACTGCTGAGAGGAAAGAGATGAAGAGGTAAATATATCTGCAGCGATGAAAGGTGAGCTATAATGTGGTTTAAGATTTTCAATAACCTGAAGCTTTGATTACATTTGTGAGAGCTCATATTTTAGCTGGCTATATCTGTCTCAAGCGGTCTGCAAAGTCACTGCTGATGTGTTGATCCTGAGCATCTGGAATTTATGAAAGATGATGGTGTTGGCCATTGCTGACTTACTTACTTAAATCAGTAATGAGGGATGACACCTTGTGGTCCCTGGCAATGTGAAAACTGTTAAGAAAAAAATCCATCTACACACCCAGAATTTCATTCCCTTGGTTTCAGGTTTCCCTGTATACTACAGCCTAGCTAAACTAGGTTTCATGAGATTATACTTTATATATTAAAAACTTAAAATATACCAAACAATGGACACAAATGGATCCTTTAATGGATCCTTTAAAAAAGTATCTGCAACAGTATATTTGTCAAACCCTCAGTCATGTCTAGATTTACATCAGTCTGGCATTCAACTGCATTATTATAAACAATAAATAAAATAAAATAAATCTCCCAAAAATCCCTGCACAGAATTTCAACTTCAGGACCCCAAACAGAGACTTTCCATTCACATATGCTAGTTAGATTGTCTTTACTCAGAGTAAAAACATGTCAAACTGAGTGTGAAAAGCCACTGAAAATAAGACCTCGATGTAGGGTGGCAGTAGAGCCTGGGGAATCCAAGTGAAATGGCAGCTGTGATGAAGAGAAAAATGGCGCAAAATTCAGTGAGAGACTGAAACTCTCTGTGTAACCTGATTGGTACACACTAGGGACTTCCTCTTAACCACCTTCATGATGAGTGGGGACTATGGGGATTTCACTCACACAGACACACAGACACACACACTGCCCAAAAGGGATGGTATACTGAATAGAATAGCATATTTCAATAGCTAAATCACTATGCCATCTACCAGCAGCTTAGAGTTGAATATTAACTACCTCACTAGCAATAGCGGCAGATTAATTGTCTATGTACAGCGTGTGTGCGCGCAGGTCGTGTGTGATGAATGTCCCTGTGTGTTTCTATACACATGTAGGCGTGTGTATAGTGCATCCGGAAAGTATTCATAACGCTTCACTTTTTCCACATTTTGTTATGTTACAGCCTTATTCCAAAATGGATTAAATTCATTGTTCTTCCTCAAAATTCTACACACAACACCACATAATGACAACATGAAATTTTTTTTTTTGAGATTTTTGCAAATTTATTAAAAATAAAAAACTAAGAAATCACATGTACATAAGTATTCACAGCCTTTGCCATGAAGCTCAAAATTGAGCTCAGGTGCATCCTGTTTCCACTGATCATCCTTGAGATGTTTCTTCAGCTTAATTGGAGTCCACCTGTCTGTAAATTCAGTTGATTGGACTTGATTTGGAAAGGCACACAGCTATCTATATAAAGTCCCACAGTTTACAGTACAGTAGGCCTGTATGGTAGAGTGGCCAGACGGAAGCCACTGAGTCAAAGACACATGGCAGCCCGCCTGGAGTTTGCCAAAATGCACCTGAAGGACTCTCAGACCATGAGAAACAAAATTCTCTGGTCTGATGAGACAAAGATTGAACTCTTTGGCGTTAATGCCAGGCGTCATGTTTGGAGGAAACCAGGCACCACTCATCACCAGGCCAATACCATCCCTACAGTGAAGCATGGTGGTGGCAGCATCATGCTGTGGGGATGTTTTTCAGTGGCAGGAACTGGGAGACTAGTCAGGATAGAGGGAAAGATGAATGCAGCAATGTAATGTACAGAGACATCCTGGGCGACGGTTCATCTTTCAGCAGGACAACGACCCTAAGCACACAGCCAAGATAACAAAGGAGTAGTTTCAGGACAACTCTGTGAATGTCCTTGAGTGGCCCAGCCAGAGCCCAGACTTGAAGAGTTGATTGAACATCTCTGAAGAGATCTGAAAATGGCTGTGCACTGACGCTTCCCATCCAACCTGATGGAGGCTTGAGAGGTGCTGCAAAGAGGAAATGGGCGAAACTGCCCAAAGATAGGTTTACCAAGCTTGTGGCATCATATTCAAAAAGACTTGAGGCTGTAATTGCTGCCAAAGGTGCATCAACAAAGTATTGAGCAAAGGCTGTGAATACTTATGTATTTCTTAGTTTTTTTAATTTTAATAAATTTGCAAAAAGTCTCAAGAAAAAAATTCACGTTGTCATTACGTGGTGTTTTTGAGGAAGAAAATGAATTTAATTCCATTTTGGAATAAGACTGTAACATAACAAAATGTGGAAAAAGTGAAGCATTGTGAATACTTTCCGGATGCACTGTATTGACATAAGTACACTGTGGATGCCATTTGTCAGAACATTTCATATTTCATTGCATTTCAGCCACTGAATGTGAAATGTGACATGGTCATCACTCTATCTATATGGCTCCACACATTCTCAGAACCCCCCCTACACAAACACACACACATGCGCGCGCACACACAAACACACAACAAAAAAAACCCAGCGCCCCATTTACACACAATGCACAAATCACACACACACACTCTGCACGTCTGCCTGGAAAAATAATTGCATTCCTTCTGATAATTGCTAAGTAGTAAATCTATGAATACATTAAAAATAGGTCATTGTGATTAAGTGTGATGATTGTATCTCCACAATAAAAATGTAATCCTGCATTTTACCATGGGTGCTGCATGATAATGATATCATTACCATTTTAGATGGCCTCATCATGATAGAGTTGTTGTTTTTCATGTTGATCTCTCTGCTGAACCCATGTTTCTTTCTCCATTTAACAATGAATCTTAAAACTATTTAAAAGGCTACAGTTTTAGTAGAGACTTATAGATCTCATTGCAATTGCAGGCATACATTATTATGATAAAAACAGGAATTGCTTTGTTATTGGCTTAAAACAGCTCCCATGAGTAGCTCAGTTCAGACTAATTCTGATGTTAATTTTAAAAAAGACAATTGTATACAAAGCCAAAAAATCAAAAACAAGAACAGAGATATGGTAAAAGGTAAAAGGTCTGGACTGCCCAACTCGATCGATAATCAATTATTAGGTACTGTTAGCTTACGATCACCTGCTAAAGATAAAGTTGCATCTCTTCTTGACATTCCTACATTCAAGATGAGAAGATGAAAAGAATCTTTGATGTCTGCAGGTGGCTCTGCAAAAACTTCACTTCTGCAGACTGCAGTCAACAATGATGCCACGACCCCTCTTTGTAGCATCAAATTACTAAGTACATATAATGTGCAATGAAGCTCTTCTAAAGGCAAAACTTCTAAAAATTCATCCTATATTCACCTGGCCTGTGAACCTACTGTACACAAAAGCACACTAGCGAGCAAGCTGAACTACATATTATTTAGTCATTACAACAACAACAACATTTCAGCAGGCTTCCCTGTCATCTCCTTGAGATCCTGAGATAGTGTGCATGTTTGTGTGTGTGCAGGGGAAAATGCGAGTGTTGGAGGGGGTGAAAGAGGGGTGAGTAATGTTCTTAAAGCTATCGTTGGAAGGAAGCGATGGGTCTGCCAGAGTCTGAGGCAAGTGCAAACGACTCTGGGTGCGCAGTGAGCCTGTTTGTGTGCTGGCTCCATTACATTACACCTACGCACACATTGAGAGCAGTCAAAGGATTATAAATGAAGGAGAACATAATGGGAAGAAACTCTGAGACAACAGGCTACCACTCTATGCAGTCACCTCTTTTAGTGGAAATGAGAGTGAAACAAGATAAAAGAGGCAAAACCACTATGTACAGAAATATTCACACGCACATTCACTCACATACAATTTTTTTTTAACGTGGGTGGACTGTCCTTCGTCCTCTTTGATCTGTTATCAAATAATGGAAGGGTGGAATAAATGGAATAGTTGAAGGTCAAATACATTCACTGTAGCACAATAAAGGTCCCCAACAGCAGGCGTGAAGTGGTACATTTATACCTGCCATTCTGCTGGACTAAAGAAGAGCCAACAGCAGGCTTGTTATATATTGCCCGGGGGGATTGTGTGCAGATGCCCGGGGGGAATGTGTGTTCGTGTTCATGTTTGTGCAGTTTGTTTCTCGCTTACATGTTTATGTGTGTTCGTGTTCATGTTTCCTCTGTGTAGTTTGTTTCTCGCTGAAAACGCTTCACTTAGCTTAATGTTTCCTCTGATGTGTCACTTCACTCACCCCCCTTTTTCTGCAGATGTCACTTCACTCACCCCCCCGACACACACACAATGTTTTGCTCTCCTCCGCCTCTCTCTGCCGTGCAATAAACACACCAACTAACGTATGTTTTGCTCTCCTCCTTGTGGGGGCAATAAAACACCAACAGCTTGCTCTAATCCCTAACACAGCAGCACAGGCCGATGTGAAAAGAGCAACAGGTCCCCAGGGCCCACAGGAGCCTCTCTGACTAGCTTGCTCTAATGTAACACAGCAGCACAGAAGGCCGAGTGTCCGTGAAAAGAGAAGGGACAGCCTGTAGAAAGAAGGAACAACACTGATGGGACACAAAGTGAAACTGTCTTTGTCTGTCGGCCTGTCTCGTTGTTTGTGTTTCCCCCTTTTCAACTGCCAATGAAACGGACATATGTGGGGCGGGTGGTTGTGACAGATGAAGTATCCTTGAAATGTGCGACAACCACATTTATACCAACATCACGGACTTAAGAGGAAAACCAAAAGGCAGAGGACATGTTTATGTGTGTTCGACAACCACATTTATACCAACATGTTCATGTTAAGAGGAAAACCAAAAGGCAGAGGATAGAAACACAGTGCAGTTTGTTTCTCGCTGTGTTCACTTAGACAAATTTTTCATTACATTTTCAATATGTTTCCTCTGTGTAGAAAACGCTTCACATGCTTAAGATGTGTCACTTCACTCACCCCCCTTTTTCTGCTTCCTACTGGAATAACACACATGCAGCACAGACACACACACAATGTTTTGCTCTCCTCCGCCTCTCTCTGCCGTGCAATAAAACACCAACTAACGTATCCCTTGTGGGCATCGATCCTGCAACAGCTTGCTCTAATGTAACACAGCAGCACAGGCCGATGTGAAAAGAGCAACAGGTCCCCAGGGCCCACAGGAGCCTCTCTGACTACTGTCTTTGTCTGTCGGCCTGTCTCGTTGTTTGTGATGTCCACCTCAGCCTCCAACTCTTTCCCCCTTTTCCGTCCTGGCCAACATGTCCACTCAGAGCACAGAAAGTGTCCGTGAAGTGAGTGCTGACATTGTAGAAAGAAGGAACAACACTGATGGGACACAAAGTGAAACAACTGCCAATGAAACGGACATATGTGGGGCGGGTGGTTCTGACAGATGAAGTATCCTTGAAATGGCTATGAAAAACTGAAAGACAACCACATTTATACCAACATCACGTTTCCAGATCGCTGTGGGTTTTTTAAGAGGAAAACCAAAAGGCAGAGGATAGACACAAACAACAGCAAGCCTCCCCAACCCGAAGGCGCAAGGGGTCTTTAATTTTGTGATGTTAAAAGTATTCAACCATAAAACATGTTGCAATGTCCAGGATTGGCCCCGCCCAAGATTGCAATTCAAACAACAACGATAATAAACAAACATAGAAACACAGATAATATTGACAAATTTTGGGGGAGACCCTACCAGGGGCATCGACAACATACATTCATTCGGGCACACACCCCTCCACCTCTGAAGGTGGCGGCAAGGAGGGGTGATTCTACTACCAGATGTTTAAATCCACTTGCGGGACTGGTTGAGATAAAACTAAATGTTTTTTGTGTGTTTATGAGGCATATGAGGTAGTACTGTCAGCGTAGGCATCAAAGGAACATCGAACCACACAGAGTGCTTTGTTGAGGATTTTAAATGGCTGCTGTTTATCTTAAGGACCTAATCCTCCATTAGGTAACATGTATATTAGCATGTTAGCTGGACTGACATGATTACAGTATTTTCATAGCTCTCCAAGGATCAGAAATCGCCTGCCTGTCTGTGATACAGCTAAGCTGCTACTAGTACTAGGTTAATACACAAAGATGGAAGTATTAGAGAGAGGGAGTGGACACAGTGCGCTCGTTAGAAAGACAGAAGAAAAACTATGAGGATGAAAAAGCAGAGAAAGAGAGTTTCAGTGACCAAAAAAATCAACTTTTTCTTTTCCCCAGGTTGTACTGACACAAACAAGACACATTTAATTAATATATTCAGGAATTCATTCCCTTGCTTGTGGACAATTTAATTAACTCAACCTCTTCATTTCAACCCTGACTGTCCTTTTGTTTCTATTAACAGGCATTTCAAATGCATTGAGAGGTAGGGGGGAAAATCACCTAATCCCATGAGTGTCTCTTCTCATTTAAGCGTGCGTGATCTTATTAGGGTTTGTGAAAATGTAAACTTCTCAGGTGATCAACCTTAAGCAAGCTGGATCATTCTTGCGCCCGCTGATTCAGCAGCTCCGTAGTCCAGTTGGTTAAAATTAAAAGTTTATTCGTGAGCAGGCACAGAGCCCTTTGCAATTATTTTTTGCTTTAAATCTTTATTTGATAACATAAAAATACAAAATCTAAAATCAGATAACAAAAGGGAAGCCATCCATCATGTAAACACCCCCTTTATGAAACAAAGAAGATGTTTTACCTACACACACACCCTGAAGCACACAAGCACACAGCTAGCAGCGGTTGTGCGCCTAAACGAATGCAATTTCACATTAACATAAATTAAAGGCTCATAAACTTTCTTCAGAGGCCTCCTCTAAATGTAATAAAGAAGCTCTCTTCCTGGATCCATGTTTTATTCAACATTTGGATATGCTCAATTAGCAGCCCTAATTAACTGCACGTCAATTGTAGCCGCCACGGGATGGAGGGATGGAGAGATGGAGAGAGAGCAGAGGTGGAGGAAAAGGGTGATGGGGATGATGAAGGGAAGGATTTTAAGGGGGCAGTGTGAAAAAGCTGATTTAAAAAATAGAAACATATCATCTAAGGGTAAAATGATTGAATAAATGTGTGTGGGGGTGATGTGGTATATATACACACTTTCTACGCTGCGAACATTATAGTTTTAATATTGTTCATGAAAACATTCATTAACATGCCACCATTAAACTCATTTAGCATGGAGCACACAAGCTCCCAACAACCCCTACATGTGTTTTTTTTTTTTAAACAATTATTTCTGTTGTATTTCCAAAGACCTTTTAGAGGTGACTGTGTCTGCCAATTACTGATAACCCTGGACGGTGGCATGTGTTGCAGGAAACCAGTCTGGCAGAGCTATTCATACAGTATTCCACTTCCACACTGCTATCAGACTGCTTTGTCATGCCGCTACGCTTTGTTATCTGTACATACAATACTCAATTGTTTCTTTGTTATTTCTGTGTCTCTAATATGAAGAATAAATATGTTTTCACAGAATAATAAACGTAACAGCAACAGCATGATTAGGTTTTATGCTACCCAAACTACACTAATATGCTTGATATATTATCACCATTGTGCTTCATCAGTGTGGAACTAAATATTATGAGTTTTAAAATGACTCTTCTCATAGTGTAATATTAAAACAAATTTAATTTACATGTACTTTGGTGGGAGGGCTTCATTCAGAGCGTTCACAAAACAAAGCCATCTCATGGTGAGAAATTTAAATAATTATAATTCGACTGTCAGTGTAACTCAAATAACGTGTGAAATAATCAACCAGCCAATTTGCTTAGTATTTGATCACACGTATTCATCACAGGCAACTGGCCTATAGTGAAAACAAGTTAATAAAATTTTCAACACCGCAATAATAAACACCACCAAAGATATTTATACCACATACTGCAAAAACATCATGTCAGAAACAAACTAAATGCTTATATACAAACCTATACCTATTATACTAAAACAGACTCAATTTGTCCAGTGTGCTCACATACCCAAGGTGCACAAAGAGGAGAGGGGTTGCAGCCAGAGTTCAAATTTGTTGAACTTTGACTTAAGCCACCCTGACCTTAATTGGGGCAACCAATCACTGATGATGACTGACTGAACATAACAAATTGGTTTCAAATGGAGACCGGACACAGCAGATACTTACCAGCAGTGGGAAGTACTGCGCCAACCAATGTGGAACATGCAGCTCAATAACAAGTACCGAGTTTAAATGTTCATTTAAATTAATTTAAGCTCTGATATCATGGGAAAAAAATGAATCCACTGTATGGCCTTTGAAGCTCACTTTTATGTGTAAACTCAGACAAAACCGGTCTTTTTCCGAATAACTTAATATTCACCGCCACCACCTTCATCTTTAAATGATAGATCAAAAGCTGATCTCTGCAGGTTATTATAACAGCAGGGCTCCCATATCACCCCCCTGCCCCAAACACACACACACACACACACACACACACACACACACACACACACACACACACACACACACACACATATACACACACACATATACTCTTGATGCATCAGACAGGAAATCAATTATCATCAAGACCCCTATGAAATATTTCACAGCTGTATTAACCACTTTATTTTCCACTGCTGTGAAGGGTAGAGGCTCACACAGGTCAGACAGATGAAAGGCAATGGAAAGAACATTTGGTGTCTGATTTTCTTCTGTGTCAATACAGAGGAATTCAAAGGGAATAAAGAAGAGCAGGTGTCTGTGAGGGGCAGGGAAGAGAGGTCTTTTGTTTTTAGACAGTTTAGATTGTAAAACAGGGATATGGTATGTGTACAAACCAACAGCAGCTCGGGTTACATGACTGAATCAACGGCTGCTGTTGTTTTCATTATGTTGTGGCCACAAACTCCCTAATGTGATGACTCTGTGTACTCGCAGCCCACACTCTAACAGCTTACAGGCAGAATGGAGATAAATGAGCATGTGAAGACACACAGAGAAGAGAAGAGTGAATATGACAAGATAAGGGGAGCCAAGACATCTCCATCCACCTAGCATGAGTGTTTAAACACTACGTTTGAAATGCAGAAAAATTTAAGTAAATTGCACATTTCAGGTGTTTGCATCAGTTGGCTCAAAGCACAAACTGTACCTAAGCCTTCTGAATGTCTATATAAAGTGAATTTCTGAGGGAAAACTGTGAACTGTGGAGATCTCATAACTTTTGACATGCCAGAAGAAGTGTTTCTAACACATGTAAAACTCAATCTTTTAAGTTTCTCTTAATTAGAATGAAAAAAAAAAAAAAAAAACTAAAGAGACAGAGAGATGACTTGATGGGTGACAAGAAATGAAAAAGAGGAGGCAGACGAGGTTTAACCCACAATGTTGCAAACCACAGGGTGTCTCTGAAATAAATGAGAATTTGACTGAGAACTGACCTTTAACACAGTGCAAAACAATGCACTTACAGTGTACCTCTATCACTGCTGTGGTGAGCTTCTGATAATTGGCCAATATTCGTAGTTTGAATGCAACATGTTACAGTAAACTGCAAAAGCTTCAAAATAATATTTTAATGCATGTGGGTGTTTTCTTGTAGATATTGCTGTTAGATTATCATGCTACCCCCAGGGTATTCAAAGTGATGAAATCGCACAACTTGAAAATTAAAATTAATTAAAATTTTGATATAATTTTATCTAAATTGCCTCTGGAAGCAGTGTTCATTAAAAATCGTAGGTTCACTTAGTATTTTACACGTCTTTGGCTGTGCACATAAGGGACAGACTGAGAGAATTTAACAGTATCCAGAAGCAGATCTTACGGTGTGTATGTTCGTGTATGTGTGTGTCCCTAATTATACATGCATGTACACGTCCTTCCAGTGTGCCTATATGCATTTTGTGCATCACTTTCAGCATTGTAATGTATGAATGTCACAGTGCCTGAGGGATGATGGCAGCATTATGGAAACTGAGAGGCTTCAAACACACACACACACACACACACAACCTTGTAGTTCTTTTCTTATGAAGACTCTCCCCAGCTACATGGCCTCTCTGCTTTACACGGCAATAGTGACAACAGTTCACAAGACTGACTTCTTCTCAACTTCAAAACAATCTAAGAGTCATACTGTACTTGTTCTCACAAAGCCACCCAAGAAATTGTCCCTACATATACCTTTAAAGTGGTTTCGTTTTCTATCTAGCAGAACACAGGGAAAATATCACACAATCTATATTCTTCCAAAGAAAAGCTGCGTGTGCATGTATGTGTTTGTGTCGCACATACAAAATCAATAATGCTGTCGGCCAGATGTATATGCTGATAAAAATCAATGGCCTTTTTTCTGCTTTGATGCCAGCTGTGTGGATGTGGGCCAGATAGTGCGATGTGTGTGCATGCATATATGACGCTACCAAAGTGTGAGGGTGTTGCAGATGAGGTGTGCATTTGTGTGCATATGCCTGTGTTTGTTCACGATTGACTATTCACTAGATTTCCTATAATGCAAGCTAAGTGTATGAGTATTTGAGATACCCAACACTGAAATCACCTATTAAATCTTGTAAAACGATTAAAACCAAGACAGAAACATGTTGTCTTATAGTACAAAACTAAAGACCATGACTATTCGCTACTTCACTACTACATAATAAATATGTGTTTGTGGGGGTTAGAATTTGTGTCTAAGAATGAGACAATGGGCTCCATCTCTATGGGATACGTGGCAGGAATAGCATGGTTTTAAAGGTAATGAAAGGAGCAAATATGATTGAGCAGTCCCTAACCAACCAATTATTTATATGGGTATTAATATTATTCCTAATAACAACCCATTTGTACAGCATGGGTGCAGCACATGCCTTTGATTATAAAAACACTCATGTGTGTTACCACACCTTCTGCACTGAGCAATGTACATATTTATAAAAACAAAGCCACACTGTATGCGTGTATGTATTTGAATGCCCATCTGTAAATAAAAGATAAACTGGTGTCCTGTATAGTGCTCGCCTTTATCAATACAGTTGCAACTGGTTTTCGATTCTGTGAAACAGCATTTGGCCAAACTCTGCCAGAATGCAGTGACCTGGTTTTCCCCATTTCTAGCATATTGAGCAACAGCCAGGAACAAGGACAAGATCGCAGGAAGGAAAAGCAGATCATGTTTGACATCTCTAGACACATAACACGGAAAATATATTTAAATAAATGAAGAAATGAAACATTTGACTTCTTTCGCAGCTGTGACGTTGAGTTACAAATACTAGTGGCTTCACTTTTGAACTGAATCACATTTGAACTGAATCTTAAAGTATGTGATGACCCAGGTGACAGAGAACTTCTATGCTTGCGTTGCATACCTCCTTTTGGGTAACCGCCACATATCCCCAGCTTTGACATTTTTTTAGTATTCTTTTAGATCTGAATTGAGGACTGATCATCATCCCGGGGTCTGAAAGGAAGATGTGTAAAAACACATCCTGCAACATAGTTATTACTGAGATGCCTGAGACGTCTACATTTTTAAAATCTCAGTTCTGGTTCTCACCTTTGACATCACAATTGTTCCTCTGCTCAACACTGCCTCTCCTTTCTCCTTTAAAATCTTAAATTAAGTATGTTGCTCAGTGCGATATGCACTTCAAAAGCCTTCCTAAAACTGAATAAAAATCATTTATTTATATTTAATGAAGTCCCATAGTTTCAGATGAGTAGATAGGAAAATACACCTTCTGCAGATCACAGTATTTGTATTCTGCATTAATCAAATAGACGACCGTAAACAAATAGCAGCAAATAAGCACTCTGTTATACTGAGAACACTGGAATCACTAATGATCATTTAACTTAGTGCAAAACAATTCTCTTTATTACTTCTGCTGCCAACCGCCAGTAGTGACTGGAAATTTACATGAGCGCAGTTTACGCATGTCACATTATTTCTAGGTGATAAAGTCCTTCAAAGAAAAAAGAAAGGCAGTTCCGTTCTTTTGTGAGAATCTGCTAACCCTGCACAGCTGTGTTGTGAAGCCTCAAATATAGACAATATATTTTAAGGATTTTCAGACTTTTGCCCAAAGTGAGTGACAGGAAATGGGAATTAAGTTCAATTGAAGGTCAAATTACATACTGTTTAATACTTTTTTCCTGGCCCCCTCCATCCCACCACAAACCTACCTGCAGCGCACTGCTCCTCGTCTGCCCCGTTCTCACAGTCCCTCTCGCCATCGCATCGCCATGACAACGAGACACATTTGCTGGCAGCCCCTCCGCAATCAAACTTCTCCGGTGGACAGGTCTGTCGGCCTGTTGTGAGGGGGTGGAAGTGGAAAACAGCAAGGGAGAGGGCACAGAGGGGGAAGACAGGGGAGGGAAGGGAAAATGGACAGCAGATGAGAGAGTTGGGGGAAATGGATGGAAGAGAAAGGAAGCAAAGAGGGATGGAGAACAAGGGCAGAGAGCGTACAGTGAGAGGAGAAATAGGGAGGAGGCAAAAGATAGAGAGAGAAGGGACAGCCAGTCAATGAAAGAGTTTGATAACTTAGTTATCTTGTTGCTCACATCGATTCCTCCTCAAAGGCCTGCAATTAAACTAGACACACAGTGACAGAGGAACAAAGAAGCAGAAACACTGTCAGGCAGACACAAAGCCAGGATACACACACACACACACACACACACACACAGTACAGTACACAAACCAAAAAAGACAGGAAACAAACAGACAGGAAAATACACTCAAACACTATTTTGTATGTACTCATAGGTCTGTATATTCTAAGGCTGGATTAATCAGTAATTATCAGTTATTATTTTGTTTCATTTATTGATTGAAATGTCAAAATGTAGTGAAAATGCACATCTCAATAGATAAAAAAAGACATTGTCAGATTACTTGATTTTGTTTGTCCAACCTCCAAATGAAGGTTTGCACATTTCAATGATACAAAACTGAGAAAATCAGCAAATACTCACATTTGAAATACTGGAAACAATGCATTTATGGTACATAACCAATTCATTCTCAAAATTAAATAACAATTAATCAATGAATTGCTTCAGCACACAAGACAGCAAATGTAAACTGAAACACATTAGAATACAGACTGCATATATACAGTGCTGTATTTCCTTTCAAATGTCAAACCTTATTCAATAAAAATGTATTTTTTGAGTGTAACTGAATGAAGTGTGAAAGCACACGTTGCAGTTTGTGAAACACATACACATAGACACAGTGTGTGTGAGTGAGAAAGTGGTCCCTCTTGGTAAAAGCCCATTACAGTAGAGAAGGCCATTGTTCCTACATGTGTAACCTGTGGGGTTGGCTGCTGGGAGGAAAAATACAGCCATCCAATACATCAAATTTACACTGAGTCCCCACAGCAACCCCGTGTCCCTTCTTTCAGCAAACCACTACACCCCCACCCTCGGCCCTCCCCTGTCCTCCCCTGCCCTCCCCCCACTTCAGTGTCTCACACAAATACCGACACTCACAACACCATAGGGACTCTAGTCCCAGATTACATTACAGCGCTGTGTCAAACTCAACTCTATCAATTATACATATTTGACCACCAGAATGCTTCTTGGCAACCAGCCACCAGTGTTTGTGTGTGTGTATATGTGTGTATGTGTATTTATGTGTCTTTCATTTTCATTTTTAACAGTACTGAATAAATTGCCACCATTCAAACGTTGCCTCTCTTGGGGGGATGCTAGGAGCCCTGCTGATACAGATTGCCAGGATTTTCTCCAACTGTGCAGGCTACCTTGCCAGGTTCTGCACTATTGAAAAAGTGGCTACTTGCATTTTATTTGTCTATGGAACTGGACAGGTTTGGGATTTGGATTCCTCTCTGTCTCCTGCCTTTTGCTGGGCTTGATCTTCTGGCTGACCACTCCCCACCCTCAAACCTGACAGTATTCCTCCCACTGAATATTAGGTTTTTGTGGGAGCATGTTTTCAAAGTGCCTCCCCTAAATTAGTTTTCCCCTGGCCTTTAAAGAATAAAAGCCTCCTGCAAATCTCCTTTAAGAGAGTGAAAGAGGAAGCACCATATCAGCACAGTCTGCCGCAGCTCTTGTGGTTAATATGCTGTGAATATGAATATCAATGGGAGGAGGGTGTGTGGGTGCGTTAATGTGAGGAAGGAGGACAGTGACTTGTCTGACATCTGGCTTACTGTTCAATCACTTTAAGTGTGTGTTGGTGTGTGTCTTGGAGATACAGTACTACACTCATGTTTCTCATTATTTACCTATTCTAAGCGTGTATGTATGAGGGCTATTGTCTGAGACTTTCTCACTCATATGAACCCACACACAGAAATACACCCCCGAGGGGTTGAGTCCTCTAAGTGTCTGATTGACAGCTGGGTTAAAAGGATGTAATTTGTCTGAGTGACCATTTCAAGCCCTGGGAGCTGAGAGGGGCGGAGTCATGGATCAGCTGCTGATCAAATGACTGAATACAGTCCAGCAAGAACAACAGGGAGCTTCACTGACATTGATTATGACAAAATCAATTAAATAGATGATTTTCATCCCAAAAGTAATAATGTTCACTAAATGAAACGGAAAATTCCAATTTTTGGTGCTGATATGGTGTTTCACTTTGCCTGCAGAAGCAAGAAAAGTTTGTTTTGGAATAAACTGAAGTGGTAGTACATGAAGGTAATTAGCATGATCAACGACAGCCAAGTCTGCGCAGACAAAGAGAAACATGCCAACTAAAGAGAGAAAATCCAATACGTCTGAACTACTAGATTGTATGAACATGAACTCTTTGAAAATCACATTTAAATAGCACTGCAATACAATCTAGCACCAGCATGTAATAAAAAAAAAAAAAAAAGATAAAATAAAAAAAGAATCCAATTTTAACAAGGTTGCTGTGTTCTGACTTTGCCAATCCAGATGGTGATGGTGTTGATGATAAGGCTGTAGTCAAGGTACTTTCCCCAGACTTTTGAAAGTCAACGCTCAGATCTGCCCTCTCTTCTTGTTCCCCTCTCACTAAATGCTGACAAAAAAAAAAAAAAAAAGATATATCCAGCAGCAAAGCAGGCACTGAGAAGCATTGATGAACTTATCGATCTCTGGCTGCAGAGATACTATTATGATCATGTTCCAGGCCAAGTGCAATACTGACTGCAACTACCACCGCATCTATGTAAAGGTTGTATCTCTGCAAAACTTGTAGCTACACAAAGCATACTAAAATGACAATTCCGTAACTTTGTACACATACATATAGATGTAAACGTAAACACAAAAGTCTACTCATCAGCCACAGCCACATGCACACATATACTTGTGTACAAAGACCCTCTTGCACATACGAACATAAGAAATACTTACAGCTATAAATCCTTTTCTCAGCTGCCAGTTGAAGGCGTTTAACTGAACTCACTATTCTTTAGACTTTGTATTGAATGAATATTTCATGGGCGATAAAGCTCCTGTGGCACAGGGACAAACGCTAGGCTGTTAGCAGCCAGCTAGCTTGTTTACAGCCAGGGCCAAGAGCAAATAGTAGCTGAGGAACTGATGCTAGCCATGCTCCGCTGGTTGGACACGGCAGCTCCCAGATGAGTGAAACCAATATCGAATGCATGTGAAACAAGGTCTAAACAAGTGTGTCAGTGAATGTACCCATGTTACATCAAAGTAAAGCAAATAGACATACAACCACAATTGGCCAGATGATCATGTCAGAGCTTCTCCCTTAACTTACATTTCAACTTACATTGTGACATATACAGGTGTAAGAACCTCAATAGATTCAGCCCAGTGCCCTTTTAATTATGTTGTAACCTACTCATATATTTCTGCACAGTCGCCCTGGGTTAGCAGTAATTTTTCTGTCAGCATGAGAGGCTGTTTTCTCAGTATGACACCGCATTAGAGAGTAGTAAGAGATACGATGGGATATACACATCATTTCTATGAAATTTTACTTCGGTTAGATAGAACAGAATTAAGTTACCTAAAAAAATACAAGTTGGATTAATAAGGCTTCTTTAACACACGTGTTATGACAGCTATGATGGACAAAAGTAGTGCTGTGAAAAGACGCATGGAATCATAACATAAAAAACAGGGAATAAATCCAATGCAATGCTCTATTGCCCTACTAATGACTTTTAGTTTTGTGTTGATACATCAAATGCCAGATTCACTAAATTAAAATGTTCAGCAACCTCAAAATGTTATGTAAACTGCATTAATAGTAATAATGAAAGTTTCATGTTGCAAAGTGTACTTGAACTGGCATGGGCTGAATTTAGGCTAAACTACAGAAAGTATAATGTGGGTGAAAATATTAAGATTATTTATGTAGCTATATTGCTATGGAGCAGGCTGTTCCTGTGAATATATAGAGTAAATCTTTAGTGGGAGTTTGTTTTTTATTGGATTTTCTTTTGAGAAAAACTCTGTTCTTAAATTCTTATTCTTAGTAATATGTAAATAGTGCTTTGCTGGTCCTGGGGTCATAAAACTCATTTGGCACATAAGGAACGATGCAGTCTTTTAATTCAAACAAGTCGACAACCAGAAGTGGTACGGACTTGTTATTCCCCTCACATGGCCTGTCTAAGTGTCTATTATGACCAGGGTACAGGGGTGGACTGAGCACAGCGCTGTATGCTAATGAACTTTTGATTAACTACCTTCTTAATTTCCCTTCACAAGTAGGGAGGGGATTGGGGCATTTGAGTGTGGCACCATATCCAACCTCCAGCTGCCTGCCTAGCATCAAAGCTAACCTCCCAGGTGATTGATTCAGATGGCTCGTAGCCCCGCAGGCTAATGCTAAGATAATTTATTTATTATGAGGTGTGTGCACATGGCTGGGAGGTAATATCACTCATCCTTAAGTCATTGTCTGTCACAGTTACAAGGGAGGAGCGCATGTGATAATATGACACATGTTGAATGGGAATGTATGGAAGCTTATAGATGATTTGCCGTGTACCTGCACAAGGGATTATTGTTGCATGAATTTTCAAAATGCTTAAAGCTACACTGAATTCCCCCAGACTCCAGACAGCACAGCACGGCTCTGACTGATGAAGTACCATGCTTTAACGTCTTTTTATGCAAACACCTGAGAAACATGTCTCATCACATCGCTGGAATATTATGAGGGCCCAATTACTCTGCACTGCTGTGAATATCAATTGGCTCCACATGTACTCCAAACTGATATGCATAACATAATGAAGGCAGTTATAGTTTCGTAAAAACATTTTGAAACACAGGCACTTTCTTTTTACTGGGTAGTGTGTCAAATATGTTATTTTCCCTTTTATTAGCTGTGCCATTTGTGAGAATCTCTACAACATGAAGATCAATGCGTAAGTGGAAATGACTGGGAATAATGAGTGCTCACATATATAACAGGGTATGACGTAATATAGGATAAGAACACTGAACTTATTTCTTACTTCTTGCTTGTGTTTGACACATCATCATTATTCAAAGTCTGAACTAACAGGGGGGTCCATAATAGCTGATCATCTGTGAAATAGGATAATTAAACTCAAGTTTCAGCCATGAGGTTGCGCCGTAAATCGGTGAGTGCCTGCTTGAGAACAGTAAACTTTTATCGCTTGGCTACTCTGCAGTAAAAACAAGACCAAGGCATCCCTTGAATCAATAGACAACTGTACTGGGCCGTTCTGGTGAGTCAGTCTGCTTGTGTAGGGACCTTATAAAATTTCCACCATTTAAATTAAGACAATTTAATATATGCCAGGCAGCTAAAACTAACAACTCGCAAGCTTGTGTCTTTATTTTTAGCCTCAGCTACCTGGATTAACCTGAATTCGTGGACAATAAATGACACAGAGAGACGGGGTAGACTGAGGGAATTCGGCAGAGCAGAAATAGGAAACAGAGTGAGATATAAGTGGGGGAGGTGGGGTCAGATATTGGTTACAGAATGGAGAATACTGATTCAGGGACAAACTGTGACCAAGGCAATTAGAGAAAGATGCTGCAGAGACACAAAGGCATTGGGTCGGAATATGATCAAATTGGGGCTCCTTCTGACTCGAGGACTGACAAATGCACACAATAAACATAGTTATAATTTTCATTTGGTCATTCACTTATTTGGCACTTAAACATACTAATTCTACAAACAGTAACACACAAACATGCACATTACCACACAAAACATAGAACAGTATACCGCAAATCTCCCTGTAATCTATCTAGAGATATAGGCTGGAATGTATCTGAGCACAGCACAGATTTGGAGAAGTGCTCCCAGATGGGTATATTGTAAATTTTAATGTCTGCTGTTTCGTTCAAATAAGTGGAAGGCTTGTAGAGGGGACATAGTCAATCTCTTTCAGGAACTGTGCTACATGCAGTATGAATGAAATGCTTTTCTCTTGTGCTGTAACCTTTAGAGAAGAAGAAGAAAAAACTGGAGTAGACAAAGGACAGGATGCAGGGGAGCTTTAAGCTCACAGAGCGCTCATATGCATCAATGATTCATACAAGACCAGAGATGTATGGCTCAGCCAATTATTTGGCTTATAAAGACTTTGCAAGTCCAATGGTTTGATTGGTTGCAGTGGGTCATATCGTCATGGTGACTCATTAACCTGGTTCTAAGCGTCTGACTCATTTTCACAGGCTTGTTAAAGTAAGTTTAAGGGCATAATGGTTTGTGCATATGTGTGTGTGCGTGCATGTGCCCGTTAGAAATATGCACGTTCCCAGGGTTATTATGACTCTACTGGGCAGACTAGAAATGTCACCTTCTCTTTATGTTTCTCTCTGACCATTAACAGATTATTTTATTGTAGCTAAAATCTGACTAGGCAACAGAGAGTTAATAAAAAGAAAAAACATTTTCTTGTCTTAAGCAATAAAATTTAATATACAAATTAGAGCTGGAACTATGAGTCAGTTAATGGATTAGTTGATTGAGAGTATTTTATAACTGATAATCTGAATGATTTCTGAAGCAAAAGTGGGTTTTTGACTTTTGATGGAACAAAAAAAAAGACAATTGAAGGCATTACCATGGACTCTGAGAAGTTTCAATGGCGTTTAATGAACAAAACAAAACAAAAAAACTTTAAACTCAATCAATAAAAATTTGTTGTTTTTATTAAAAAATCTGCAGATCAATAATGAAAACACTCATAAGTTGCAGCCTTAGTACTAAAGCTGATGGACCCACAAGAAATGTAAATTAACTTTACAGGTCAATGACAATTCTCCCTGTTTATAGTCTTAAATCCTATTGACAAAGCAACGCACCACTTGCAATATGCAGGAAAGAATGTTTTATCAAGCATACAATGACTTCAGGGGCAAAATTACTTCATGAGTTGTTTTGGAGATGGAATAAGTGTGTGTATGTGTTTTTGTGTGTGTGTGTGAGCATGCAACCTACAGTAGGCATAATTATGTATGTATGTATGTATGTGTATGCATCAGTTAAAGTGCATATGTGTTTGCATGTGTATGTACTGTAAGTGTAAGGATGGTTACATGTATTTGTGAATGCATGACTGCGTGTGTATATTTGGTTGCTTGTTGGCACGGGTACATAATACATGTGTGAAGACATGAGCATGTGTATTTTGCATATCGTCACATTGCACACCGGGAACTGGAGCATGGTGTTTCATGGCCAGGGAAAATGAGGCCTGAGAAGCAATTTAAAAGACCAAAGCATGGCAGAAAAAGTTTGTTGTCGTGAAAAATTCTAAAGTTGACAAGAAGTGAAACAAAAACCAATGTAACATAACAATATCATAATTTATTTTTCACCCTCACTTCTTTTAAATTATTACAGTGATATCACTGCCTGGTTGAGACGGTCATAGTCACATCTCATCTTCTGAGATGATGAGATGTTCTCCTTTACACTGGAGGAGGGCACATGAAGCCAGCCATCATCAAAATGTTGTCATTTATGAGCAGTTACCCCCTACAGGTATTCAGTTGATCATTAAGCGCAGTGATCTTGGGTGGGTAAGTTGGTAATTTACGACATCAACAATCAACAATGTCCCCTTCCGTACATTTCTGTGTACTTTCTGACTCTTACATTTGGTTTGGTTGGTCCTTGGTGTTGAATGTAAATGAGGAGTTTGGACTTGGAGGCCAAGGCCAACCTGCTAAATCTTGCCTTGAATGTTGCAGTAGCGCCAACTCCATCCCCCTCCCTTGTCCTTCAGATGTGAAATCCAATTTACGCAAAGGGCGTATGTGGTTAATATCAGATTACATTTTAAATGAAGGTTAGTGTTGATTAGTGGCTTTCATTGGAACGCTGATCTCCTATTATTGCAGCCCTGATGTAAGGAGAGGGTGGTGCTGTGTGCTGGAGAGAGAAAGATCAAAGTCAAGAGAAAGGAGAGAAAAAAAGATCAGAGGGAACAGGTGCAGAAACTAGGGAAAGTAGTAGGATGCCACAACAAATATGGAGGAAAAACAAACACTGGGAACATGTTACAACACCAAAAAAGAGATTCAGATGTCCAAAGTTCAAAAACACTTCTTTGATGGAAAATTATGTTGCCAATAACACGTTGTGCGTTGTGTATAAGTAATTGCAAATTTCTGAAATGATGTCAATGTCAGTCAGTGTGAGTGAATGTTTCCTTTCATCAACATTTACATTGTGGGGTTTTTAAGTTCTATTTAATATTTTGACTATTTTGCAAGTTTCTGGCAATTCCACTCCACAAGGTTTTTTAAATGCACTGAATAAATTTTGCATGAAAACAGGTGGATATAAACATACTTACAGAGTCAGTCACATAGACTGAGGTTTGTCATGTGTCTTTAGCTGGCACAGTTTAGGTCTGAAGTAGATGCCGCTGCAAAGTTAAACTGAGATAGATGATGCACTCTCTCTCTCTCTCTCTCTCTCATTCTGTAGCTCCCTTTCCCTCTCTCTCTCTCTTTGTCAAGGCTGTGTGAAGGAGAAGAGGGGGGCTTGTTAAATGTGGAACCATTAGCACGGTCCAGACTGTGGGTCTGTTAGTGCTGTGGGGGGAGAACACAGCGAGACACCAGCGCTCTCATAGGAAATTGCCACTTTCTTCCAACAGGCCCATCTTAATGGTTGTTTAGCAGACGACACATTGGGCATTAAAAATACCGCCAGTGGCTAGTGCCACATCTCAACTAATGGGAGATTGTAGGAGACGGAGGCAGTCAAAAGGAAGGAAAGGGAGAGGGAGAGTCGGGGCCTCTGTTTTGGGATGCACAGAGTGTGGGGCTGAACTTGACTGGCGAGCTCTGAGCTTATTTCCTCTGTGGCTGTTTATTCAAAGGCTGTGTCGGGGCACAGAGGCAGGGGTGTGAAGATTAAAACAGGGCCGCCAAATTATGTGGAGAGCGTAGTTGACTTCTGAAGGCATCTGAATGGACTTTTCTAATATTAAAAGACAGCTACTGGCTATGTAAAGATGCTTTTCAAAGTCATTGCATTGTAATGTGACGTAAGGTGGGCTCAGATAAATTACATGCTTTAGCAGGTTTAGTAGCCAAAAAAACATCTGAATTTTGATTCATTCTGGCAAAACAATATCCTGCATAATTAGAGTCACAGGAGAAGAACAACTCTGCAGCCTGTTTGCATGCCTCTATGGGCAACATCCATAAATAACTTTTGCATGAATCATACCTTTTATATTACATTTATTAACTGCGCTTAAGCAAAAACTTATGGTGATACAACTGATCTGTTCATAAAGTTATTTCACCATACAGCTCTTTATCTTTCAACACATGTTCATTTATGATGTACCAGCTTTAAGATTACTGCTGCTGCATGTGATTTTGTCATGACCACAGCTGAATCTTCCTCTTTTGCTTCTAGTTCATTTGATTAATCTCTGGCTGTACCTGTCGTCATGACCATCTGCTGCCTTTTTATCACTTTCTCCCTGCTGCAGCCAGCAGTACCAGGTCTGTTTTACTGTCTGACTGCTGTCTTGTAAGCTTGACCTAATAAAGATTGTATTTTCTCACACCTGTTCTGTCTCCCTAGTCAGCCTTTGGATACCACATCTTGGATGCGGTGATACAATTTAGGGTTTCCTTAAAGGAATATGGAGAGAAAATAAAACTGAAATGAACAAAGAGCTGCAAATTCTTCAGTCCATCCTGGCTAGATGAAGAGGGAGAAAAAAAAGGAAGATAAAATTACAGATTACAAATAGATAATTGTTATCCTGCATGGGTCTTTACAAACACGACCAAAACAACGGCAAAAGCAATCCCATCAGGCTGTTCTGGCTCCACAAGACGCCCTCTGAGAGCAAAACACACTGACCACCAATCAATCGTAACCAGCCAAGAGCAAGGGTCACTAATTGAACGGAAGAATGGAATTGACAAAAAAAAAAAAAAAAAAAAATCACATGGTGGCTGTTGCTGTGTAGGTGGTTTTCTCTGTTTGATTGTCATGTACCGTATAAACAAAGAAGCAAGTTTGCTGTAAACAGCTGTTTCAAATCAACACAACCACAACACAGGAGGCCGAACGTTCTGGGATATCAGCAAAAAACAGATTTCATACATGGAACAGATCGAAAAACATGAGATCAAGCTGGTTCCCTCTATGCTTAATTAATTCATCAGTGTGCTACTGCAGTAAAATCTTGAAATTTGAACTGGATGAATAAAAAGATTACATTGGGTCTTGAGAGGCTCAACTCTAACTCAAAATCAATAGTTTACTTTCCAGGAATCAAGGTAATACTAAATTAAGCATTAACTTATTTTGAAAAAAAAAAATTAAAAAGTTCAAGTTAGAGAGAATCTGGACCTGTTTCATTAAATGTACTCTACCACTGAAACTATGAGATTTTCTCTGTGTGACTTAAGGGACCTAAATCGACAATGACCACCTACTGTACACTTCTCTCAAATCGTGTTTTCCTCACAGGGCTTCTTAAATTAGCTTTCCAGATGTCATTATTGCAGAATGGCTATCAAAAAGCAGATAAAATACAACATGTTTTTTAAATCTGGGGTATTTTTTTCTTGTGTATGTTGTGGTTAGGTGGCTATTGTGTCTCCCTTAAGGGATCAATACACTTTAACTTATTACTGATATAAATCAAGGTAAAGAAATCCGTGGTTAATGAGATGCCACAAGATACAGCAAGATAAGCAGAACAATGCACATGAGGGCCTGAGATGATGGGCTTACAATATGAGAAGAGACAGAGAGAGAAAGTGAGATGACCTTTAATGTGTTTTTTTTCTTCCCCTAGCAACTTCTGAGGTGACATTAAACTCACTGTCAGTAGTATTGTATCTTCAATTATTCATGAGCCAGACACACACACACACACATCTAGAGACAACTACTAAGAAGTGGGATGGTGGACGTGCTCACTATGGGCTGTCCTTACCAGAAAAATGTCAGCGCTGGTTATTCGTTCGAATGCTTAAAACTATGTTTACATTTTTGTGACCCACAACCTCTTGTATTCCAGTGACTGTCCTCTCTTTGCAGCACAAAGCTACTTTGCAGTGTAAGCTGTATTAAGTATGAAGCTGTAATGTTGTTATACTGCCATAGAAAGTCTTAACCAAATAAAGCATGAAAGATGATTTTTGACTCTGGAAATAGTAGTTTGACTAAACAACACCAACTTAAGATCCATTAACTGAACTATTAGGCTTTCAATTACACCACACGGTCTTCATATTGGCAAGAACAAACATTTGTGATTGAAATTTAAGGCAACACAAACACAAAGGCTTAATATTGCTATAGATTAAAAACGTAACAGCCACCAAGACTGCACATCAACTAATTCATTTCCATAACAATCCAGCAAACTCTGTCTGTTAATGAAGGTCATGTGATACAGTTGAAAGCTCTGCAAAAAAGCTAATAATTTTGTTTAGTCAAACTTAGTTTTAATGTCTACAATTTGCCAGAATGTAACACAAAATGTTCATTCTCTGTATTATTGTGTGTGCACTGAGTACCTTAATTCGAGGTCCCTTTTACAATTTTTCAAAGTATGTGAAGTCATCACAGCTGTCAGAGACAAATGTGATTCACACCTGCGGTGTACTATACTGTAATTATTATTATTATAATTTGAGAGAAATGTTGAAGGACGTGCAGTTACAGTGATCCTCAGCCAATTAAAGAAGAAATAACTTGAGTTTAATGTCAGTCACTCAGAGTCTGCAGCACAATCAGAGCTGACAATCAAAGTAAAAATCAAATGTTTTAATGTTTTGTATATAATAAATCTATATATATATATATATGTGTGTGTGTGTGTGTGTGTGTGTGTGTGTGTGTGTGTGTGTGTGTGTGTATATATATATATATATATAATTAATTAACAATAGAATATTTTTCTATCTTACCTACCTACATTCACCCACTGATTGTAGTCACTACTGAAGCTGACTGAGACTGTTCAGCTGAAGCACTGTGAGGGGAGAAACTGTTATGTGTTATCTGATCATCACACCAAGCTATCTAATAGATAAAAGGAAAGTGAGTGATTGAAACCAAGGAAGTCCAGCATGTGTTCTTGCATTTGGGGCAGATGTGTTTTGTGTGTGTGTGCGTGTGTGCATATTTGCGTGTACTGCGGCCAATGGAATTCAGCTCAGGGCAACAGAGGTTGTCCATTAAAAGAACATGTAGCAAGAGACTGAAGACAAATTAGACTACTCTGACTCTCAGGTAGATAAGAGTGACCATGCCAAATGCTCACTCATTCGCTCACACACACACACACACACACACACACACACACAGACAGAGTCATAACCATACAGAAAGGTGTCTCTATCTGAATTTTGGTATACATTTGTTTGAATGTAATACGTACATTTAGTCAAGTGCTAAAATATCTAAATACAAATTTGAGATACTTGTATCTCAAATTATTATTCCACTACATTCCACTACATTTGTCTGGAAGCTTTAGTTACTTTTCAGACTGCAATTTTTCATCTCCCAAATTGGTTGAGAAAATTATCTGACTTCCTGAGCTAATATACATACAACAAACACATCAGGCAGTAATATGAATCCAAAATATTATATGTAAGAATAAAACACTGTCAAGGACCATTTTTTTGCAGAATGAGTGCTTTCAATTTTGATTGATTAAAAATGTTTTGCTTTCATGTTTAAGTGAGGTTTTCAGTGGAGTATTTGCACAGTACAAGCAAAGAATCTGAATACTGACCACCTCTGATTATATGTGTATTTTTTGATGGCAGGGTCACTGACTTTGTACTCCTTTGTACTTGACTGGGTGAGAGATACAGGTACAGAGAGAGAGAGTGTGTGTGTGTGTGTGTGTGTGTGTGTATGTGGGGTGGGGAGGTGGGGGGAGGGGCGAGAGGCACCTGGGAAATGCATACGCCTGCCGCAGCCGCTGCCTCAAGCATGAAATTGAAGCCGTCCGACAATGCGACTCACTGGATCCTTCCTGTTCATATTCCAAAATAATTAACCAGCACAACCTCCTGCCTGTGTTCTATAATATGCTGACCTGCCGATTGTCTCAGCAGACACAGACAAGGAAAAGCCCACCTCAGTACACAGGAGCAAGTGGAACTGATGACAGCAGGGACGGAGAGAGATGGAGGGGGAGGGACGCATGTTCAAGTTTCAACTTTAGTCATCACCAAAGGACAGCTGGCTTCACAGTGGTGTTTGACATTTGGCCAGACATCTCAGGAAAGCAATGGATAATTAAACATCAGATCTGTCAAATGAATCAATGTTATACAATTTGATACAAATCATTTTTTCATAGGCATATACAAATATATGAGTTGCTTTGCTGTTGAGCATGTGCCATGGAGCATCTTGCCATAAAGAGCTGCTTACCACCATTAATGCATAAGTAAGTAACAGTCTAGGTATTAGACATTTTTATACTTGCTGCATTGAGGTTATTGACAGTTATTAAATTTATGGCGAAGAATGACTTTTTTTGCAAGTCTACAGCTATGCTAACAGCTTTGTAGAGCTGTAATTATCTACAGCACTTCTTTGAGCTAAACGCTAAAAGTAGCATTCTGAAAATGGGTAAAACAAAATTCAGCAAACAAAGCTGCTGAGATGTTTTACTGGACAAGTGAAGAATATGAGCTACAGGTGGCACTAAATGAAGGGTCAAGGAATCACTAAAGTCGTACTATAGGGATCATTAATGTCTTTTATGGAAACCTAGCCAATAGTAGTAAAATATTTCAGTCTGAAGGAAGGTGGTGGACTGACATTGCCATCCATAGAGGCACACCACAGCAGTAGAGCTATCAGCGTTGCATCCTAAGTGAACTTCACAGCAGGTATTAAAACATGGCTAACAGGCACAAGATAAGACACCAAGTTGTTTTGGGAGTGCTGAGTTACAGCATGCAGCCAAAGAGCAATCATAGTCAGCCATATTCTCACCACCAACATACTGCAATCATGATTGACAAATCAGAGCCTTCCTCTTCCCTATATAAACATTCAGGAGGCTCGAGACCAGCAGCAGTCACCCTCCATCTATCTTACTCTTCATTTTAAATATCTGCACCACAGTTCTCTCCTCCGTAGTGCTTTAATTACCGTATGAAAAAGAAATTGAAGAAGTCAGTGGTGACTTGATATGAGCACTATAAATCAGGGGTGCAAAAAGTGGGAGAGAAATCACGCTGTGATGAAAGGCTCTGCTTTGACAGTTTGTTTCTTTAGATGGATGGGTTTCATCAGATGAAATGAAATAAGTGGAAGAGTTTGAAATCATGGTAGTCTGAATGCCCTGTGGTGATGGATAAGTTGATCATATGATCAGTGAAAAGTACTAAACACATTAGTATTTAATAAGATATAAATATCACTATACTGACTCATATAGGCCTACTATTAAAATAAAGTTTTTCAGAGCAGGAAGGTGCTGAGGTTCTTTTATCTTAAGAATAAATGGAAATATAACTACTTTTGTATCATAATCATAGAAGCAAAGCCTAAGGGAATAGTTAGACTGTTGTTTTCTCAGTTTTATCTCAATATGCTCCTGTACTGTGATGTGTGACTTGAGATTATTTGACTTTTAAAATTATCAAAATTTTCACTTGTGTTTTGTCTTTTTCCCCCCCATTATGTTTCACAATGAGGTTAGAGGCTTTTCAGCGCAGCCTTTGTCAGCATGCCTCCGAGTATGAAATATGCCTGAGTGGACTTGATAATGATAAGGTTTCACACACTGATGATACAAGACTTTTATGTCATGAATATAAAACATCCTCTATAACCTCCACATAATGCAAAGCTTAAGCACTTTTAAACTGTTTTTTTCTATCTATACCCACAGTTTTGAAGCATCACTTGGACTGGCTGTGGACCACACAGAGAGTGTCACATGTCGCCCAGTACGTGGCTCAGTGAGGTTGGGTGAGTGTCTGATGTTGCAATTCAATAACGTTTATCTACACAGGGACACTTGGGTGGCGAGGCGGGCTCACTTTAATCCCTGGAGTGTAGATATGCGACAGTAGAGCCCAAAGAGTGTGTGCACACATAAAAAAGGAGTTTAAATAGCGCTTGAGAGAGTCTACGCAGCTCTTCTAATCAGTGCTGATTGTCAAACTGCAGGATCTCACTGATGTCACTCAGGGAAAATGCATGCTGACTTTGTAATGTCTAGACTCCAGAAAATCAAAGCTTTGATGTCTGGATTATGAACATGTGCACCTCGCGGCATATCACATTATGTAAACTCAACAGTCGTGTGATAATATACAGATGACCCGAAGATAGTCAATGATGAGTCATCTAAGTATAAATGGAAGGACTCTCTGTCTGTCTGTCTGTCCTTTGATTATCTTGATGACTGTTTATCACGTTACGTTGTTAAGATGTGTCGTTCTCGAGAAAGGTGCAAGTAGCAATAACGGAGGCCAAACAATCGGCACTGTCTGGGCACCGCACTGCTCTTTTGGGAAATGAATAATCATGTGTAATTTTTTGGCATTTATCTATCAAGAAAAATGTCCTAATAAGCACTATTAAAATGAAACAACAATGAAGGTGCTTAAAAAGTCTGTATTGAATGTTCATTTGTTTCAGAGCTGTTATCGTGTGGATAAAAATGTCAATTGTTCAAGAGAATAAAACTGCAAAGTGAAAATTGATGCTCAACCACTCAGAAATGAAAAGTTAGTCTCACTGTAAATGAAAAATAGTAACTTTAGTCAGCTAATTTGCCTGTATGTGTGTGTTGCTGCTTTTAACACACCTGATTCAATATTTTAAACACAACTTAGGCCCTATACTGAGAAAGGCTTGAAATTGCCATGGCATGCAAGCTTTCAATGACTTTCATCTTAAAATACTTGAACAAAAGGACAAGGAGCACTTATGTTTTTTGTTAAAGTGTAAATTTCACTGAGATCATTGAGACAGGCAATGGACTGTGAAAGAAATCAACCACATTCAGTTCAAATATGTGGACTGTGGATTGTTGTTGTCTTGTTTATTCAAATCACTGTTACCTATTTAGTAATCTAGTGACTATATGATATTTCTGATACTACTAACATTGCTACCGCTACTGCTACTGAAAGATGCACTTAAGATTGAAGCAGAACATTGTCTGCAGACACGCTCGTTCTTTCATGTATCGACCATCGCTCACCTGATTAAGCATTTTCTCCAGAATCCCCTCCAGGCCCAGATTTATTTTCAGATGTGTAATTACAGACAACTCCTGAGGTCCATAGTTAATCAGCAGTCGCCCAGAGGTCTCGAGGATCAGCCCATCGATTCCCTCCCAGGGAAATCAATTCAATCAAAGGCATTATTTAAACTGAACTCGGATCAGAAAGTGGAGGACGTACAGCAGGGAGGACCATGATGACAGAGAAGAGGATGTCATACAAGATTGTAGGCTGGCAAAGAGGAGTGCAGAGGGTGGAAGGACACAAAGGATCTGTGTGATATTAAATGCGATAAAGGCACAGAGGTAAAAAAAAAACAAAAAAAAAACACAGGAGGCCTGATTGGGTAAAATGAGATGGAACACATTGTTGGTGATGGCTATATGGTGATATATAGATGGATAACAAAATATTCAATAAATGAGTGGAGAAACATAAGAAATGCAGATGCTTCCATTCAGAGCATTAGGAGTCACAGACACAGTGCTCTCCATCAATACAATTTGGAAAAATTGTGAACCAGTGACTTGTTAAGGTGTGCAAAAGAAAGATGCTGTTCCTTACGTTTCTCATCTGTTCACATTGGCATGTTACAGTGAAAATTATCAGCAATCTGATTTGTTTTTAACATTTATTATTAAGGTAAGTAGCTACCATTTAAACCCCCCCCCACGTCAGTATTGGATATATAAGACTTCTGCATCAATCTGATGATGTAACTTAGTTTATCAAAAATTTATTTCATTGCAGTATCTATTTTACAGTGTCTTTAATATACCAAATATCAATGTGCATTAAAACTGCATAGATCTCGATAGAGGATTTCTTTCTACATACACTACATGTGCATACACTATACCATCTTCTAATGAAAGCATACACATGCAAGAAGATGTAGATGTTTATTCAACAGTGTGCACGCAAACACAAGAACACACACATTCTCACAGCTGCAAGGATCAATGTGGCTGAGAAAGTTAGAGGAGCTCTCACAGCGTCTGACCTTGATTAGATGTAATGAGACTTAACCACAAGTCCACTAATCTGATGAAATGACTTACAGATTCACCTTGTGATGAATACTAAATACAACCATTGACTCTAGCTTTATACACATGCTTATGCCGGTGTACACACTCATTCCCCTTTGTAGGCATGTGCACGTTTTCGAACACACACACACACACACCCACACCCACACACACACACACACACACACACCCTTGGCCTATCCCAATCAGACTTATTACTTTGAGAATCTTCAAAGGACTCTTTGATCACTTCTTTGAAAATCATCTCAATAAAATTTGCAAATAGGAGCTGGTCTGTAGTTACCGCCATATGCAAAGTTTGGTGATAATACAGAAGTGGAGAGACTGACCTCTAGTAACTCTACAAAAACTGGTTATGAGTAAGATTAATATGCGAATATCTGTGAAAGGCCAGTGAGTTTTCTGTCTGAATTAGGCTCAGTACACCAGTTTCAACTCTGCTGTTGAACAACTTGCCAACAATGTTTACAAGGCACCACAGAACTCTGCTGATTCCTAATGAGAGGATGTCCAAACTCTGCCAACATGGTCAGTGAGATGCAACAATTACAGTTAAGTCCTGCTCAAACCAACTACTGGCTCTCATTTATGAATCCAGCATAGAAAGTAGTGCAGAAATCATCTTATGACACAGTTCAATTGTGATTCATAAAATGTTTGTATCTTGCCAATCTCAGTGTCGATAGATGTGGTGGCTGAAAACAATGGTCACTTAAATATCACACCCCTTAATATTCTCTGTTTGGAGGCCTCGCCCCCCAGAGTTTACTAGAGGAACAGAGAAGTGTAATCCAACCAAGAAGAGGAACTTCTCTGATCTGGATTTAGAAAGACTGATATCAAAACACAAGAACAAAAAAGTTCAAGTGAACCAGCCAGTTTTATCTGGCAGTCTGAAAAGTGTCATTAAAGGAAGTCGTCAAAATGGGATGAAAATCACTGCTGCGATCAACAGCGCTGCCGTGGTCAGTCAAACTTTGCAGCAGCTGCTTACATCCATATTTATAAATGTCTAGCTTTGGGTAGAGATGACCCTTGATACTGGTTAGACAAAGTTTTCAAGGTTTGAAGCTTCATCATACACAATGACACAGTATAGCTCTTTGTGCTTTAAGGAAGGATTTTACAAGGTTACCATGGCAGATGTCATGGTTAGCTATGAGGTATTCTGGACTGCTGATTCTACAGTCAGTGGTGGTAAAAATCACTCTGAAAAAGTGGCGCAGCCCTGATGTTTTTTTTCCTTTTGCTTCACACCCTGGCTGTGCAAAGAAGTTTTTGTTTTTGTTGATCCTAAGATGGCCTTCAAAAAATTGTGGGCTGCTTTGAAAAGGCAATGGGACAATGCATATTCTCATAAAAAAATACTAAGTGACTTCAGATGGTGGTTTTGTCACCTTGAACATCAATCACCTCCACTAAATGTTACTTTCAGCAATTTTGATATTCTCTCTCAGAACCATCAATTTATCTCTCACAACTCACCCAAGACTTACCCTAAGCCATTAGCATCCAGACCTCTTCTACTCTTCTCTCTTAAACCATATCTGAGTCTGTTCTCACCCTATCTCCTGTAAACCCTTTACTTCCATTAACCTGAAGCTTTAACAAACTAAGCATTTTCAAAAGTGCATAAAAATGCATAACTACATACAAAGCTTCTGAGCGGAGAACAGTATTTTAACCTCTACCACACATTTCCACAAGCCAGTTAACAACTTCTGACTTTCAAAGCCTCTTAAACTTTTAAACCAGCATCAGTCCTCTAAAACTTCTTAGCACCTCACTCTTCCTCAGTCTCATCATCACTCTTTTTCTAACCCAAGCATACAAACACACACATGCTGTGAGTTGCCTCACCACAGCACCTCACACACATCACACCTCTTTGCGGTCCAGTTCTCCACCTGTGAATAGCAGGTTACCTCTGCTGATTAAAAAATAATCCAATAATCACAGTGGGCAGTGTTCCATTTTTCATAATTGCAGCAGTAAGCGACCTCACTACCTGCCAACCTTTTAAATAAGGGTGTAACAGGTAATGTCTGTTTCCAGGCTTTGTTCCATTTTTCATAATTACACTCGCAAATTCAGAGAACACAAGTTTTTGACTATTTCAGTGCCGGAGAAATGGCACAGACAATGATCCCCACGTGCATCTTTTCATGCACAGTTGTTTTTTTTTTCTGAAGGTGTCTCCAATCGATCCTTCAGATTTTGTATGAATTCAGTTTTTATTATGATTACAGTAAAACTTTAAAATTTGCAAGTTGTATCATGCATTTTTTGCCCATCATGAAGAAACACTGTATTTTTCAGCTATACTGACTAGTATAGTCCTCCACTGAAAAATCCTCTGTCACATTTACATTCTGTTTTATTGCAGCAAACGCTTGTTAGTCCTACAGAATTGGCAGCAGCAATACAGTCTAACTATAAACTGACAAAAATGCTTTCTGTCAGTGCTTAACAAATTAGACATCAAGCTGCACACAACACAAACTTGCTTTTTGCATTACTGAACATCTGAACATGTTATTTACAGAAAATGTTTTGCTTGTCACAATCTGTTTTGTGAGGTACAGTGAAGGATTCAGGGGTTCTCATTCTCACTTTTCCAAGCGTGCTCTATGGAAATAATATAAAAGAAGCAGGCATCTTGTCCACTCCTCTGCCCTCCATGGCCTATATCAAACCATGTATGGTCGTCCTATGTCTGATGATGCAGCCAACAACAACAACAACAATCTGGAAAAAATTGTGACTCAAAGCAATTTTCTGAGGCAATATGCGAGAAAGACAAGGTGGCACAGCAGCAAAATGTGACACACTGAGAATGAGTAACCTTGGGAGCGCTTTATGCCGAAGGAAATGAATGTGTCGGCGTGTGTGTGGAAGTCAACTAGTTTAACACACCGATTCCACAACTTTGAAAGACACAAAAACGATCACATCATCCTAGTTTGTCTGTGTGTTATACAAAATCCATGAATTTCTGTAGACGTTCATTTCATTAAAAACGCAGACGTACATGAATGAAGACACACTGAGGCAAACACACATACTTACACCTGTAGTTGGTGACCATTTGAGACATGTCAAAATATGTGTGTGTTTGTGTTTGTGTGTCCTGACCCACCTGCTTGTGTGTTCATGGCCTTCCCTCTGTCTGTTTGTATGTTTGCCTTTGCGGCTCTGTTTGTCTGTGGTTGTGTTCGTCCGTCTGTCAGCGTGTGTGAGTGTGTGTGTATGTTTACGTCTACTTACTGCAGATTGCATCAGCCTCGTCTGAGCCATCTGCACACTCTGGTTCTCCATCACAGCGCCACCTAGCCGGGACACACTGTCCATTCTTGCAGGCGAAGTCTGTGGTCGCACAGGTCTTCTTTGCTGCGGAGACAAAGGTAACATGCAACATTATTTTAAGACTCAAAGAAAGGTGAAGCAGTGTTGTGTCTGCAGCTATTCTCTACTGGTCTCTAATAACACAATAGTGAATAAACTCATCCCGAGTTGTTAAGTGATGAAAGAAAATATGCACAGATTTTAAAGCAGTAGCAGTCAGAACACACAACAATGCAACAAGGCTAGGGAATTCAAATTTTAAGTCCCGAGCACCAACTTCAAACCAATTTTAGTTTAACCATCAGCAGGCAATGTTTTTGAAGCAGCCGGTGGCAGGCTGGAGCTCTGGTGGTGTGTTCAAGTGCAAATTGTAACAGGAGACATGAGGGGAAAAGAGGCGTTTGATTAGCCAGCCTTTGTCGGTGTCTATTCTTTGAGGTTGACAAAGTGGATCAGGGACGTTAAGTCAGGTGAGAGTTCGTGATAGCTCTGTAAATTTCTCAGCCACACAGAGTCGCCCATGTGCATCAAGGTGTGTATGATCTCTCTTTTTTTTTTTTCACTTGACAAAGACCGAGCATGGATGTATGTTCTAGATTGGTGAAACAGTTTTTTTATGATTTGTTGCATCATTTCAGTAATACATATATACATATATAATAAATTTACTGATGAAATACGACTCATTAAGAATTTAAGTTGCACAGAGTTGGTTTGGGTGTAGCAACATATTATATTTGACAACCTGGAACAGATTTAAAGTATTATCTGGAGAATAAATCCAGTAAAAGACTTGAGAATCAGAGCTTAAGGGTGCAGGAGCATTGGTTTTTAATCTGAGGAGTTTGCTTTTAGGCTTTAGGCTTTTAGAGTGAATGAGCAGTACTGACAGCTTTAAGAGAACCGCTGTTTGCAGGAGTGCATTGGATATATGGTGCAGTGAATAGAGTGTGTCACATGCGAACAGGGCAGCAACCATCACGTAGCCTGCCTGAGCCGGCTTTAGTGGTTTTGCTCCTTTTTAACCGGCACACGATCCACCTTCAGGCTCCGGCCCGGTCTTTGCAGAGCTGAGTCTGGCTCTGAGAAGCCGTTTCCTGATAACCTGTGGACTCCAAAAGGTTTTGTGCAGTCACTTTCTCAAAGCAAGGGGAAAATTGAAGCACTTGAGTCTGTCACAGGCAGGGGCAAAAAAAAATCCCTCTCCCTGACAGCAAGAGCCACTGAACAAGAGAAAGCACTCGCTTGGCGTGTTAGTGATGCCTTGCCTCGCCATGATGAAATATACTGTACAGAGAGGAGGGCTGACAAATGGCAAGAAAGTGTGTGTGTGTGTGTGTGTGTGTGTGTGTGTGAACAGGCCTGTGTGTGTGTCCAGCGGTGATGTTTGTGTCAGGGTGATTTTCTCCTGACAAGCAGGGTAGAGTAACTATGACTGCCACTGTTCCATTTTCTTTCACGTGAGCCCGGCGTTAAACCACCTCACCGCCTCTTAGTTTAAAGCAGCTGTAAATGTAGGTTAGCAGAGTGCTAGGCTAATGAAATGCACTTCTGAAGCACATGAATGATGTGTGGGCCTCTTATCAGGCAGCAAAGGCATTCACAAATTCATGAGACCGACGCTGAAAATACATGCAACTAACATCTGAGGGAATAGTCTGAAATTCTGGGTTATTGCTTATTTTATTATCTGCTATTATTGTATGCGCATTCCAGTTTGATGAGAAGATAAGATACCCTGTTCATGTGCGAGAAATATTGAGTCAGGAAAAAAAGTGGCTTAGCTTAACATAGAGAATGAAAACAGGGAGAAACAACTAGCCTGGCTCTGTATAAAATAAATAATAAATCCATCCACCAGCACCTATAAAGCTCATTATAAAAATTTGTGCTCTTCACATTTGAGGAAATAAAACTTATTACTTAATACTTATTATAAATAAGACATAATTATTTATAAATAAGAAATGTTATAGCTAAATAAAACAATTATTTAAAAAACAATGTGAGGACCATTTTTATGGTAACCATCATCCAACCATACTTTATTCCTTGTTAATTTCACTCTCGGGACAGGAAATAAAAAAGGCATAATTCTATTGCACCTTCATGCATAAGTTTAACCTATTAATAAGAGTTTTAAACTTTAACAATGTAAGTGGTTAATGAGAACCTGTGAAGCAAACTGGTGGGAAATTATACCTGTGTTTACAGAAAATGCGTATGTGCTGTCCAACACAAAAACACATCCCTGTAATTAGTGTCACATGTGTTTCTTTATCAAGAACTCAGCAGCACAGCATCAGGACACTGATTTAAACTGCTGAGCTACACAACCAACCCCAGCAGTCTGTCATATAGAGTCTCACTCCACTTAGTAAGAGGAGAGCTAGCCAGCTTATCAACTTGTTGTTTATGTGTGTAGTCTTGGATGTCCTTTAGTGTGTGGTGAAAGCAGTGTTATGACTGATGACTCATGTGGGAGCCATAATAATGAAGTACATGCTACAGGGACTGACAGTGTCTCAGCTGTGGGGACCAATGCTTTCAGTGTGTTTATATCTAGATGTATTTATATGGCTAAAAATGCATGGAAGATAGAAGGGAAGATGGAGACAACCACACCACATTCACTACTGCGGAGTATTGATTCTAAGAGAGAGAGAGAGAGAGAAAAAAGAAAAAGGGAGTCTTAAAGAGCGAGATGGAATTGAAGAAGGTGTAGGCCTACAATAAATGAAAAGTGTGTCCCTAGGGATCACAGAGTAGTCAGAGATGGAGACAAAGGTAAATAGAAAGAGTGGAGAGAAAAGGGAATAGGTGTACAGAAACGAGAGACAAGGGAGAAAGAGGCTGTTAAGGTGGGGTATAGTGTAATGGCGTCGGTCTTCACAAAAGACTGAATAAATCCTTTTCCTTCTTGCCAGCATGTTAGCATAAATCCCATTTTATCCTCTCTGATTTTCTCATCTTTCCCTCCATCTCTGCCTCCAGCCTGATACCAGTGTCGGCCATAGCCACACACAGAGCCTGCACCGGACAGTAGCATCCGCAATACTAACGGTTTGATCCGAGTTTGATATCAGCCATCCACAAACAAGAGTTTTCCTTCATCTTTCTATGATATTTCCTATCAACGGCCATCATAATCCTCTCCAAAAGCGGCTTGTTTAATTCAGCTGGGGATGCAAAATGGTGCAGGGGTGACAGGCAGGCTTAGGACAGATCACACTCAGAAGGATTCATTAAAATGCAGAGGCAGGCAGACGTAAGCTTATCAATTTCCCACAACCCTTTCCTTAACTCGCATTTCTTCTTATCTTAAGGACAAAAAGGAAAATAATACAATTCACCTTGGCCCCTTCTTATTCTGGAGGCCCAAAGGCATCGCGTAGTGGCATTTCCTCTCCAAGAAAATAACATATGATTTTAATTAACCAGGATGAATGGTTACTAACACGTCTATTCAACAGTGGTACTGGATGAAGATAAAAAAAAAAAAACACAACAATGCAAATCATTTCCCAACAATCTAGAATCTATGATTGTAAGAGGACACATTAATCATATGTCCTCGTACTAAAAAAAAAAAAATAATAATAAAAAAATTTCATTTCATTTTCAATTTATACAGCCATGGCCAAAACTATTGGCACCGTTGCTATTCAGTCAGAAAATGAAACACTTCTCGACTTGTTGCAATTGCAAATGTTTTGGTATTCACACGTTTATTTCTTTAATTTGCATTGGAACAACACAAAAAAATCTGAGAAGCAAAGTCCAACTTAAAGAAATTTCACCCAGAACTCAAAAATGGAGTGGACAATATTATTGGCACTCTTAACTTAATATTTGGTAGCACACCCTTTGGAAAAAATAATTGAAATCAATCGCTTCCTGTAACCATGAATGAGTTTCTTACACGTCTCTACTGGAATTTTGGACCACTCTTCTTTTGCAAAGTGCTCCAGGTCTTTCAGATTTGAAGGATGCCTTCTCCCAACTGCTGTTTTAAGATCTCTCCACAACTGTTCTACGGGACTCAGATCTGGACTCATCGCTGCCATTTCAGAACTCTCTAGCGCTTTGTTTGTAACCATTTCTGAGTGCTTTTTGAAGAGTGTTTTGGTTCATTGTCCTGCTGGAAGACCCATGACCTCTGGGGGAGATGCAGCTTTCTGACACTAGGCACTATGTTGCGCTCCAAAATCCTTTGGTAATCATCAGATTTCATGATGCCATTCACACAGTCAATAGGCAACCAGTGCCAGAAGCAGCAAAGCAACCCTCAAAACATCTTTGACCCTCCACCGTGTTTGACTGAAGGGACCGTGTTCTTTTCTTTGAAGGCCTCATTTTGTTTTCTGTAAAGAGTGCCATGATGTGCTTTACCAAAAAGCTCTACGATGGTCTCATTTGTCCACAGTACGTTCTCCCAGAAGGATTGTGGCTTCGTCACATAAGTTTTGGCAAACTCCAGTCTGGCTTTTTTATGCCTTTTTGTCAGCAGCGGTGTCCTCCTGGGTCTCCTACCATAGCGTCCCTTTGTCATTCAGATGGCGACAGATAGTGCAAGCTGACACTGCTGTGCCCTGTGTCTGCAGGTCAGCTTGAATTTGTTTGGAAGTTGATCGAGGTTCTTTATCCACCATTTGAACAATCCTTCGTTGTAATCTGACATCAATTTTGCTCTTCCATACACGTCCAGGGAGGTTAGCTACTACAGTGCCACTTCTTGATGACATTGCGCACTGTGGACATAGGAACATTAAGATCTCTGGAAATGGACTTGTGGCCTTGAGATTGTCCATGTTTGTCCACAATTTTAGCTCTCAAATCCACAGAAAACTCTTTTCTCCTCTTTCTTTTCTCCATGCGCAGTGTGACACATTACCTGAAGGTTGAGTCAACTTTTCTCTATTTTTACTGGTCGCAAGTGTGGTTACTGTATTGCCCAACACCTGTTACTTGCCACAGGTGAGTCTAAATACAAATTACAGGTGCATCACATCCTTGAAATGCAATTATTTATCACAATTTTGATTGCCAATAATTTGTCCAGTCAATTTTTGAGTTCCGTGTGAAAATTTTTCAAGTTGGACTTTGCTTCTCTGATTTTTTGTGTTGTTCAAATGCAAACAAAAGAAATAAACATGTGAATACCAAAACAATTGAAATTGCAACAATTTTATGGGAGAAGTGTTGCATTTTCTGACAGAATAGCAAGGGTGCCGATATTTTTGGCCATGACTGTATGTTCATTATGAAGACTTTACTTTGAAAATGACATCCCCACTGTAAGTTAAAATGGTAGTGTTTCAATAACGCACATTATGGAAAGCTATTATCATCCATGTTGAAAACCGCAAATTACGTTTATGAGAGTACAGTCATTTGGGGTTTTGAATACTGGATGAATAGTGATTAGTTTTATGCCAGGAAATTTCCCCGCAGACGTTTATACACTACAACATTTTGGAAAGAAAGCTCTCATGCAATGAAATAAGCATGCAAATAAAACTCATTTTTCAGCTGCAACAGGCTCAGGGACCTGACACCAGGAATGAAAAAAAAAAACAATCCACACACCCAGAACAACATTACAGATAGAAGGAGATGGACAATAATGCATGTAAATTGCACAGATCCCACCACACAGATCTACTCCAAATGGTGGACAAATATATATAGTAATCATGAATTATAAAATATGTGGACATTCGCACACTTACATTCACACTTCAAATCTGCACATACAAACATTTTTTTCTCCGTGCCTCTTAAAAGTTGCTGATGCATACACACAGCTGCTTATATTTGCATTCTGATGCACCAAGAGCTGTCATATATGAGTGCCATCCATATGGAAGAGCCTAAACCTGCCTTATGAGGTGTGAGAGTGAATGTGCAGGAGACAAACACGAGGCAACAATACACACATACCATGCACATGCACACACACACACAGCTTTACCTACCAACGACCTCGTCTCCTAGGTTTGAAACACAGCGTGGTGTTATTTTAGTCCTCGATCCCCAGATAGAAAACGTGATTAATATTTATGTGAAATCACAGAAAGACCAGAGGAGCTCGAGCTTGCTCACTAGGTGATTTTATCCACATCCTTGAGTCATCACTAAGTTTGCTGCACAGCATACTTTGAAACTGCACTGTCAGATTTTCATATCTTCTCCATCATTCCACTTCACTTGCACTTCAACAGGGATTTCTTGGAATACAGTTCTGTTTGCAGAGCAATGACATTATTTTTGTTGAGATTAATTTTGTTAACCTACTTTACCAATTGCAGGAGAGTTGTTTACCTTGATTCATCGTTCATTCTACTTCATTTATATATCAAAGACAATGCACATTAATTAACATCAATATGATGTAAATGTGTCAGATTTGGCAATAAGGCTAATATCTTTCAAGCACACAAAACATAGGTTCATTTGATGCTTGGAAGAAATAATTGCTGCATGCTGGGTACCAGGAACAACTTTAAAATTTTCAGAAATCCTCACAGCAGTTCTCCTTGAGTGTTCAAGGTGGAGAGACACGCTAATGTGTGCTATGGCACACAAGTGTACAGCAAACAAGGAAGTTGAAGAAAACACCTTGGACCTGACACTGGTACAGCTCTGCTTTTAATGTTTAGTCTGCAACCTTCATCAGAACTCTGCTAAAAATATTTTTCATCAATATGAATATGTTATGCTGTAAGAGACAAAGAAAATGAACTACAAAACATGGATATTTGGATGATCAGTTCTTTGATATTTTACATAGATATTATTCCTTTATAAGGCTATGCAAAGCAAAACCATTAATATAATGTCCATTATAGAGATGTATGGGAGTGACCATGTGGACAAGACATGCTCGAACTACACTTGGAGTTCACCTCTTCTATAGATATACTCTTGCACTGACATTCAACTAATGTCACGCTCTGGAGACCCCCATGATCAATAAGGGGCCGTGCTGACCTACTCATGTTCATATGTTCCACAACACACACACGCTGAACACCTCTTAGGATTCTTCGCCACACACTCCTGATGACATGATTTGGGACACTCATGTTCGAACTGGGAACAGGTGAAGGTCAGCGTCTTCCTACATGTCATTCAATTTACACACTTCATTACACACACACACACACATGCACACAGAGTGAAAGGAAAATGGAAATAAAACATCCAACTGCGCAGTAATAGCTAAGGGAACACTGTGTCACCTCTAATTAGGATTTGTTGACTGCAGCCCCTGAAATGCTGATTCGCTCCAATAACAACAGTCTGAAATAGACAACCGCTGCTGTACTGAAACAATTTATCCTCCTTCAGTCAGACACACTGACACCTTTTAATATGCTAAAGCCCAAGTGCAAGAGAACAAAGCTGGAGTTAGGTGCTTGCTCACTTTTGAACAAACAAAAACAGACTTTGTTAGATTCAAAGGGATTTCTTTTCAAGCTGATTTTAGGACAGTTTGAGTTCTTGGGTTATGTTATATTGTGATAGTATCAGAATGAATTCAGATACAATACGAGGATCATTTTCGTCCTGCTGCGTCCAAGCAAATTTACTCCTTTACAGTCTGTGTTCATTGGCAACCAATAGCAAGTGGACGTGTTCCCAGCCTGACAGTAGAGACATTAGCTGTAACAACAGACACCAGCTGTTTGTGTGCAGTGTATGTCCGTGTACCATTATGTGTGCAGAGAGCCATCATCAGCCAACATTTCACCACAGACCAGGAAGTTCCTGCAGGTAATCGTCTACATCTTGGTACATTTATGTGTGAAGTCCAACTTAACCTTGAACATATGCATCTTTGAATTTTCTATGTGCTGGCTCTGAACTCTACATTTATCAGTACTCATCTCAATGTTGGTACTCACCAACCAGGCATAAGAATGGGAGAAGCAAATCAACAAAATATTACTATTTGCAACATCTTTGTAATTTCACTAAAAACCCTACCCAAGCCAACACTGACCTGACTTCCACCCAAATGAGAAACCAAGGCATGTAAATACAGCAGTGCCAAGAAATGCGGTTTTAAATAAGCCAGTTGGAATTCACCACATAGCCAAGGAGAAAATGGATAAAAGCCAATACTGACCCTGTCTGCTCTGGGCACATGACATCTGGAGAGAAGCCAGAGAAACACTGTGGTAACCCTGTCGCACTGCTCAGGTATTCCTTTCACTTAGATTTTAATCAAAATGTGTTGAGTTTTTTGCATGTAACAGAAAAGTCCATTGGAATGACCAAACCAACCAAATTCAGTAGGGACAGATATGTTTCTTTGAGCTTTTCATCTTCACAATGACATTATTTCCATCATCTCTTTTGTGTTAAGACTTGTATTTACTTCTTTTCTTTTCTGAAAGAATAAAGTAATCTAATAATTTAAATGCTAAACAATATTTTATATTGTATTATATTATTATTATATATATAAATATTATATTAAATTATTAAATATTACATTATTTTTACTTATCTAAACAGAAAGATCTAACTGTGTCTTCTAACCTTCTAACCTTAACCTGGAAACTGTGATGTATGCTCTGCACAGCCATGTGTGGTATACACACATACACACACACACACAACAACAAGACAAACAGCAGAGAAAAGAAGCAGAAAAAAAAAGTATGGTGTGTCTCTGGCTGTAAACAAGTCTAAAGAGCAACCAGGGAAGAGCAAGCAAGTTAAAAGAACTAAGGGAGAAATATAAAAGAGAGGAAAAAAAGGGAGCAACAGAGATTGGAGAAAGAGTGAGCAAGGGAGAAAGAGGAGAGGAAATAGATGGTCCTACACATTGTTGTGATCGGCTAAAGGGCTAAAGAACGCAATGTGTCAGTGGAGGGAAAGAGGCCGTTAATCAGCGAGCAGAGGTTGAAACACAACCGTGAGGGAGTGGGGAATACTCCATGAATTGTATATATGTGTGTGTGTGTGTGTGTGTGTGAGTGTGTGTGTGAGAGAAACAGAGAGAGGGATGGAGTAAAGTAGACCAGTATAATATTGGTCCTATGAGGAGATTAAAGGCCTGTCCAGTTTCCCAATAACCTGTTGAAGACAGAGAGATATTGCAGAGAAAGGACCAGAATACAACAGGAGCGTAATGCTGCTGAAAAAACACTAATTGTAACGTGATAGACAGCAGGGAGAGGAGCATTTTGTTCTTCCGCAATAACTCTGAACTTTCTGACCTTTTGATTCATATAACTGAACCAATTACAGCAGGAGGTGTGTAGCCCACTCACAAGGAGGAGAAACAGAAATAATCAACACATGATCCACCCATTGACTGATTAAAAATCAAAGGGCAACTCAAACTGCAGCTAAACTTGTGTAACCGATAAATATAAAGTTCCCCGAACTCTTCAATACCAAACTGTCATATTTGTAACTTAAAACTGTGGCTAGAATGGGCATTAAGCACACACAGGATGTTCAGCATCAGAGATAAATGAGTACATACTTTTGTAATGTGTAATATTAATGAAAGTACAAAGAATAAGTTGAAAAAAAGATCCTGCCATTACCCCAGCATCTGAATGCACATGGTGCTTACGTGTGTGTGTGTGTGTGTGTGTGTGTGTGTGTACATGGTTGTGAGATGCACACACTACAAAGGCTGGAGATGTGAGGAGGACTCGTGGACCGGCAATCCACAGCTGGCCAGATCAAATACACTATATACTATGCTCCTCACAGCACATCAAATACCACCTACCGGTTCAAAGAAGCTTGTTACCATTTCATGATCTCTCTCTGGACACAGGGGAGTCAAGCCCATGGGCCAAGACATGGTGTCCAGATTTTTTGAGAAAAAAAAAAAAACAAGTAAATCGGTGATGGGGAGGGTGACCATGGGTGAGCACAGACGGATAGGAGTCAGAGACCTGGGTGACAGTTGCGTCATTGTGACACCTGATGCTCCGTGTGGAAAAAGATAAAAGAGATGGCTGCAAACTTTGTAAGACTGAGATGTGTCGAACTCGATTTATATTCATTGAGGCGCAAAAGATGTGGTTGGGACCTTCAAATAGGCTAGAAGGTAAGAAAAGGTAAGAAACTGAACAGGATTAACTTAGCTTTGTGAAAGTTTATTGTAGTGCCAAATGTTGTGCTGGATGGTGAAATCAGAGACGGGGAAAGTGAAAGAATACCATCACACACACACACACACACACACACACACACACACACACACACACACACACACACACACACACACACACACACACACACACGTTAACATGCTCCCACCCACACACATCTCATGTACCTTTTATTATGATCATTATAATCACTTTGAAACTGCTTTATACATTTGAACAGCAAATTACAACAAAACATTAAAAAAGTATTTAGTCTGAGACATCTTCTAGAGAAGTGTTTTGTATTTGTTTATTATTAATCTAACGGTGCCAAGTCGGTCCCTCTAAATAGCTTTTTGCTGTGGTGTTTCTGCTCTATGCTGTAACGTTTAATTAAACAATATGTGCAGCCCTGTGACAGAGTTTGTTTTGGATTTTCTGCAGATGAGCTGGTGGTAAAGAAAGAATACCTAATGTGGAAGTTCATTTTTACTGAAGAAAATTTTTCATTATGCAGTATACTTTATATACTATACACTTCTCATACTGTAACTGTTTGATTTATACAGTTTCATTGGTTGGAACAGCAAGATTTCTCCCTGGGACCAATAAAGAAGACTAACAGTAAAATCCTTCACTTTTTACTTAAAGACATCTTTGGCAGGCAAACAGGCGCCGTCATGATTTACAGAAGGAGGTAGGTGTCTTTAATTTGACAAATGAAAGGGAATTGTGCAAAAACAAAGCAGAACGTAGCAAACACAGCTCGCTGTATCACATCCAGAGGATTTCAAAAGGACCGTCTCCAAAATGGGATGAAATAATAACAAGGCAACTAAAGTTGCTTTGTGGAAGTAATACTTGTCAGCTCCCACTCACATACAACTACTTCACTGAGGTTAATCCCTCTTGTGTGTGTGTGTGCGCGTGCGCTCGCTGCTGAATCTGTTTATACCTCTGCTTAAGTCTGCATCTGTTTACTCACTTTAAGAAAACAGAGTGCACCACTTTCTCTGTCTTCTAAGCTTTCAGAGAAATGTGAAGAGGCTTTTTATGACTCACTTTTTCTGAGAGGGGGATTAACATGAAGAGGAGCTGATGAGAGAGGCTGTGGTGCAGAGTAATGATATACAATTTGAATTATTTTACCATCGCCGTCAAAACAGCATCACTGAATTGCACAGAATAAATACATGCATGGAGTGAGTGAGCACAGGAAAGACAGCCCGATCTCTCTGTGCTCACACTGGTAAGAATAACTAAAGGCACGCCCGCAGAGTCAGCCATGTTTGCTTGATACCTTGACCAAATATTGGTGTTGTACAATGACTGCTTTTTTCCATGTGTATCGAAGTGGAAGTTTCCTTCGTCTGTTACCTGTTTGACGTTACCTATCAAACCAGCCTGATCAAGCCTGTCAGAGGTGCAGAAAAGACCTACACTGAGGTATATCATTTTGGCCGGCTGAAATCACTCTGCCACTGTCCTCTTGGCTCTCCGTTGTCCGCAGATCCGTGGATTTCAGGGGTCTACATCAGCTGCATGCCAACAGCCTAAGACCTCTCAAATCCTGTCACATCCTGGGTACGTGATCCTCACCACCCCCCAGCCCTTTATATAAGCGGGGCATTACAGCTCCACAAAGCAGCTTAGAAGTGGAGGGGGACAAGCATGACAATAATAGAAAAGGAAGAAGAAGAGAGTGAAGTAAAGGTACAAGGCCACAGTCATGATCAAAGACAGAATCAGGAACAAATCAAATATAATGGGAAGAAATTGCTTGTCAGGAGATGAAAAGTATCAGCCTCTGTCTTTATTCCCTTTTTATGTTACAGTTCTCTCTTTACATAATCCCTCTCTTAATGTATCCTCTTTATTTCCTTTATCTTTTCAAACTTTGCGCCCCCCCCCCTCCACCCCACCACCTCCTTTGCAAAGTGAACTCTTGTGTTCATCTATCAAAACTCTGAACAACAAAAGCTAATTATTCGCATCAACAAACCTCACACAGCTGTTCTAACTAGAGCTTCACGATGGACGGTCCGCTGTCATCACACACACCTCAGACCTCCCTCCTAAAATTGAATAAATACAAATTGATTGTCCCCTTTCACTATAGTCATCATTTCCTTCTGTCTTCTTAATAGCTACTTCCTTTTCTTTCTTTCTTTCTTTCTTTCTTCTTCTTCTTTCTTTCTTCTTCTTCCTCCTAGCTTTAGCTTTGCTTTTTTTTTTTGTGGACATCGTGTGCCCGGAAAGGCTCTTAGCTGGCTCTTGAGACACACAAACGTGAGCGTGTTTGTCGCTCTGAGGGTGAGTGGATATCTCAGAGAGATCAGAGAGCAGTCGCTTTGTATGCCGCGCTGCGTTAGCTTCAGAGACTGCTAATTAAGTAGCAGCACAAAAGGGACCATTGTGGGAGCGCATGGCGAGGGGGAGACAAACAGGGTCGGGCTTGTTTTTGTTTTTACAGCATCAAGCATGTATCGCTCCTTCAAATGATGGAGTCAGGCAGCCAAATGCGCTGAGCAAGTAGTCACTTCCCACAGATTCTGTCTATCACAGGGTATCATAACTTAGTCAAAAAGTGAGGCTGCCCTATAGTGTTTGGAATAGGATGCATGTAAAGTAATAAGACACATTTCCATATAAATAACTGGTGGTCTTTCCCCCCATTCTATATCCTTTCACTCAACGATAGAATAAAGTTAATAAACTCTAAACATTTGCTGACAGTGCATGCGACTTTCAACAGGACACTCCCTGGAAAAAAAAAAAAAAAAACTTCCACATTAGTTATTCTTTCTTTACCACAGGTTCATCTGCAGAAAATCCAGGCCAATCACTGTCACAGGGCTGCACATATTGTCTAGTTAAACGTTACAGCACAGAGCAGAAACACCACAGCAACATGCAATTTAGAGGGACCGACTTGGCACCGTTAGATTAATAATAAACAAATACAAAACACTTTTCTAGAAGATGTCTCAGACTAAATATTGTTACAAAGGTGTATCAAAGTCCTTGAAAAGATTGTAATAAAGGGCACATGAGCTGTGTGAGAACATTTGGTGCATGCTATGTACACTGCTCAAAAAAATAAAGGGAACACTTAAACAACACAATGTAACTCCAAGTCAATTCACACAATCAAACTGTCCACTTAGGAAGCAACACTGATTGACAATCAATTTCACATGCTGTTGTGCAAATGGAATAGACAACAGGTGGAAATTATAGGCAATTAGCAAGACACCCCCAATAAAGGAGTGGTTCTGCAGGTGGTGACCAACAGACCACTTCTCAGTTCCTATGCTTTCTGGCTGATGTTTTGGTCACTTTTGAATGCTGGCGGTGCTTTCACTCTAGTGGTAGCATGAGACGGAGTCTACAACCCACACAAGTGGCTCAGGTAGTGCAGCTCATCCAGGATGGCACATCAATGCGAGCTGTGGCAAGAAGGTTTGCTGTGTCTGTCAGCGTACGTAGTGTCCAGAGCATGGAGGCGCTACCAGGAGACAGGCCAGTACATCAGGAGACGTGGAGGAGGCCGTAGGAGGGCAACAACCCAGCAGCAGGACCGCTACCTCCGCCTTTGTGCAAGGAGGAACAGGAGGAGCACTGCCAGAGCCCTGCAAAATGGCCTCCAGCAGGCCACAAATGTGTGCATGTGTCTGCTCAAACGGTCAGAAACAGACTCCATGAGGGTGGTATGAGGGCCCGATGTCCACAGGTGGGGGTTGTGCTTACAGCCCAACACCGTGCAGGACATTTGGCATTTGCCAGAGAACACCAAGATTGGCAAATTCGCCACTGGCGCCCTGTGCTCTTCACAGATGAAAGCAGGTTCACACTGAGCACATGTGACAGACGTGACAGAGTCTGGAGACGCCGTGGAGAACGTTCTGCTGCCTGCAAGCATCCTCCAGCATGACCGGTTTGGCAGTGGGTGGCTGGAGTGTATCAGCAGTTCCTGCAAGCAAGACGAAGGCATTGATGCTATGGACTGGCCCGCCCGTTCCCCAGACCTGAATCCAATTGAGCACATCTGGGACATCATGTCTCGCTCCATCCACCAACGCCACGTTGCACCACAGACTGTCCAGGAGTTGGCGGATGCTTTAGTCCAGGTCTGGGAGGAGATCCCTCAGGAGACCATCCGCCACCTCATCAGGAGCATGCCCAGGCGTTGTAGGGAGGTCATACAGGCACGTGGAGGCCACACACACTACTGAGCCTCATTTTGACTTGTTTTAAGGACATCAAAGTTGGATCAGCCTGTAGTGTGTTTTTCCACTTTAATTTTGAGTGTGACTCCAAATCCAGACCTCCATGGGTTAATAAATTTGATTTCCATTGATAATTTCTGTGTGATTTTGTTGTCAGCACATTCAACTATGTAAAGAACAAAGTATTTAATAAGAATATTTCATTCATTCAGATCTAGGATGTGTTATTTTAGTGTTCCCTTTATTTTTTTGAGCAGTGTATGTATGCTATGTATTCGTGTGTGTGTGAGATGGGATTCTTTTTTAAGATGACTGGAGACTCTATGAGGTCATATCTTTCTGCTCCTTCTAAGGGAAAACTCACTGCTCCTGCACTGTCTGTCTGCTCACACACACACACACAACAAATCCCCCTAACAACAGGCCATCTGGGTGACATCCGGCTCTCAGACTTGACCTGCATTGATTTATTAAACACTCAGACACAGATACCAGCCCTGGTACTCACATGCGCGCACACACACACACACACACACACACACACACACTCCACCCCTCCCCCACATCCCACCCCGACACTCCAATCTCATCAGACTATCAGACGCTCACTTTCCTGGACAGGGTCATCGTTTTAATGATATCAGCTATCAATCCTTTAGCCCACTCCCCCAACACATGTAAAACGTATATTGCTCTTCATACACCGGGGGGCTGTCGGCGCTGCTTGACTGATGTCATGTGGCTGCATATACCAGAGAGGTTCTTGAGGGGAGTCCACTGAATGCATATTGTGTAATTATAAATATGTTGGAGACTGGACTAAGAGCCAGATCATGTCACAATTAAGTCTTTTCACTGTACAGAATGAAAACAAGGCCAGCATCCAGTCTGCCTCCTGAGGTCAGGAGACTCGGATATATATATACACACACATACACACATACATACATACATACATACATACACACACAAACACACACAAAAACACAAAAAGCACACACAAAAACACACAAATGGACATCAACTCACTCACACATATAGCATAAATGTTCCACTGGGGCCATAAAACCTGTGAGATGCATCGGGGCAGGGGATATACAGTACTATATGAAACCTCAGTTAGTCCAAGCCCTCTGTGGCTAGCCAGAGGTACACACACACACGCACACACACACACACACACACAAAATACACACACAATACACAAAGAATGTGCGCTCTGTGTGTGCATGCCTGTACATCTTTAAAACAGCACATCAGGCAGAGAGGTGTATGTTGGTGGATCCAGCTTCTCAAACAAACAAATGTATGCTGACATGCTGGATAACAGTCTAAACATACATCTTAAAAATATTTATCAGCTCGTCTTTATCAACACATAATTGCTAAATGATTAATAACCTCAATGTTCATAGCAATTTAATTTTCAATTACAAATCACACGACAATCAGTCATTCTAAACCCAAATTACTATGCTCATGGCAGCGGCACACATGTGGCAAAATAAAGATTCATAAACACTGTTCTGTAATTACTCTTCTGGCGAGTGACTGACTGACAAGCGGAAACGTGCCAGGTTTCAGCAGCCCCTTCCCACAACAAAAAGAAAAAGCCTTTCACGGGCAAACAACGTTCCCGCTGGCTTTATGAATCGACGCTTGCTGTGAGCCCCGCATTTCCCCCTTCGCGGCCCTGCACTTCCACATCACCATTCAAGTCCCAAACCGCACACATGCAGCGTGCTGCTGGTCGGTCCACATGACAAATTACTACTGGGCTTATTATCAAAAATCAGCACTCGCCGGAGGGAGTGGCTGGGGAGTGGGGGAGAGGAAGAGGGGTGCGGCAAGGATTCAAACAAAGCCTGCTGAGCATCCGCACACAAAAGAGAGGGACAAATTTTTCCCGCTGTTGACAAGCAAGAAGAATTCATTTCAATTACAAATGGCTGCCGCTTGGAAGCAACAAAGAGCCCCACAAAGGTCACCGGGAGCCGGAGCATGTGTGTGTCCGTGTGTGTTTACTTGTACAGCGGTGTACTGTCTGCACATGCTTATTGGGTTTTTGGTTTCAAAAGGTAGAGAGAGGGGAGTTAATATTTGCCAAAGTGACAAAAACAAAGATAAAAAAAAAACCCAACCTGCTGCTTTGCATTGCTTAGAGCGATGGTGGACTGCGATTATTTTTTGGTGATACACTGACCCCGCCTCTCTCCGTGTTCTGCCGCGCTCTCAGCAACACAAAATACCATACACGGCCTCCCCTCTTTTGTCTCTCCTGCTACGCTCATTCGTTCTACGCTCCTTACCCGCTCCTCTTCTCCACCCTTCCCCTTCTGCCTCCATCACATGCTCGCTCCCACCTTCCCTCCCTTCCGCCCGCCCCTTTCTCCCTTTGGCAAACAGCCAGTTGTCCCTTCCTTTGTCTGCTTTGTTGGTGATCACTGGTTAGAAAAATAAATAATAAAAAAAAAACACCTATCGGATGAAAGATCATGGCCTGAGTTCAGAGTGAATAGCAGACTCCCACTGGGAGAAGCCTGAAGGAAAAACATCTGAATTTGAGGCTGTAATAGAATAGTGATAGATAAACACTGTGTGCGTCAAAACTGGCAATAGATGAGAAGTCTCACCACAGCTTCCTGTGATTTCTGTTGCTAATACATGAAACATGTCTGTGTTAGTTCTTCTTGGTTTCAGTGACACAGCTTATTTGTTTCTCTCACTGTACCTCCGCAGTCATTCAATGATCACCACTTTTGTTAAGTGAAATTCTACCTGACCATTATTGACCAATAAGCAAGGCAACAGAATGTAAATAACAAAAATAAACTATGTTTTTTAAGATGGTTTAAAGATGTCAGTGTCTCGAATGGAGACAATAACTGCTCCTGTTTCTCTTTGAGCAATAATGATTGTTTTGATTGCTTCTTTGTTCCTGGAGGCATTAAATGCAAAATCAGCATGGCTGGAGGTCTCTCTCAAGCTGGCTGCTGCTGTTGGCTTTACAGCATGTACACCATTGTACAGCATTAAAAGAAGCTTGCACAGAGCGAGAGATGGACCATCAAAGTAAAAACCTTCATTTCAGTTTGCCTTAGATTCAGCTTTGTATCAGTATGAGCATCACATTCTCATCTGCTTTCTGTCAATCACCAGACAGCAGCTTGGAGAAATGAAAGGCTCGACCAAAGAATTAATCCTTGAGATGCATGTTACCTCACAAACCTTGGTCTGCAGTTGTTAATTTTAAGCCAGGTCTGACATCATACTACTTAATAACAATCAAAATATGTTAGCATTGCAAAATTTAGAACTGTAGAACTGTACCACGCAGGTAGTAAATGTTGTATAGCTGCCGTCACTATTGTCCTTTAAAAGGCCAGAGCGGTGACTCACTAATACAAGGGCTTCCTCTTTAGAGCTCCACCACTGATGTCTCAAGCAGGTTTACACTGTCAAAGTAATCATGTTTTCTCAGATAATCCCTGTAAGGCCTACATGTCCCATCATCATCGACCGCATGAATGAAATTACACAATGACTAAGCTCTTTTCATTGGCCCACAAAGCTGCTTGATTTGGGAACATTAGGAGGGAGGAAAGAAAGGGATGTGGAGGGAACCATTTGGACACAGCCTTTGTTGCGGCTTATGAATCATCATACTCTGTAAGCTGGCCAAATGAGCTCATCTATGTGGTGTAATCTCATGACATCTCAACTTTGAATGGAGGGGCCGCTGGGAGAAGCCTGTGGCTTACTTGTCTCAAAATCTACACTGGAATTTGACTCTCAAATCTCAGAGACTACCAAACGACACACTACTGTGGTAGCACATAGCAACGTTGGCTGCTCAACTGTTCCTAAGTTTTCACTTGGAAAGTATCCTTGAGAGACAGATGGTTAAGGTTACTCTTTGTGCTTTGAAATTTTAAACCACTAAGATAGTGTTTTTTTGCACCATCATCCCAATGGATACTTTGAAGAGAGTAGGCTGGACAAGAAAAAGAGACACTAATGTACATGTATCATTGACTGAACTATTTACCTGTTCCCCCGACCTTTTGCTACATCATCGTTCACTTGGGTTTTGGGAAAGCTACAGTGGGTAGTTCAGGGGATGTGGAAGTTTGTCGTATTTCCACTAAACACAGAGTCGGCTCTGTGTAATTATTGTATTCACAAGGCTTAAAATCTCAGCAGCTACTGAAGTAGCAGAGAAGGGAGTATGAAGACTTCCAAACCAACGCAGGTGTATTATAGTTATTTTGCTCAAAGAGCAAGTAAAATATTACAAATAGCTTTTCTGTTATCTGCAGGCATCTGCTGATTCAACACAACTCAGACATTTACAAAGTAAGAGACCTTTATTCTTCTCAAGTTCCTTTCTTATGGGTAATTCATTTAAATCTACCACGGGAAATTAGGACAATGTTTTCCTCCTGGTGTTTTCAACAGTGCTTTTAATATATTAATTCAGGAGATGTGCAAAATGATCTGCAAAACAGCTACGCAAACCAAATCCATGAGGGTGCAGCCACAGATGAGCATGTTTTGGACAGAAGTGACCTAAAGTTACCTTTCACTGTGTGGTTCTTTTTAATCATCGTGGGTATCAGGGGCACGTTTGGGAAATAAACGCTTTCCCACTTTCCCACTTCCTCCTTCTGCATGCTTCCCAGTCACCTAGGTGTATCCACGGATACCCCGGGCCACCAGAATACAAATACAACCCAGACACTCGCCTCTCAGACCCATTACCACACACACACACACACACATACAAATCCCAAACCATGCTGTCTTCTCTCCTGTTCCACTGTCTCCCACACCACCCCCCTTCATTAACAGTTTCCCAGTTTCAACAGACAGTCACAGGGGACTATTTGTTCAGTTTTAATAAACGGGACAGTGGGGAACCTCTCTTTCATTAGCTCTTCAAGATTACGCAGAATTTACAACATGGGATGCATTACATGCATTTGAGCCAGCAGGGGGTGGATGGTATTCACCTTTTACATGCTCCTCCAGTCCATGTACATTGAGGTGAAGGATATATTTTCATACGCCTCCACAAACCGGCTTGGTTTCCTTTGGATGTACACTTTTTCTGCATCTGTCTATCTACCTATCTGTCTGTGGAAGGTGTGTGTGTGTGTGCCAAAGGTGGGGGGTGGGCTGCCCTTGGATCGCTTTGAAAAACCCCAGAGAGGGTTGATGAAAGGGTTCCCAGCAGGTGCTCTTGGCCACACAACACAATGGTGGAATAGCCGCTGGCCGAAGCAGCCACAAAGTAGTGCCAGGAGGGCGGAGGGTGAAGGGCAGAGGGTGGGTGCCGGTTGGTGGTGGGGGGTGGGCAGGTTTTGGAGCCAGCAGTGTGCGGGCACGGCTTTTCGATGGCATCGAACAAAGCCGACCTCTTCATAGCCATCCAGAGATGCAAATTGCTCTTCATCAAAGTTTCACACTCGGCTTCCAGCAAACAAAATGGAAATGCCGGCTCCTTGGCTGGAACTGTCAGTAACACCCCCGTCCTCTTTCACGGTTTGTAACTGGCAGTTCTTAGACCAACAGCAAGGTGAGCGCACACATCCCCACTCACACACTCCCAACACATTTGCACACATCCTAGGCATATACATCTACAGCAAAATGCACACACACACCTTTCTTTCCACTGGCTGTTTTTCTGTTTTTTTTCATCCAGTATCCCACAGGGAAACTCGCAATGAGCCTTGCTTCAAATTAGGCTGGGCAACAGCCATCAAAGGCATCCCAGAGGACCCTACAGGTAAGACAGAAGGGTGTGTCTGTGTCTATGTGAGGGAAAGAGAAACAAAAAAAGGGAAGAAAAGATGGGTGCGCCTAGGTGTGCGTATGCATGTGTGTCCAAGAGATGACTTTAATATTTCAGGTTCCTTTATTTTCTCTCCCTTTCCTCCTCTCATTGTCTCTTTTTGCCACTAGCTAGTGAAAAGGGAGGATGGCCTGAACTCTCTGGCTTAGTGTGATAACAGCAGAGCTTTAACCTTATACTGAACTGTCTTTCAATATTCTGGTGATGTCTGAATGCTTTTAAAAACGTAGGCTGAGCAAACCGGGTCAAATACACCATATTAGCATTTTTGGAAAGCATCCCTAGACAGAAATGATGTTTTCTAATTCCTGTGTGTGTGTGTGGTTTTGTGTATATTTGTGTTCTGTACAGCTTGTGCCAGGCACTAGGGGGGGTTTGTTGAACCCGTTTGACCACCCAAAGCCCTGGCAGGCTGGTGAGCTGATCTAAGCTTTACACACAGATTCTTACGAGGGGTCGGGCAGAGGAGCAAGTGAGTGGAAAAAAGTCCACCTTGTAAGAAAAATCACCACCTTTACCATTATTTTAACTCCTCAATTTTGCTATCCATTCATTTATTACTCACCCATGATGTCCGTTCACATGTGACAAAAGGGTCGTTTTAGAAATATAAAGTACAGTTCACAAACAGAAGGAGCAAGATGATCAGGGGCCAGCGTGGTCCTTCTTGGAAGCTCATATGTGTAACTAATAGACCTTTTCAACAGTACTAGGAACTAAGGAGCTCCGGGAACTAAACTCAGGAAGTAACTGAGCAACTAAAAGTCCTTCTTGAGTAGTGCATTTAGTTTCGTGCTTGTGTTTGTTCTCAAGAACCACAAGGATTAGGCAAATTAGGCAGATAGCAACAGTTTCTGTTTTTGCACGTGATGAGACAAAAACACAGTTAGAGGGAGGCTGAGGTCGTCATGTGATTGACTTCTGTGCAACTTTGATGTCAAGATGTTGGAAAAGAAAAAGTGTAACAGCAGAAACAACAGAATGCTTTTCTCTCTGAGTGTATTTCCTGGTTCCTTTGTAAGTCAAGTTTAGTTTCAGCTGAGCTTCCCTTTGATTTCTATTTATTTTTCCTTCCTGTCCTTCCTTGTTAATCAAAAACCTCCTCGTTTTATCTCCTCCTTTTATTTTTACACTGCTTCGAAAGTCTTCAGTAGTAACTGTAACACGAAAGTCTGTAACATTAAACTAAATTCCACTCCCTAGTCCTGATATTGACAGAACAACCAGTGCTTGTAGTCTTAATGAAGACAACCCTGATGGTTCCTCGCTGATAAACTGTGTGCAGTACATTACTACCTCAAGCGAAGGGACTTTTTAGGGCCAGGAGCCAAAAGTTCAATTAATGTACAATTAGTTCTGCAGTCCGAAATTATGATATACATGATACAGGACAGCATAAAAAAAAGAACATGCATTGGTCAACCTGAACTTATTTTAATGCATAATCTTTGCTGTCCACTTAAGGTGTGCCCTTCACTGCAAGCTTAACACAACAGCTGCAGTATAAGCTGTTGCTTTAATCCTTTGTGCTTTATCACATACCCCATCTCCAACCCAGTATTGTCAGCCTGGCTCTCATTAGATATTAAGTCAGAGCAATATGGGACCAACCATTTATCATATGTCTCCTGTTATTTTCTACTATCCTTGACTGAATAGACTGCATACGGAGGAGGCCTTGCTGATTAGTATTCTTTAGTGCGCGTACGAACAGACAGGCCCACGATCAGAATGCAAGGAAGTCCTCTTTCAGGCGGTGGAGGAGTGAGAGTGAGGGGGAAGAGACAGCAGAGGCCTGTCTACCTTGTAAACAAAGCTTTGAGGATCACACTTACAATTCCGCACAGTTTTAAACTAAGAGACAGCAGAGCAAAGAGAGTAGAGTGTCCCCTTAATTTTCTTTAAGGTGTGGTTAAGAAGCTTTGAAATGCTTTTGTAAAAATAGTTTTTTTAGTAAAAATAAGTTGATGGACTTCTTTATTGTATGGAGTAAACAAGTGCCTCGAGTTGAATAGCCCTCTTTTTTGCTGAAAGAATAAGAGCCGCGAAATGTTACATCTGAACATGTCATACAGAACAGAATAGACCAGAGGAAACTGTTTTGACAGTGGGAACAATGCATGTTAAGTCATGAAAAAGTGAGCTTTTCCAAAGAGCAAAGAAAAGCAGAGACCAGAGTTTCTGAACTATAAGCAGGAGCATGAGGATCAGTGAAACTGCTCTAAAAACAGATGACGACAGGCACTACTGCCTAGAAATCAGGCGTGCAAAGTGTTATTATTTAATATCAAAAGACAACTGAATGAATTTCTGATGACCAATTTTCTCTCAACTGACTGATTAGCTAATTGGCTATTTGGTTCTGTACTAATAAAGTTAATTCACTATTCACTATTCGGTCAATAGAATTGTTCATTTTGTGTTGATTGTGGCGCTCCCTGTGGACAAAGGGAGTAGTGTTTCACTTAACATTTGTTCCCTTCGCTTCAGTCCCTGCTGCAAGGAGACTACTTCAGTGGGAGCAGAGCCAGAAACTACCAAAAATAGCCAGTCTTCTTCCTTTGAGACAGTATGTCTGTATGATCCCTGAACCAGTGCGATCCAATAAAATACAGCAGTGATGAAAACACATTATATAGGGTTGTCAACATCCTGAAATAAGATTCATATTTCATAAGAACAAGATAAAACAAACACTAACCAACTTCATTTCATTGTTTGAGTGAAAATTGAAAAAAAAAACAAAAAAAAAAAAAAAAACTTTGTCCCACTGTAAGATATTCCTCCCTCATTAAACATATTTAACACATAATGGCCCTGTGATTCCACCAACATGATCTCTCTGCTCACCCTCCCTTCCCTTCCTCTCTCTTTGTACCTCTCTCCCTCTGTCCATCTTCTCTCCCTCTCCACACACACTAAACAACTTCTTTTTGTGGTCCACGTCATTGATATTGCTTTGCTGGGGCCCTGACGGATAAAGGGCCCATAGGAACCGACTGGGCCCTGATAAAGGTATGGCGGGAGCCAGTGAGAGAGCTCCGGCCCCTTTAGCACTCCGGAGGAATAATTTACAGCTCTGCCACAGTTGATTTCCCTCACTACACCAAAGGCACTCAGAGACTGGCCACAGCATCATAGCTTAGTGGCTGAGAGTTGAGCATAGCAACATACAGTCACACACAAAGGAGCTGAGAGGCAGAGAAGAGGGAAGGCAATGGTTTAAATTATTAAACATTTATCATAAAGGCGGAAAAACAGTACTTTAATGGGAGAGATGGGGGTAGTAGAAGTGTGTGAGGGTGTGAACCAAATGGCAATGTTGGAGTGGGTTTGCATGTATTTCTGCTTATTTTCAATATTGATTTATCTTGCTCAAATAATAACCATCTCCTAATTTCGAATTGCTTTTGACTTAAAAACGATTCGTATCATACGATGACATACAAGAATACTATTTCTAACTTCAATAATGAGCCTTTGAGCTTTATCTAATCCAAACTACAAAAAGTGTTCATGTAGAAAAAAGCGGAAAACACTTGAAGTAGAACCTGCCAATGTTTGGTATATATCAATCACATCAACCAATTTGTCAGTTATCAAAAACTGCAGTTTGTTACTCAGCTACTTCTTTCAGCTCTAATGTCTTGTGTACACATATATGCAGTGGTGAGGATATGAGCTTTTGTGCCTTTAAACATGCATAAGTGCCTTTATGTGTGCAGTAAAGTTTCTTGTGTGCACGGCTGCGACTTACTCAACACCCAACTGACTTTTCCATTTGTTCCACGTAAAAGAAGACTACACAAACCTCTGTGCCACACACACATATTCCCTCCAGTTAGGCTAAAAGAAGAGATTGGCTTTGACATCTGCCTCAGTGTGTATTGTCCTGTTCTCATTTGTATGGGGCCTAATATCGCCCTAACCTTTATGCCGCGCACTGGTTCAATTGCATCAGCATAAAACTGCTTCAGTGAAAAGCCAATTATCTTCTCAATCGCACCACAACACTGCTTAGGCACTGCCCACGCCATTGCTGAACGCACAAAACAACCAACAATGCTGGCAAAGTGACAAATCTGGGGCAGAGCATGCAGCGGCGACAGAAGGGAGGAAAATCCAATTGCATCCCTAATCATACATCCTCCACCACATCGTGTGTGTGGCCGTATTTTCAACACATTTTTAACAAGCCCTTAACTGCATTAAATTGTGACCTATAAAGGAAAAGCTATCTTTGTTTTCTTTTATTATTTTTTGCCAGGGTGTTGACTAGTATAGGGCTGGGCACAAGGACAGAGATGGAGTAAAATGGAGTGAAATCTAGTTTGCTGTAGGTGAGATGAAGAGGTGGAGGACGCCGCCTGTTAGGTAACATAAACATTCACTGCCACTACCTGCAACCCTCTTTATGTAGGAGCCACCGAAAGAGCCAGTCTGAGGCCTAGTTCTGCATACAGGTTTTCTATAAGCTTGAAATACAATGATTCTTTTTATATAGCAATAGAGCAGACAAGTAAACAAGCTTCTTTGGAAAAAGGGAGCGCACAATTACGATCGGACATGGTAATACATCTGCAGTGCTTGAATGCGGAAATGCATCTATTGAGTTACTTCCTTTTAGCAGGCAATGTCGTATAAATAAACTGGCTTGCAAAAATGACATTCAGCTTCAGCATGATAAAATGTGAATGAAAGAAACAAAAAAAAAACATGGTTGAGGTATGAATCTGGATGGCTTTAAAACAAGCTGGCATATCGTTTTGCTGTCTCTAACCTGTCTTCTTGACCTGAGGGAATGCAGCTCATCAGGCACCCGTTGCTCGCCAGTTCACTTTCAATTTACAAAGGCATCGCTCATCTGTAAAACTGCAGTGGGACGTTCAAATTAGCATAAAACACAAGCAAACAACTCACAGCTGATCTGCAACAAACTGAGTAAAGTTTGAAGCTCGACTTGCTAAATGCAGTTTTTGGTTTGGAAAACTAACAAGCAATATGCCGCGCCGGCAGCCATGATGGCTTTGGCTGAGAAGGAAGAGCTTTGAATAGTTGAAGTTTTGTCCAAAAAGTCACGCTGACACTATGGCAACACAATAGCATTTCAATGGGAGCTGAGATGGCAGTGGGAGAGAAATGAGTCTGTGTGTGTGTGTGTGTGTGTGTGTGTGTGTGTGTGTGTGTGTGTGTGTTAGAGGGGGTAGAATACAACTTCTGACTCTTTCTTCGTGTCTGTTTGTAAGAAATGGTTGACTAGAGGGGAGAGGGGACACGACTGTTATTACCTTCCTTTGCTCCACCCCTCCATCAATCCATCTTCACACACACACAGATTTTCCCCAACTTCAGTGAAGCATGGAACAATCCCTCTTTCACCCCCCTTTTTTCCTGGGAAAAGCTTATGGATCTTAATTGCATTACTGGGAAGTGTCAGGGGCCATAGGGAGCGTCCAAACCCGGTGAAGGCGGAACAGAAATGGAATTTTGATTTAACAGAAGGGATAATAATCCCTCACTGACAGTCTGGAGGTTATCTCTGCCTTCCTCCCCTCCTTTTATGACTCTCACACATTCACTAACTGCCTTTTCTCTCTCACAGGCTGCATTTCCATCACAGTACCACTATGCACATGATACCAAATTAGAACACTTAGATGTAAACAGCAAATTTGATCAAATTGCCTCCACACTGACAACTTTATGCTCTCCTGAAGTGGAAAATCGATAATGAAATTGTGTGATAAATAGAAGTCAAAATGCACTTGTTGAATTATTAATGAGTAGCTTCACATAACCACCCCAATGAATGGTTTAATTTCATTATGACTGACAATTGAAAGACCTTTTTATTCTTTCAAACCGTGACTGCATCTGTCCATCAGAGCCCCCCCACAACAGTTAACCCTGCAGTTGGCCCTACGTTTAAAGTGTCCATTGTAGGGCAGCTCAAAGATGTATCAAAACACAACATTTCCTTGTAAAATTTAAGTGCATTTACTCTTTTTTAGCCAGTTATAAGATATAAGATAAATAGGTTTAAAACAATCTCCTTAAAGCATGATTTTCTATGTGGATGTAGAAATACGGCTACTCTTTGCCCCTTTCCCCAGGCTATTTTTGTATTCAGAAAAGTGCTTTCTGTTTACTGCTGCTAACCAATAAGAAGTCATGTGTTCTATTCTGTTGATTTGCTTTAAGTACACCTGTTAGAAGCCTATAAATGACAGACCTGTGCTGCACTACCTTTCTCCCTACGCGGATAGACCAAACATGGGTTATTTGTTTATATCAAACTTTGGTATCTAACGCTTCCTTTACACCTGCTTGTGTTTAAAAGAGCATTTTGTAGATTTTTTTTCTTGAAGGCACAGCTCTACCTCAGTTTTTTTTTTTTTTTTTTTTTTTAGAACAAAGCTGGATCGTTTGGTAAAGGCTGCTGGGATGCTCTAAAATAAGTCTGAACTGTGAGTTCCAGACATGTCAAACAGGTAGAGCTGAAAAAGTGCTGCTACAAACACGGTAAAAGCTTCACATGTAGAAGTACCATTTGTCTCACTGTCTCTATAGGACTCCTCTCACTGACAGAGAAAACACTAGATACCACGATCATATTATCCTATCAGAAGGATGCTGCGTTCAATGCCACAGGTGAATGTAGAAAAAAAGAGAGAAACGAAGTAAGGAGTCAAAAGAGTTGCACAAGAGACGAGAAGAATAAAGGGATGTGGAGATTTGAGCTGTGAACTCCTTGCCTTTTTCCAAAACACAGGGCAGCCATTGTTCAGACTAAAAGCCTTTAAGTCAGTGTCCCAGCCTCCCTCACCCCTTCCACCCCACACAGGCTGACAACTATAGGCTTGAACTCTTAGATTAATGCTGTCCCCCCTTCTGCCCCTAACATGGGCCCTGCCCTTTATAAAGGCCTCCTCCCCGTCATTTAAGACGAGACACCCACACATACACACACAGCCCCCAACAACTCTTTGGCAGGCAAACAAACAAGGCGTAAAGGGATGTAGCTTCAAATGCTGGGCAAGCCACAACTGGGCAGTGATGGTCGATGCTGAACAAAAGCCGGCAGCAGAAGTTACGAGTGTAAAACCCCTGACGGCGCCTCAAGAAAGCATCTGTGTTTGTTGGTCCTAAAGAGGGCCTCTTTTTACATCACTGCTTCGAAAAACTGTGGGTCTGAATCTCAGACAGAATTTTGAATCCAACATGCACAACAAACATTTTTCTTTTATTAAACCAACACCAATGTCACAGCATTCGCACCATGTAGCAACAAAAGACCTCTCCCTGGAAGAGCTGCCCCCAAAGTTAGTGTGGCTGAGGAAAGCCTGAGGAGTGACTGTGAGTCTGTGGGGGTTTAAACCTCAGCACAAGAGACGGATTAGTAAGGAGAGAAACTTCACAGTAGTGATGAGCACAGCAAAATATCAAAAGTTCTTTGTGAAAAAAGTTATGAGGTCCCTTAGATAAGGACCTATCCAATTATCTACAGATCAGATGTGAACAGTGACAGGGCAATTTGCACAGCGGGAGGCGGTGATAATGAATCTCTCAATCCATGCAGGGGCTTTTCTCTTCTTTTCCCCCGATCTCAACCACTGTATTGGAGGGAGGGGGCGATAAAAAACAGAGGGAGGAAGGGAGGATGAGGATGATGTGAGAAAGAGGAAGAAAAAGTTCAACGAAAAGAGAGTCAGTGAAGTAGCTCAGAAATGAACACCAACTCCAGATACTGTTGGTAATATATTCTTACTCAAGTCCTGAGTAATATAAAATATTGAAAGCCTTCTCGTATTGAATCAAAAATGAACAAGGAGCAAGTGAACTGGCCAATGTAAAGAAATGGGATGAAAGAGAGTGAACAGCCATTTGCTATAACTTTGTATAGTTGTTCGACAGGTATTAATGACCACGGTCTGTTCTTGGGCAATAAGCACCTCTAATGGCAAACACAGAGATAAGCTCTGTTCTTACGCAGCGCGGTGAGACAAATGGTCTCATTACGCCTGATTGAAATTGGGGAGAGAATAGTTTATCCAGAGAAGCCCGCAAGAACTACTCTGCTGTGCACTGTAAAAGACAATCTCTCTCTCTCTCTCTCTCTCTCTCTCTCTCTGTCTGTTCACCTTTTCATATAAAAACGGAGGAAAATGAAGAGACTGCATGAGCCACAATAAGTGAGATGATTTGACAAAAGACATAGGAAACACTTCGTATCCCACTGAGAAAAAACAAAACACAAAAAATAATCAGCATGTTGACACGATTCGAACTCACTGCAGACACAGTTGTAGCTTTTGTGCTTCCTGGATTTCAACGATTTAAGATGTCTTGCATCTCCCCATGTTGCTCTTCAAACATACCCGCAGCCTTTTTGTACACGTCTGTGTTAATATAGGAGCACTTCTGGAGGATTCCCTCCATTGTCTCCTTGCTAAGTGCTTGAGATGTTTTGGTATAGCTGCTTGAATTGCTTGTTTTGCTTTGTAAATATAGTTCTGCAATTAAATCGATCATGGAGCAAACCGAGAGGCAGAAACGTCTGCTGAGGAGCGTGAATGCGTGGCGGCGTGGTAGAAATGAGCGCACGTACAGGGCGCAAACAGAATGCACAGTACACAAAAGCTGAGAGAAGTCAAACATACTAAGCCCTCCGCAAACACTCAAGAGATAAACACATCCTTAGCACTTTGGATATACACACATTCATGTGGGAAACTGATTTATGAAGGACAGGTATAGAGCAGTTTGTTACTGATATCTCAGTATATATTTTATATATTGTATTAATGTCTTCAATCAGATGTTACCTGAAAACATGGTCCATCCATCCTTCTTATAGGAAATGCTCCTATGCTGTCAGAAATATTCAAAGAAGCAGACATATTGTACAACACTGACATTTTGACATGTGCAACAGAGAAAGAAACAAAAAAAGCATTAGACTGGTTCCATCACAAACACAATTTAAACATCAGTGAGCCGATGCAAGTAGGATCGTTTCAATTCGAGCTGCCCTGAAAATTACGGATTTAAGCTCCTGTCAAACCCCTGTCAACGAGGCTACAGTATTCCTCAGAGAGTGACAGAGAAGGGTCTCTGACACGCGGTCTCGTCACTCGACAGTTTGGCAGTTTGGAAAGAGAGAGAAAGAGGCAGGCAGATCATTTTGTTGTAAAGGTGCTTCCCTCAAAAGATCCATCCTTTCACGGGCTGCACCCAGGGGCAAGCACGAGATTTTGGGTCGGGTCTCTATGGGCCCCACCTGACACCCAGGCTATTCATTCTAGTCCCTGGCTGCACCAAATAGTTTGTTTTCAAGTTTATATTAAAATAATTGTTAGAAAAGAGAATATATATGGTCTTTACTTGCATGTTTAAGATTTAATGTAATACCCTGATTGTTACCACAGTGACCACTTTTCCACAACGTTACATAGTCTCACTTTAATTCATTGTTCACTGTTATAATTGGCCTGCAAATCTATCAAAGTTAGCCACCAAAGTTGTGCTACTGTACAAGTTAAGTATAAATAAAGTATTTATATTACATGTATTACATGTAATTCTTATAGTAACCACATAAACAGTGGTCATTACAAAAAGAGACTAAAAAGAAAAAACAAAGACCAACCAACAGAAACAGAGTTGGCTTTACCACCACATCATCATCAGCCATCATTTATACTGCAAGATCAAAAGACTCTTCAGTTTCCAAATGTTTTGATGTCTGCCATAAATCTTGAATACTGTACCTGCTGTGAACCACAAGTTCACTTCTAAAGCTTTAGAACAGAAGGATGAAAGCACCTTCTCTCTGGACAAAGGAGTAATTCAGTATCATATCACTATGTTATAACAAAGAAAAAGGAGGTTAATTCAGGCATTCGGGCCATCAATATTAGCTGCCTGTTGAAAAAAGGTACTTATTTTGCCACTGATGACAATTTCCTGCCTTGTTCCTTGAATCAAATGAAAAGACTACTGAATATTACCTTAACAGGAGGTTTGCACAGGTGTCTGAGTGATTTCAGACAAATCATCTGGCTACACAATTACATGATCGAGAAGTGTGAATAACAACAAGGATTCAACGAGGATTTGTTAAGCCTCTAAAAGTGCCACTTTGCTGGTAATAAAGATGTGTTACCATGTAAACAGTTTATATATCCTCTGAGCACTTGTACAGTAGCAGTGAGGATGCCTTTAGTTGTTTGTTTGGGAGGAATGCGCTTTGAATTTGTAATGTCTAGCTTGTGTTCCTATGAAGTTTGAATGCACTTAATGTTACTTGCTTTGGGCAAAGGCATCTGCCAAATGAATGTGAAGTAATGCAATGTATTATCATCATTATCTCTTCCATAAAGCAAACAAGTGCAATCTATTCTGAGTGCGTAAGCAATTTAAAATGTGACTTTCAAAAACCCGGTCCAAGCTCTGCTAATCCTGCAAAAAAGCTATGCATCCAGCATCTAAATCTAAAGCTTGTTAGAGTCAAATGACACAGTTTATGGCACAATGACGCGGACATTTAGCTTCATCAGAACCTTAATTGACAAAAAAAATTCACTTCTAACCCTTTGAAAGCCAAATTCATATGAAAGCCCTGTGAAACTTAAATGAATCAGCCTCTCCAAAAAGCTCCAAAGCTGCTGTTAATTACACAAAGACTGATCCGCCATGGATGATCATCCTCAGGCGAAAAGACTGGGAGCCCAGGGGAGTTTAGCAGGTCAGAGGGAACAGCATGGCATAGCTTGGCATGGCACCACAGCCTTGTACTCTGCAGGAGCAACAGGAAGCGTCTGGCACCACATGGGCGATGGCTACACCGACCTCTATGGTAGCCAAGACCACATCAGTTCTGTCAAAATGCACCTTAAGGGGACGGACAGATCTGAAAGTTTTTTTGTTTTTGTTTTTTTCCTTCTTTTAGTACGCAAATGAAGCAAATTGAAGAATAGATGCACAATGAGCCCAAAATATAGCTAGTGCATATCAAACATTGGAGAGTTTTTAGAAACAGATTTTAGAGATGCTTATTTCAATGCTTGTTCTCATTTGAAGGGGGAAAAAAAGCAGATTGTATGGCCTTTATAGACCTTGGACAGTCAGAAAAGTGCCAAACTGTCTCCAAATGTTAGAGTCAATCTTTGATCAGGTCTTGGAAGTCATTCAATTCACAGTCATCTGCCATCGCTATAAACCCTTCAAGGCTGACAGCTGGCCCTTTGATGTCAAAACATGCCCTTTGGCAAATATATGAGTATATGGGGTACACTGCTAAATTATCCCAATTTTTTTCAGAGACTTTCATCCTCCTCAAAAAGACAAGCAAGGTGAGGGTGATATGTTCAAAGATCCTTGCTGATGCTCAGATGTGATGTTCAATTGATTGAGATTTGGCTTCAAAGGAATATCTACCTTTAGCAAAAACAATGTTTTTTACTGTTTCATGTGGGGATCCAACAGAATCATTTAAAACATTTCAATAGAGGGTGTCAAGCGAACACTCCCCTTTACATCGCTCTGCTCTCATACTCCACAATGAGGCAATAAAATAAATTTTTTTTAAAAAGTTAAAACCAGCGAGCTTTGCAAAACAGTGTGTGAACTGAGGACGATGCCATGAATTGTTTTTTTTTTGCACAAAAAGGAATCCTGTGATTTTATTTACCTGACTTTTCTGAAAGAGAAGAATCAATCGCACGCAGCGGAAACAATAGAGCTCAATATCTCGCCGGCTACACTGTCAGATCAGCAGAAATCTCATGAACCCACAGCTCAGAAACATTTTTACAGGAGGGAGAGATGCAGTCTCCTTTTCCGCCCACCAGCCCCTTAAAGAGATCAAAGGCTTTCTTGTTGTAAACTGCCTGCAAACAAAGCCTTTTTTTATTACTCTAATCACGTCCTACCACTGCTTAGCTAAAACCGTCCTCTTTAACTGCTTAATATCCCCATCTCATTACAGCATACAGTATTTCCTGTATTGGCGGCAGGCAGCTTACGGAGCTCAGCTCTATCGATCCGTCTTAGTGATGGTTGGACATGCCTGTGCTGAGAAAAGGCAAAGGGGAAGAGCAGCGAGGCATTCACTCAGAGTGAGATGTGGCTTTCTCTCTCTCGGCCCAGTAATGATAGCAGAGAAATCTCATTTCACGAGTCGCTGCCGTGTTTGCAAAACCGCATCGGCGAAGGCACATTCCGGACACAGCTCCAAGGAGGCTGTGGAACTAAGTTCAACCTGTCCAGGTCCGGGAAACATCTACAAAAGAGGTGAGAGAGTTAACAGAATGGGAACCTGACGGGTGAGGGTGAGGGTGAGGGCTCCGGGACAAACATTGACAGCACCTACTTCTTTGGCTGCTAATGGCTTATTGATTGAAGTGGCGATGCATCTAGCTTTCCTTCGTGAAAATCGTCTCCCTCCACATGGGTGAAGCAAAGTGAGATCAGATCACTCAACCCGAGAAGTGGTTGTTCTTTCCGCTCAATCGTGCCACACAACGACCAATAACAGTTCCCCTGACCACTTGTTTCTTTTCTTTTTCCTTCTGAAGCTTTTTAACAGGCCAACAATTTCAATGCACCCTGCAAATTTGCACAGCCCAACTCCTAACTCTTGACAGTACATTTCTTGCCCTTGAGCAAGATATTGCAAAGCTACCGAGGATGCGTTGCTGATATTAAGCTCCAAGCAAGGAGCGTGTGAAATGGCTTGCCTCAAGACAATAAATAAAACTGCAAAACCTTCTCCAGGCCACAAAGCTAAGAAGTGGCCTCATAACTGACCAAATACATCAACATACAATCAGCTGACAGTTTATTAGGTACTCCTTGCTAAAGCTAATGCAGTCTAATACAATAACAATAAATGCAATAAATCCTCTTCTTCTGAAGGTTACAATGGTTTGTTTTTTAGCCACTCATCACGAATATAAATTTGGGTGGAAAAAATATTAGACACACCATCAATAAAGTGTTTTTGTTGTAACCACCTAACTGGTCGGATCATTTTTTCATGAATTATCCTCCATTTATAACCACCATATCCCTAACTTAACCTGACCACTGAGTAGGTGTGGTGGGTCTCCCTTCACCAGACAATTGCGAACCCATCTCAATAGTTTTGGATAGAGATTTTTCATTTTAGATGATGATGAAATGTATTTTCCATCATTTCCCCCACTTCTGAACAATAAAATTATAGAGGCAATAGGCTGAGTTTAAACATTTATATATTTGTTGTATTTGTTATGGTCAATCTTAAATGTAATTAAACTGAAATTTTTTGACATTGAGTATTCACTGGCAGTTTCAGCTTCCTTTCAAAAGCAGTGTTGGGTGAAATTTGTTGAAACCTTGAGTTAGATCTCATTATCATTTATATCCCTGTTATAATGAGCACACAGCATGTGGCTTCACCTGCTCAGACACCACGACGCTCCAGCAGCAGTTACACTGTACTCTGCAGTAATACCCTCCTCTGTGGTGATTTAATAACTGCTGTTAAGTGTCCTGTCCTCGGTTGTTCTGTGTGCTTTGTCCTCCCGTGAAGCGAGATTAGGTTTAGAGCTCACCAGTGGAGAATCCTTTCTGAGAAGTGCTTTGGCTTTAGACTAAACTGTGGCGATATTCATGACTAACTGAGGCTGGATCATATCTCATAGTGTGCTATTACATTAATGTCACATTTCTCTCGAGCACAGAGTGTCAGGCAGGAAAAAAACAAGACACTTTATATGTATATAACTGATACATAATGAAATAGTGATCATGAATTTTCCACCTAATGCTGAACAATGGAGGAGGTTCCCTGTTGTTTTTTGTCACAGTCATTAAGCAGTATTTGCTGCAGCAGCTCTGACTCACAACTCTGTATCGTGCACGCAGAGTTTGTGTGGGAATGAAGTACGAGGGGCAAAAACCTCCATATGCTCAGAGTATGGAAATCTGCTGGGGCAACAGAAAGTTAGCATCCCATGCCTTCCTCCTACACAATCCACATATTGCACATGAAGTAGCATCTCACACACACACACACACACACACACACACACACACAAGTCATTTTGGCCAGTTACAATGGGATTCCTGAAGGCTTCAATTTGCACAGTGAGTGAAGCCAGGAACCAGAC